>HG995186.1:1210000-1552500 GCA_905333005.2 Lycaena phlaeas
ATTACTAATATATGAAGCTGATGAGTTCGTTTAAACGCGCTAATCTCAGGAACTATTGGTCTGATTTGAATGATTCTTTCAGTGTTAGATACCCCATTTATCGAGAAAGGCTATAGGCTATATCATCCCGTTAATATCCCGTTGAATCCCGTAAATCTTAATAAATGCAGGCGAAGCAGCGGGAAACAGCTAGTTTTATATATAGCCTCTATCCGTCCACTGCTGAACATAGGCCTACCCCAATGAACGACGAGACCAACCCACTTGATCATCTTATCGTATTCATTTTGAATTAATTTAATTTATAAACCGCAGGGAGCGTATAGAGAAATATATAACGGCTAACCAATAGCAAAGAAACATGAAATTAAAGAAATTCATTTGAATAATGAATCCTACTAATATTATAAACGTGAAAGTTTGTGAGGATGTTTGTTACTCTTTCACGTAAAAACTACTAAATGGATTTTAATGAAACCTTACAATAATATAGCTTATACATCAGATTAACACATAGGCTATAATTTATCACCGTACTCCCACATGAATGGAAGTACGCGGGGGAATCGCAGGGCGCTGCAAGTTACAAATAAAAATAAAAAGTTTCACTTCATGTGTACTTTGTACAAATTACACATGATAGAAGTGAAACTTTAATTTCTAATATTTAACTACTAAACGAATACACTAATAGCGTTGCTTCATGCTACGTTCGCCCTTTCTCACTCTCAATCGGTCTCAATCGTTCTCTCCCTCAACAACGTTCCACATCTTCGTGACGCGATTTATCCGTAAAAATTTTACCCTCATACGAGTAAAGAAGTTTCACTTCACTTTATGATGATGATGATGATGATGGTTTCAGGCTAAACGTTACCTCGGCCGCAATTAAAGCCTTAAGGACCCTTGAACTCAAAATCTTGTGCCCTAAACACTTACAAGAGTGAAAAATTCATTTGCAACGGTTTTAAAATAAAAATCTTTGAAACTAACACTTGGCCAAAACGTGGGCCTCACTTAATGAACGCTAAGATGGCTTATATCACATTAGTGATTCTTCCTCATCATGGTTCAGGTCTGTAGGGCTATTCTGTAAGGTTTTGAATCTCGAAAGCGGAATCTGCGGTGATATGACGAATTGGTATTCTTTCAAATTCGATCATCTATGTCAATAAAGTTCGCTTTCGAAGTGACGTAAAGTGAGCTCTATCACTCAAGTGAAGCTCGATATCGATGTTTTTTTACAGAATAGCCCCACTGGCCGTGGTGGGGCTCCTAGCCTAGAGTGAGCCCAGCACCTTGTTGGCCATTACCAGATGGGAAGACGATCTCCGTGCAGTGGCCGGTCCTTTCCCTCCAACGCGAGGGGGCTCTTTGTACTCCTCTTATTAAGAAGAGGGGACAACAGAGCAGGGGGTAAGGGCTGAGGATGGGAACCTCACCTCATCGTACTGTCCAGATGTTGGGGTGGTTGTTCTGTGGTGCGGGGCAACTGCTCTGTGGAGGTGCTGTCGGTCCCCTGAGGGACTGACTAGCCGTCGAGGTCTGTTGCTGGTAGATCCGGGGCACCTCACCAAAGGCGGCAGTGGTGGCACTCGCCGGGTTTCAGTTGGTAGAGCTGCGTCTTACCATCTTTCGGTCGCAGCGAGTCCCACATACCCGCCTGGGGAGACCCACTCCCCCGCGGGATGCGTCAGTGCATTACCCGGCGTAAAAGAAAAAAAAAAGGTGGGAAGACGATCTCCGTGCAGTGGTGGGTCCGTATTGGCGTTCATTGAAGGAGGCCTATGTTCTGCAGACGGATAAAAGCTGATGATGATGAAGATTGAGAATTTAGTTTGCGTCCAGCATTTTCAATGCAGTTAAAATCTCGTAACTCGGGAAATGGCATACAAAAGATATTTAAATAAATGAACTAACTCGCTCGTAAAACTGTCAGCGCTTTATCGATGTAACAGTACTATTTTACTGGTGATATATTATTCTCATAATATTGTGTTTTGTATTGATAATATATTATATAACTAGCTGTTGCCAGCGGCTTCGCTCGCGTTTTTTGAGTAGCGCATTACCGTACGTACGTATAGTAAATACAGACAGATTTTTTTGAACTACCCTGCGAACTTTCATCTCGTATTTCATGTCAGGTAAAAATCTTAAAAACGGTGGAACAATTATTAATAGTTATTTAATTCTTATCAAGTGCCTAAATGCACAGTTTCATGGCGTCATCTTCTATGTATAATGACGAACTTCCATACAAACTTTCATCCCCTATTTAAACTCCCGTATGTTTTTTTCGCGACAAAGTAGCCTATGTCCTTTCCCAAGTTCTAATCTATCTCTGTTCCAAATTTCATCAAAATCGGTTCAGTGATTTAGGCGTGAAAGCGTAACAGACAGACAGACAGAGTTACTTACGCATTTATAATATTAGTAAGAACTATCAGTTTTGTGAGCGGCTTCGCCCGCGTTAACTTAGATTTACGAACGTTAATCTGTTTCATAAAAAGTATACTATGTTACTTCTAGTACCTCCGAGAATATGTGTTCAAAGTTTCATGATGATCGGTTGAGTAGTTTTCGCGTGAAAGCGTAACAAACATCCCTACTTTCACACTTATAATATTAGTAAGGATGTTTTTAATGTATCCTATGTTACTTCTAGTACCTCCGAGAATATGTGTACAAAGTTTCATGATGATCGGTTGAGTAGTTTTCGCGTGAAAGCGTAACAAACATCCCTACTTTCACACTTATAATATTAGTAAGGATGTTTTTAATGTATCCTATGTTACTTCTAGTACCTCCGAGAATATGTGTTCAAAGTTTCATGATGATCGGTTGAGTAGTTTTCGCGTGAAAGCGTAACAAACATCCCTACTTTCACACTTATAATATTAGTAAGGATGTTTTTAATGTATCCTATGTTACTTCTAGTACCTCCGAGAATATGTGTACAAAGTTTCATGATGATCGGTTGAGTAGTTTTCGCGTGAAAGCGTAACAAACATCCCTACTTTCACACTTATAATATTAGTAAGGATGTTTTTAATGTATCCTATGTTACTTCTAGTACCTCCGAGAATATGTGTTCAAAGTTTCATGATGATCGGTTGAGTAGTTTTCGCGTGAAAGCGTAACAAACATCCCTACTTTCACACTTATAATATTAGTAAGGATGTTTTTAATGTATCCTATGTTACTTCTAGTACCTCCGAGAATATGTGTACAAAGTTTCATGATGATCGGTTGAGTAGTTTTCGTGTGAGAGCGTAACAAACATCCCTACTTTCACACTTATAATATTAGTAAGGATGTTTTTAATGTATCCTATGTTACTTCTAGTACCTCCGAGAATATGTGTACAAAGTTTCATGATGATCGGTTGAGTAGTTTTCGCGTGAAAGCGTAACAAACATCCCTACTTTCACACTTATAATATTAGTAAGGATGTTTTTAATGTATCCTATGTTACTTCTAGTACCTCCGAGAATATGTGTTCAAAGTTTCATGATGATCGGTTGAGTAGTTTTCGCGTGAAAGCGTAACAAACATCCCTACTTTCACACTTATAATATTAGTAAGGATGTTTTTAATGTATCCTATGTTACTTCTAGTACCTCCGAGAATATGTGTACAAAGTTTCATGATGATCGGTTGAGTAGTTTTCGCGTGAAAGCGTAACAAACATCCCTACTTTCACACTTATAATATTAGTAAGGATGTTTTTAATGTATCCTATGTTACTTCTAGTACCTCCGAGAATATGTGTTCAAAGTTTCATGATGATCGGTTGAGTAGTTTTCGCGTGAAAGCGTAACAAACATCCCTACTTTCACACTTATAATATTAGTAAGGATGTTTTTAATGTATCCTATGTTACTTCTAGTACCTCCGAGAATATGTGTACAAAGTTTCATGATGATCGGTTGAGTAGTTTTCGTGTGAGAGCGTAACAAACATCCCTACTTTCACACTTATAATATTAGTAAGGATGTTTTTAATGTATCCTATGTTACTTCTAGTACCTCCGAGAATATGTGTACAAAGTTTCATGATGATCGGTTGAGTAGTTTTCGCGTTATAGCGTAACAAACATCCCTACTTTAACATTCATAATTTTGTAAGGATGTAGATACGTTATATACAAAACGTATTTACTGGCACATGTGTTGCTTGGTCTAATCTTATGTTAATTATTTTATTTTTAAAAAAATGGTGTGTGTGTGTGATTCACACACGATAGAAGTGAAACACATGTTAAATGCTCAAATACAAGCAAGTATTAAACAGTCTGCAATATACATACACACCGACATTTGCTCTCTCGCTCTTTTGTATTTGTGTCTCTTACCTGTCGTTTTTTCCGTTGCATCCGGTTTGAAATCACAACGATTCTAAAGAAGTTTCACTTCAATTAATAATTACTAATATTGTTTTGAACCGGAATCGAACCTGTATCCCTTTATTATCATAATGAAGGGTCCATAGTACTTTATAATCTCATTACAACAAAATATAACCTTCACATAAAATATATATTAATTCATTCATACGAAAAATTGTATTAAATGGGCGAAAAGGGAAAGATGATAAACGACCCCGGATTAGGGGGTTCGATTCCCGGGTTAAGCCGCGCGAATGTTATATCATCCTATACTAATACTGTCGCGCGGTTTCGTTTGGTTTTTTTCTTTTAGCTGTATTTAAAGTGTTTTCTAAATGTCTCTCTCTTTTCTCTTATCTATATCATTATCATTCACGTCTATCCATCCATATAGGCCTCATTTAATGAACGCCACAAGGCAATGTTCCTTACATAGTAGTCATAGAAACTACTAGTAACGCCCCGCGGTTTAACCAGCATAATTCTCTTTCCCGTGGGAGTATGGGGATAAATTATAGCATACTAGCTGTTGCCCCCAGCTTCGCCTGCGTTAACTATGATTTATCAGGGCGACTTGGCGGGATGGTATACAGCCTTACAGCCTTCCTCGATAAATAGGCTATCTAACACTGAAATAATTATTCCACATACCTGACCGACCAATATAGTTCCTGAGATTAGTGCGTGCAAACAAACCCCTCCAAGCCTTTTTTCGTGATAAAAGACAGCCTATGTCCTTTCCCAAGCTCTGGTCTACATGTGTACTAAATTTCATCAAAATCGGTTTAGTGGTTTCAGAGTTTCAGTGGTTGGGTAACAGACAGACAGACAGAGTTACTTTCGCATTTATTATATTAGTAGGGATGTCTTAATCCGATATATAAGATATACCTATTACTTTAAAGTGTCATCAAAATCCAATCAGTAGTTTTGTACGTGAAAGAGTAACAAACATCCATACTTACAAACATTCGCGTTTATAATACTAGTAGGATATTCTAATTATGTTGTACAGTCAACGTTCAAAAGTCCAGTAGCATCGTAACGACCGTATTCGCTTGCCGGTATAGTGCGTATTCTGAATGTGTGCGCCATGTTACCATGCACACACTTAAATGTCGTACAATACTAATACCAGAAAGTATAAGCGTGTAGTGGATGCAAAACAAAGATAACGTTATATTGTTTGTCCTCTTCATTCATTATTGCACTGTGTCAATAATAATGCAAAAATTTCACAAGCTACGTAAGATATCTCGTAGCTTCATCGGTAAATAGTTGGCCTCGCATCGACGCTAGTTGAAATGGTCACGGATCGAATCTCAGTTTTGCAAAGTCTTTATCTTAACATTCTTATAAACTCATTTATTTTTTAATGAAATGACTTTTTTAAAGTTTTATTATTTTATTAAAGTTTTATTTACTTAAGAATAATATTAATTAATTATATATATATATATATATATATATATATATATATATATATATATATATATATATATATATATATATATATATATATATATATATATATATATATATATATATATATATAAAGTAGTATATAGTAATATATTATATATACTACTATATATTATATAATATAATATATATTAAGTAGGTAATATAATAAAACAACACTTTCAAAATATAAAATATATGTTATATTTATTTTAATGACCTAACAATTAAACAATTGAATTGATTGACGTTAAAATCTTTGATCCATAGATCTATCAAAATAAAAATATTATAGATATCTATTGTGTTACCAATATTTCATATTATTATTGAGGTTAAAGTTTAATTATTCATTTTCTCGAGGAAAAGAGGATTAAAACTTAACCTCAACCTTTAAATATTAAACCTCCTAATCATTGGCCAGCACGTCCCTAGGTAGAAACTACAATGTCCGATTGAAACTAACGAAATATAAATATTATAACAATTAATACTTAGTGTGACACAGAAACATATATTTAATGTAATAATATTGATTAATATTTTGTGTGTATAAATTCAAGATCACCCGGCCCTTGCGCACTAATCCATCCCCACATGTTCACACTTATTCTGCCAGATTCGGTGTTTGACACTACGTTATTTTCACTTTATATACTATTATCGTTACGCCATAAATGTAGTCTTCCTGCCATTCGTCTTTATGCCTTTGAGTCAAAAACGGTTTTTTCGCCGGCTTTCAGTGATGTAGTCCCTCGTCATGAAGTGCACGACGAACGGTTACCAATGAGGTGTTTAATTCATCGGCAAAACGTCTTGTCGGTATGAAACCACACGTTTTATACTCCGCTGCCATGTAACGCCGCTGAGTCTGGTTAATAAGAAGTGGCCTTCCACTTCGTTTACGACTCTGCAAGCCACTTTCTTCCTCGAATCTCTTCACCCGTCGACTTAACAGTATTTCCCTAAAAAAAATTAACAAATTGTAAAAGACAATTTTAACCATTGAAAAAATATGCATCACAATAATATAATTAATTTCTACTTACAGAGAAGCCAGTTTCGTTATAAATTTGAGAAATATTCAGGCCATTCGAATATAGGGCCACAATATTAGCTCTTGATTCGCTATTAATATTTGCTTGCATATTGGACACCTAATTATTATTTTAAATTGAAACAGTTAGCACACAATCACTCGTAGCTGAATTCACCAACCAACAACATTTTAATATTTTGTTTTTTCCAAGCCAGTAATCATTTTATTTTAAATCTACCCTCACATTCTTTGCTCTGTTTAGAATGTTATGTTTCTAACTAAGTTTTAGTTAGAAACATTCGTAATAATTTATAAATATTTCAAAATTTAAAACATTACAATTTAAAAATGAAGAATCGACGCAGACCCAATGTGGGATGGATTTGATCCTGCAATTTAACAGGTGATCGTAGAATAAAATATATGCACTTGCTTAACCACTGGGCCACGGCATTGCTTACACGTTGAGACGAAATTAACGATATTAATTTATACAGACAGAAGTGTATGTGTGTGTGTGTGTGAATTGTCTTTATAGAAAAAGGTCACAAGTAACGTTAAGTGTTGACGCTATAGCTGCGTTCGATTGCTACTGGACTTTTGAACGTTACTGTACAGTGGGCCAGTATAGGGTGATGATGATGCCTAAAATTTAGGTTCTTGACAGGTAGCGGGTTCAAATCCCGTAGAATTATGAAATAATTTGTATGATTGTCCGACTGTAACTCACAAGAATCATTAGGACAGACAGATTAGACAGAGGCCTTAAGTTGAGGCCAACTTAAGTAGGTCAACTTAAGGCCTCTGTCAATAAATGCCGAGACGGTCGTATTGCTAGCCAATAAAAATCTATCACAGACCGAGTATATTAAAAAGCGATGGCCTTTGAAGTTAGTAAATGCTGGCCCAGGGCAAAGGTGAAAGCGATTTTCTTATTTTCCAAAATATAATTTACCTTTTTTTGAATGTCGATATAAAAACTGATAAGTACGATTGTTTTCATTACTGAAATTATTTACAGCGAGACATTTCCGTTTTTAATAATTTTAATGAGCTAATTATTGAACCCGTTTACTTCCTATTCCCGAAGGAGTACGGAGATAAATTATAGCATATGTTATGAAACTACGGATTTTATCGCGGTTTATTTAGTTTTTTATGAGCCCGACGTTTCGGATACTTTACAGCAACCATGGTGACGGGAGGACTTAATGAACTGCAATAAAATCCGTAAAGTACTTTCATTATAATGAGTGAAATTCGCGTATAAGCTATATTATATAAATTTTCATCAAAATCCATTGTCGTCGAATGAATTTAATACTTGGATTAAATTGGTTATCAATAAGTGCATGCTTTAGGGGTATCCCATGTTGGTCAGATCCGGGATTTCCCTTAACGCGGTTGAATTCAACTTGCAGTTTTTTTTGGTTTTTTGGTGCGGTATCCGCAGGGCACGCATAAATTCTACGTATGCCCAATATTTTCGAAGCAGTCGCAAAATTACATCGAAAATGCACGATTTCGAAGATTTATTTTTCAACCCGCTATATCTTATACCTTGTACTATTCCGACGTAGAGATTTCCTTTGTAAGCGCACGCCGAGAGCAGATCACTCGGCCGGCTTATACGAATTGAAGTCGTCTAACTCTGTTAGACTTTTATTACTTATAAACTATACTTTGTTATTTGACAATTCCATGAAACGCATAAAAACAGAAAGAGACAAATACCCTTATATATTTAATCGAGCGGTTCTTGTATATAGCGCTTGACCCGCCTCCCCCGCTACCGGGGGAGGGGAGGGCCGGCCCTCACGATAGGTTTTTAACTTCACCCGTTCCAAACCAGTCGACCGTAGCTGATCTGTCTAGTACAAATCACTTAAATAACGCATCCGATAGGGAACTGGGGGGTCTTGCCTCCCTTACACCAGAGTCACGACATCACGTGGCGGCTGTCGTAGCCACCACGGTGAATATGGGTCTCTAGTATTGCGGACACTCCCCGCTGGGTCTCCACCCCGTGGAATCGCTCGGTGGGATTAGTACGCCTAGGGCTCAGTTCATCCGACGGTGGTTAGGCAGAGATCCGCCATAGGTACAAACCCGACGCCATGAAGCCGTGGAAGTCATACTCCACGGCTGGCGGGGGGCAACCCCCCAATTATTAACGTCATAGGATGATCCAACCGGATCACCCCATTTCCGATGACGCATAACGGTCACTAGGACCATTAGCATAGCTCATACCGAAAAAAAAAATCTGAATCTCGGAAACGGCTCCAACGATTTTCATGAAATTTAGTATACATGGAGTTTCGGGGGCGATAAATCGATCTAGCTGGAATAATTTTTATAAAATGTCGTTTTATCCGTGTATCGACCAAAAAACCGCTACAATCATTAGAATACGAACGTAAATTTCGATGTCATGACTTATAATAGCTCGGGTACGAAATCGAGCAGAAGTCCTCCATCCACTCTGATGATTTTTATTCCAAGTTCAAATTTTTTTTTCACATATAAAACATTTTCTAAAGAAAAAAAAAGACTGGTTTATGGTTAATCAAAAAAATGGATTTATCTAAATTGCTCGGTCAACCACGTAATATCAATACGATTTAACCTGTAAGAGAAATAGACAGAATTCATATTTGCATGTTTCCAAGAGATCGGTCGTATTTGCGTTCATTAAGGGAGGCCTATGTTCAGCAGTGGACGGATAAAGGCTGATGATGATGTTTCCAATAATCTTCGTCGCCATATTATTAAATCTTTTAGCGTTTAAATTAATAATAATTTACTAATAAATACTTTTAACTGTGAAGACGTCAGAAGGGATTCAAACAAAAGATTGCCTACTGGCCGTGATATTCAATTCTCATAAAATAGATGCGAAAAATTCAAATTGGTTTCCAGTTGAGATAATAAATCTTCATAGTAGAGATAATACTTCAGAAGTATTACTTGCAAATATAGTTCGGAACTTTGCTCGTAAATTTCATGTCGTAAGGTTTTTATGTCGATTAAGTCTACAGTCTGTGTTAAATTGCAATTAAGCGTTGAAAATGTTTTAGAATTCTTTATAGGCAAAACAGACGTTCAATTTTTGGTAAGTGAGCACACATCCATCGACACTGAGATTCAAAAAAAGAATTTGGAAGGCAACGTCCCAGCAAACCTTTCGGTATTGTGTCTATGAATATATGACCGTCAGATGAAACTGCTGTCAGTGCCCACTCTTCTAACGACTACGCAAAAGCAAGCTCCCAATAATCCCATCATGGTTGTTTGTTAGTGTACTGGACTGGTGCCATTTATTGCCTCCTCCTGCAAGGCAGTAACGTCCCAGATGGGGTGGATGCAATTGGAAACAGAAGATAAAAATAAAAATTACAAAATGTCACATTAAGCAATTTACAATCCATATAAATTAAAAAAAAACAATTAAATAGCGTCAGAACAATTAAAATCGAATGACGATTATCGCTTTTCGAATGTTGTGGGGATAGGGAAAATATGACGACGCATCTGCAAAAGCTCTAGATGTCTATAGGCGTCGGTAGTTACCACAATGGTCCGACAGTTCGTTTGCCTTCATGACAAAAATTACACACTAGCTGTTTGTCGGTAAAGCTGTAAGATGTCGGAAAACGTCCAGATGCACGCCTCCTACCGGTAAAGGGTAAGAGAACCCTGTTACTACGACTGATGTTTGTAATGACAGTGATGAAATAGCTAGGTTATGTGATAGCAAAAAATCTTGGAGACCTCGCTTATTGAATAACGGCCACGACGAAGCCTTTTAAGCACTTCCAGGCTTATGGTCTCGAATAATGGATGTGACAGGGTTTTTATTGCTTTATTGATGAGAAGTGCTTCTATGATCATCATCACTACATCCGTCTGATACTTTGGATCCATTTGATGAATATATAGTGAGTTTCTGGTGGTCCGTTGTAAGAGATACAGAAAAGAAGGACAACGCATTAGTATAAACTCTGTTTGTATGTTTATGGGAGTCAATAGTTGCAAGGCTTTGATCGTTCTTTTGCCCTACTATGCTATGCATTAACAAGTCTATCAGCTAGCCCAGATATCTCCCTTCTGCCTATTCTCAGTTGTAAGGTGGTAAGAATGGATTTACTCGAAGGTAGGTTTTGGTCGAAGGGTTGCACTGGGCCCTTCTCCCGGCTGCAGGGGTATCACCACTTTGCTGTAATTTTGGTGTTACGAAGAGAACAGGACTGTACTGCACGGAAGTCGTCTTCCCACCTGGTTAATGGCTAATCGATACTTCGTCTACCTAAACGTGGTCTCCACTTTTTTTATAGACTACTTTTTTGGCGTATTTCAAGTTTACAAGTTGTTACATACGAAAAAAAGATATTTTGATTTGAACCTTATTGACCTGGTTCTTCTGAATGTATGACCAACCCACTGCCACTTCAACGAGCTTTATTCTTTACTATGGATCATAAAATCAATCCATCATACTCTTCATCTAGTCCAGTGTAAATTTTTTTAAACATTTGAATCCTTTTACAATAACAACAATTACAACTAGTAATTGAATGCAGAAACAACAGATTAGCAACAACACAACATTTTAAAAACAACAGATGAATTATCAGACAACAGATAATATTGTGAAAGCATTATATCACAGACAGTTTATTTTTCGCTCGCAGTTGAGATTAAGTTATAAATAACCTCTGAGATAAATTTAAAGGAGAATTTTGTGTGTGTCAAGTAACAAGTGACAGCGTTTTCCTTTTTAACGCTTCACTTGTGCGGATGATTTTAATCTACTGATAATAGCAATTACAAAAAGTTACGTTAGTAAGAGTACCATTGCTGTATTGCAGCCTAATTGGACCAGCACGATTGGGACCTCTCGCTCACATTATGCCGGTGTTAAGTGACCCACTGGGGGAGATAGGGAAAAGTAGGGTACTACATTTGCATAACCTCTGCTTATGGGCGCCGTTGGTCATATAAGGCCGACTACGCGATTGTCTCTTTATGTCATTAAAAAAATCATGAAAAAGTCCTAAGCATTGCGTAAACTATATTTTGTAAGCAATGTTCTAGCTGACTTTGTATAATGCTAATTTATTCGAATTTTTTGTTCTGTCATAACACCCTCGAGGAACATAAAAAAGTTAAATAAAAACGCTCTCTCTTATAAATAAGCCTATAAATAATTTCCAAATTATACCAAAAAAACAAATACCAGAAAATAGTACCGGAGATTAGTAGTGCGCACAAAAGACTAGATGTTGGTTTGGATCAGAAACGTCTTATTATTTATGATTTTTTTTTTGGAGGGATCCTAAGTAATGCAAACTATAATATTCTATCTCGGCTGATTCGCAGCTACTGCCGCTCTTAAGATTTTATTTCATCTTGTTAATAGTCTTAATAAGCACTCCAAAACCTTTTCCATCCTATTTTAGCTTCTTCTTGCTTTAATTTGCTTAAATCATCTTATATTTTTAAAGACTGCACGTTAAGTTATCTGCAACAAAATGCGTTTCAGACGTTTACAATCGCTACCTCTTATGTTTGTACCACATGAATTCCTTTACCTAACGTTTAGTATACACTTGTTAGTTATAATGAGAACATCGTGTTAGGCTTTTTTATCGTCGCCATTTTGCGAGCTAAGTTTATATTATTATCCTTTTCTTGCTCGTTTCTTCCCTCTAATTTTAGTCTTGTCGTCTCTTTCTTTTTCATCCGTGCTGTGTTTTATCTCTCTGTCTTCATGTAGTCCTTCCATTACTCTTTCTTGTGTCCTCTCGTGACCATCTTCTTTTATTTTGTCTTGATTATTTTCCAAATCTCTGGTGCGTTCTTTCTATTTTTCGGTTTGTTCTATTCTGTATTATTCCTTTCGCTTTCACTCTTTTCCTATCTTATTTGCATAGTTCTTCTCGTCCATAGGTCTTTATTATCCTTCTCTTTTGCACGTCTTGGAAGTCGGTCGGGAGGTAACTCTAAAAATGCCAAATGTGTCTTTTAAGCTGTACTGGAAACAAATAGACTTATATGTATGTCTGTTTGCCATTCAACACTTAAACTATTATTAGTGTATAGGAACCTGGTTTTATTAAGATATTCGCATATTTCATATGTAATTTAGCTTTTTACCTTCGCTCATTTCTGTGAGAGATACTACTATTCAAGTTTAAAATAAAACAGAATCTTACCAAAAAGATTCTGTTTTATTTAGTCATATCGTAGCTGCTATTTGTATCATCGATTCGAGATAGTCTAAAGAGAAACTAGTTTACTAAACTATTAAGTCCAGGAGTTGTCAGGATAACTCCTAAAACTCCTATGTCTCCGAAATCGATTCGGCTTATGATTTGTCTAAATGCAATTTCATAGCTGTGTAACGCGGTACTTATGTTTGTGTAATATCAGCTTGCTACCGTCCACTTTCTTTCAATGAACGTTGAGACCGATTTTTAAATGTAACGGGAACTGATAATCCCCTTTTTTTCACTTCTTAGTCCCTTCTTTAGCCCTTAGGGGGTGAATTTCCAAAAATCCTTTCTTAATGCTCACTGATATCATGAAAGCAACCCGTGGGTAATCTCAAGTTTTAATATACAGTAGATTCGCCTGTGCAATATGAATCTTACACTCTTTGTTTTGTTTGAACGCGCTAATCTCAGGAACTATTCGGATTAGAATGATTCCCATTTATCGAGGAAGGCTATATATATATACTAATATATAAAGCTGAAGAGTTTGTTTGTTCGCGCTAATCTCAGGAACTATTGGTCGAATTTTAATGATTCTTTCAGTATTAGATAGCCCATTCATCGTGGAAGGCTATAGGCTTTACATTATCTTATATTAATATATATAAAGAGTTTGTTTGAACGCGCTGATCTCAGGAACGACTGGTCAGATTTAAACGATCATTTCAGTGTTAGATAGCCCATTTATCGAGGAAGGTTTGATGCTATACTAAGATTTAAATCTTAGTTAATAGCAACAACCGTAACTATAAAATTAAAATCCCACATCAAATTCCTTGTCTGTTCGTAAAAGCTCATTAAGTTATCAATATTAAAAATGTGGAGTGCAATAATGTATGGCCATGTGGTATTTCTTGGTAATTAAGTCAAGACGCTCCCACGGTGGGCGGAACCCGTGACGAGGGGTCAGGGTCTAACTGGACCCCCGATTTGGCCCCTCAAAAAAACCCAGTGAGACTTGTGCGAGGTTTCACGATTCCTGTTGTTCTGTTTCATGAGCTATTTTTTACCGAGCGTTATAAGGGGTTTCATCCTGACGAGTTATAATGATAACTATGATGTCAACGATGATGATGATAAATGATGACAACGACCTCTGTGGCTCAGTGGTCAGCGCGTTGACGCTCCAGCCGGGAGGTAGCGGGTTCGAATCCCGCCAGGGAACAAAAATGTTTGTGTTTCTGGGTCATGGATGTGTATTATATAAGAAAAATCTTAAATATAAGTATTAATATAAAAATTAATTAATAAATGTATTTCCGTTGTCTGGTACCCGTATCACAAGTCTCTTCGAGAACTTAGCACGGGACCAGATTGACGTGGTGTAAAAGCGTCCATAAACATTATTATTAATATCGGCCTTTATCCGTCCACTGCTGAACATGGGCCTCTCTCAATGAACGCCAAGACCGATCCCTTGCCACTTGCATCCAACACTGACCGGCCTGCACGGAGATCGTCTTCCCACCTGGTTAATGGCCGACCAACACTTGGTCTACCTAAACGCGACCTTCACTCTTGAACCTTATTAAAAAGTGTTTGAATTACATTTTATACCTATGTATGTCACGATAGCTTTTTAAGGCGACGTCTTTTTTTATCAAGCGCTGTTTCCGACGATAAACGTCGGACGTTAGATCGAATTTAGACATTGGGTTTTAACGCGACGCTTATTAAGCGCTCGTGTCTACGGTGCCTTAGACTGCCACTGAGTTTGTTTCGCCAGTTTTTTATACTCTTATAAGCTAGTAAATACAACTTCGAATAAATTTTTGTAAACAAATTGGAATATTCTTAATTCAGTTAACGCATACTAAAAAGACAATCTTAATATTACGTTAGAAAACCCCACGGCCTTGTAACATGTAATATTGAAATAAAAAACAAAATGGCTTCACGGTACACTACGCTATCCCATTAAACCCTCCATCCCGGTGTTTTCATCCCTATTCCCCCGGGATAGAGGCGGGAATGGGTTAAACTTGGGATATTGAATTTTAATGATTACGTCGGGACCAATGGCCCTACCATTGTAGCGGGTTCGAATTCGTTGAATTTGTGAGTCGATATTCATCATCATCATCTTCATTTGCTGCCTTTACTACCAAACTAAAACGTATGTATGTTACATGCTAATCTCAGTAAATCGTATTCTTTAAGTGTGTACAGCTAGCCTTTGTAGTGTAGTTAGTGTGTACAGCTAGACCTGACGTCTATATTCGTCGATATTACGGGCAGCATGCACGAAAAAGATGACGTCATGTCGCGTTCTACAAGCGAGAGCGCGGCACGAGCGATAGAGAGACATGATCGGCTCAGTTCGGTTCGTGCTGCATATATTCGTCAAACTACCGTCCGTAAACCGACTTTACAGATGACCAATTTTTATATTTTTGTATTCATGTTAATCACTTACAACCAAGTGTTTAAAGCTCATTTACTTTCAGGACCAGCGGGAGGATGTCAGAGAACGTGCTCTCATTCAAGGCGGACGCGTCAGATAACAAGGCAAGGTACTCCTGCGAGGCGAAGAACGTCATGATCAGCAACACTCTCAAGGCGGAAATCGATTTGACCGTACTATGTAAGTAAATTAAGTAAAAGTAAATAAAAAATAAGTAAAAAAGTAAAAGCGAGTAAAATGAGTAAAAATTTTTTTTTCTTCTAAATAGTAAGCTAAAGCATCTTTTTGAACTTCAATTGAATCTACCACCGGTTCTAAGGCAAACCCTTAACGCACTGAGAAGAACAGGCGAAACAAACTCAGTGAAACTTATCTTTTTCGATATTCTATTACAAATTTTACATGTTATCCTGAAATGCTAAAGACGCTCTATTTCCAATGTGGCATCTTCCATAAAATCTCTTATTTTGTAATATCCTATACCAACTAACTACTTTATGTCTACCTAGTCTTTTTTGCCTGTTATTTTTTGTAGCATAGAAGGGCAAATGAACAGTCGAAGTGTTTTTGCGACTATTGACGCTCATTAGCATCCACTCAACCAGAGGCAGATGCGTCGCCCTATACCCCAGGCCAACGGAAACTCACACAGCATAACTGCCACTCTACGCCGGTATTATGTGAGCGAGAGTACCATCCCCGTATACGGGCCCAATTCGGCTGCAAAGCAGCATGGCACCTGTTTGCCAGGTCGCTAAACCTAATAGCCGGACAGACTAGCCAGCTTGGCCGGACATTTGGATAGAAAGACGGACACCCAACATTATAGTGTGTATAAGACTGTAATAAATGTGTTATAGTAATAAATGTATGTAATTATGTAAGTATGTTTATAAAAATTTGTAAACTATATTTTGAAAGGAGCAACCCAACAGAGTTTCTTGCTGAATTCTTCTTATGTACTATACTAGTATAGTACTATGTATTGTTTGTATTACTATTTTTTGTAATATTGTATTTGAAAATACTAGTTCCACTGAGTTTGTTTCGCCGGTTCTTCTCAGTGGACTTACTTTGGAACCGGTGGTAGACTCAATTGACCTTCAAAAAGATACTTGGATAGTACTATTTTGAATAAAATTTTTGACTTTAACTTTAACTATTATGGATCTCAGTATTTATAGGTACGACAAAGAAATTGTATGTGAAACCAAGCTTTGTTTATGAGTAGATATCATACATTTTGTTGAATTTTAGTGAACTAAGAAATAAATCGAATGCGAAGTTAGCCTAAGACTAATTTGGCATCGCTCGTTTGCAAAAGGTGGAAAGTGTATCAAAAGCCGGATACCCTTTATTTTGGCCGGACACGCAACCAAAAAGCCTACCTTTGTCCGGCTTTATCCGGACGCCAGGCAACCCTAGCACTACCTCTTTAAAAACAGCTTGTTACACGTGAATCTGTGATGTTGTATGCATCATTCTCCTTTCTTCCAAGTCCTTCTCATGGAAACATCTGATTAGATCTTAAATGTAATGGAAAATTAATAGAGAGAAATTGAGAAGACCTCCAATTTCCTCAAGACGAAAGTTGGAATCGATTCTGAGATACGAGTCGAAGTTTTAATGGATTCGAAATTTTAATAGATTCCACAGATAAGGCTCTAGTAATATAGTTTACAAACACATTGCCTTGAAATTAAGCGGGAAGATTTGACAGCATCCCGCAAAGATAATAATTGCTTTACTTTGTGGCATAGAAATCTAAATAATAAGGTAATAGAAATGGTATAGCGCGATGATCTATCGAAACGCGAGCCGCGTTTAGAATAGAACAACTTTATTCAGTGCAAAGATACATGATGATACACAAGTTATACAAGAACAAAAGTACAATAAGAATACAACATTGTTTTACTAAATCTAAATTAATGTAAGACAGAATATAAATTAAGAAGGAGGTTTGAGGTGCACTTAGAAATTTATAAAAATTGGTTGTCTGTAAAGTCGGTTTACGGACGGTAGTTTGACGTGACAACAAACATTACATGCACGAACCGAACTGAGCCGATCATGCGTCTCTCGTTCGTGCCGCGCTCTCGCTTTCAGAACGCTATATGTCATCTTTTTCGTGCATGCGGCCCGTAATATCGTGTTATTAGAGGTCACGTGAAATTTCAAAATGGGGGTCAGGATCGAACCTGGAATCTCTCGCACAAGAGGCTGAGTCCATACTGGACCATCGTCGCTCGCAGCAATGCAAGTGACCATTGAATAGTATGGAATTTTCTGGAATTTCTTCCTAGCGTCTTGCGTGTTTTCGTGGTGGAAGTTGGTAAAGTACTTTTGGGTCCTTAGGGACACACAACTTTGCGAGGATTGGTCTTAAGGGATAAATAATAATTACAAGGGATAGATTAAATATAACGTTATACGGTTGTGTGGTTTTATCCAACTTAAAACCAAAGTTACTTATTTATGTAGCTACATAGCTTTTCTAAATCTCTAAACGCTTCTTCAACACGAGACCGTTCGCTGTTGAAGCAGGAAAACATCGTGAGGAAACCTGCGTGATGAGATTAAAAGTCTTTATAGGTGTGTAAACCAACCCGCATTGGGCCAGCGCCACGGTAAACTATGGCCCGATACCCTCGCATGATTTCAAGGTGGAGACACGTGCCCAGCATATTTGGGTTACTACTTTTCAAAGGCTAACTGACCACCTGATCACTCCTAGTTCACCTGGTCGTTAGCAACTTAGCCCCATGAGGGAGGAATACTACAAAAATCATAGTTGCTCACTTGTTGCTTGGTAATCAACTGATCGGTGTTAAGCAATCTTGCCTAGGTACATTTATGAGGGACTAGCTGTTGCACAGCATCGCCTGCGTCAACTAAGATTTAAAACGGGTCTCTAATTGTTTTGTAAATTTAATATAGCCTATGTACACCCGGGGATAGTGTAGCTTCCCAACAGTGAAAGAATTTTTCAAACCGGCCAAGTAGTTTCGGAGCCTTTTCAATACAAACAATGAAATCTTTATATTATTAGTATAGATTGTTGACGCTTGTGCTGCTTCCGTCTACCCACCATTGAAACTGACAAACACAAAGGCTTTGGCAAAGAGGCAGACAACCTTCCGTGGATCCTTGCTATGTTTCTGTAAAAAGGGCAGAGTAGATAGTATAATTACTAAAGAGCCTTAACATCTTATGTTTTAGGATATACAACACGAGTTGTCTGGTCTAGTTGAGATTTCTTTAGAAGCTACCCTTAATTTACCAAGCGAATCATCCGAAGAATATGCACGTTGAAGCGGCAATAAGCTAGTCAAACACTCAGAACGGATGGCCGATGGGTCAATAAGGTTCAAGAGTGGCCGCGTTTAGACGTGTTGATCGGCCATGATGGGAAGGCGATCTTCGTGCAGTGGCCGTCGCAAACCCGACGCCATGAAGCCGTGGAAGTCACTCCACGGCTGGCGGGGGGCAACCCGCTACATCACTGGGAGATACCAACCAGCTCACCCCACTTCCGACGATACAAAAAAAAAATCCGAAAAAAAGCAGTGGCCGTGTTGGATGCGAGTGGCCAGGGATCGATCTTAACGTTCATTAAGGAAGGCCCATGTTCAGCAGTGGGCGGATAAAGGCTGATGATGATGAATCTACCAAAGTATGGTTTTCTCCTCTGCTTATACTAGTGACATGAAAACTCTGCGTGCGTTAAAAACAAGATGGCGAAAGTTTAAAGGCATTCACAAACACTGGAATAGCAAATCTTCCTAAATGGCGCATTCTATCCATGGCTTCGGATCCGCCTTTTTCAAATATGTCCAAAGTTTTGTGCACTAGGGATGTAACCTTATCGATAGGAATTAACTCGAAAATGTAGATAATTTCGGGAAAATCGATGATTTTAGCTAAGTATTAGAACGTGTATAATAACTTGGTTTAATTAAATTGAATCGAAATTGAAGTCGGTTTAGACACAATTATTTTAAGCGTATTGCATTTTACTTATTCTACGTATATTGAAACTGCTAATCTATTTGGCGATAGTTAATGCATTTTAAATTCTCTGTAACACACAATACTATTAGCTAAATATATTTGAAAACAACGAGGGGTATATACTTTTGACGTGACAACGTCTAAAAACTCGATATTACGGACAGCATGCCCGAAAAAGATGACGTCATGTCGCGTTCCGCTAGCGAGAGCGCGGCACGAACGAGAGAGAGGCATGATCGGCTCGGTAAGGTTTGATGTTGTCACGTCAAACTTACAAACGTTTCCTCCGCCTCCGCCTGCCACCTCAAAACCGCCAGGATTGCCTTACCTTGTTCTAAGAAAGCTAATGTAAAGCAGCAGAACATGCAAAAATCCCTGCAATCGATATTTTAAGCTATCGATAGTAATGTCACGTCACTACAGTATTTTGCTTAAGGAGCACAACCGAAGTTTCCAAGTGACAATAGTCGAAACGTTCCACTGAATATGAGAACATAATGTTAGTTTAAACTGTGTTTCATCTTGTTAACACATGACCATCGTGAGTTTACCAAAATCCATAATTACTCATTTTAAAGACGTGGCCAATGAGATTTTAATACCCATGTTACTCAAGAATAGTGTTGCATTCTGATGCTTAAAGAATTTTCGAAATCGACACAGTAGCTTTTTATGATTCGTTATAAACAATACAAACCTTATCTCTTTATATTACTGTAGTAAATAAGTAAGGTATCAACACTATAGGAACCGATCTCCTCGAAATCAGGCGAGGAGGGTGAACTTCAAACACCTTGAAAGATTGCATCTTATCGGGCATGCAGGTTTCCTTACGATGCGATCATCGGTGAGCGAGCGATGGTCTCGTGTTCAGATTACTTAGAAAATTTCAAAACTCGTTAGAAGACACCATAGGGGGTCAGGATCGAGGCCTCTCTCTAGAAGCCAATTCCACCAGTCCTTAAAAACAATATTACTCAAGAAGTACCTATGGCAAAAGACACAAGCTGGTTTTTACTACAGAACTTGGTCAGTATCTATCAGTAGTCTTTTCTATTTAGAATTGGTCTGTAGTCTTTTCTATTCAAAAGACCATATGCTTTTATGTCGTTACCTAAAATTACGAAATACTTTTATTAAATTACTAATTACCTGAATGTACAGTAAATATCCAAACGTCACGATGGCGGTTCCAGCAACTTCGGTCAATATAAACTTTTAATTTCGCCATTTCAGACGTGGGGTTTATTTTTCCAGAAACTTCGAGATTCCTCCGGGCGTAACCTTTTGATTCCGGCTTTCGATTGGAAAATTTTAAGCTCCGATGTTTGAAATGGAAAAATGAAACGATTCCATTAGTATAATCCCCGCATTGTTTCAATTTTGTTATAATTTGTAAATGTTTGAGAATTTAATATTTTCTATTCACTGAATTTGTTGATTTTTCGGATTTTTCGTAGTCCTTCAAATGCTTTGACATTAAGCTCTATAAATGTCACGATTTCCAGTGTCTTTTAGTGTATTTTTGTGCTTGGGAAATATTTAAGACTAATATTTTTATTAGTCCATTGAGTGATTCAATTGAATAAGTATGTTTTTCTGGACTTTTTGTGTTATTAATTAATTCTCTTTGAATGTGAATTCCAGTATAATACTTTTCTACAAAACCATTAAACAATATCTTTTTACAAAAAACTTTGGAATTATGCCCATAATTTTTCATAAATCTATAAAATTCCAGAATAATTACCAAAAATTTCCATAAAAGTATTTAAATTTCGAATGCTCATAATCTTGTTCCAGTTGCTCCGTCCCACGTGACTATTTCGGGACCATCTGAAGCGAGGGTTGGGGATCCGGTGCCCCTCAGCTGCAGCACAGCCCCGTCGAACCCCGCTGCTGACATCAAGTGGATGGTTCTGGGAAAGCATCATAAGGAAGCCAGCAATAGAACCGTAATTTCTCCGGAAGGTAAGTTTTGCATTTTTGTTACTAGTCTTGAATTGTGAAGATTTTCCGACGTAGAATGATGGCAATGGTACGTGGCACGTGGTGCTAAGGGGGGGGGGGGGTTGTAAAGAGTCGCACTTAAAGGTGGCTTTTAGTGAAAAACTACAAACTTCACTACTGAAATACGCAAAATACTACTAGAAAACAAATAAAGGCAAAATAATATAAATATAATATTTACGTATTTTCTTTACGTATCCAACCTCCATCTCTTGAAAGACATGAGTGAGCTATAGGCTAGATGGTATCTCCTTAAATGGTAGACTTCTTTCCAACGCAAGGACGTAGCTTTTCAACCATTATTTGATTATAACATAGTGCAGCTAGTTAGGAGATGCCATAGAAAAAAATGTCCTCAATTTATACATCTATACATTTAATCAAAAAGCATCCACTACTTGGCCCCATTTCAGAGTATAAGATAAAGCCCTTACACTGTATTTAGCCTGAATTTAGATCATAGATTAAGCTCACGGACGGTTTGTTCATTAACTACATACCTATTTCAACTAATGAGGTTGCTGCATTCCAGAATTTGGGAAGTGTTGGGATAAACGGGCTTAGTATTCCAGAATAGGCTAAAATATTGATTGTTTCGATCATTAGTATGGATAAACATGTCTAAGGCGTAGATTTAAAAGGAATTTGGAGGATTTGTTTGGACATGAGTTGTACTAATAATAGAAATGAGGTTTATAAAAATGGAAAATCGAGTACATATCATCCTGACACGTGTAGCCCTGGAATTGTCAAAGTATTGAATGGAATTACAATTTGTAATTGCGTCCATTGTATATATAAATTAGTCCAATCACCAGGGAAGTGGGCAGAAAGGTGTTATTTGACCTTCATCAGGCAACTAAAAAACGGTAAAAACTTGTAATTTTATCCTCAACAACTTCTACCAAAGTAGTGTGTAAAGTAGTACCAAATACATGCAATTTCTGTCCGATGATAATATAACAATATAAGATATAAAAAAAATAGCAAAAAGGTTAGTCGACCTTACAGGAGACTAAAGGCAGCTACCTCGGACAAAGAATTAGTCTAGCCATACAAAGGGGGAACGCCAGTATCTTCGGGACTTTGCCTAAAGGGACGCCTTTTAATAATATATTATAATTATTATAATACATATATATATTTTTAAGGATTTTAGTTTTTGATTATTTATTATTATTAGATTAATATATTTTATAAGATTTATTTAGATGTTAACATTTTTCCCAGGTGGCTGGATAACCACATCCAACATCACGGTGGTGGTGGCTCCAGACCGTCGATCCATTGTGGTGGTCTGTCATGGCATCAATGCCCAGCTGACTGAGAACGTGGTAGCGACACACACCATCAACGTACTATGTGAGTAATTTTATTAAGTTTGCCCGAAGTTAACTTAAGCTTGAATTTAGACTGATATTGCTTATTATTATTACTCGGTGATAGCTTTACAGGAGAAATATTTTTCCTCATCGGATGATAGTTTCAGAAATTAGCTACATCCAATGTGTTATTGTTAATTTTTCAAAATTTCCTGCCTTGAAATAGAAAATAATAAAGTTCAGTTTAAATCGCTACCTTGCTGATATCTTCCTGATCATCTGATCTAAAGATTGTGTGCTTTCGGTATTCATTGACACCAATAACATTTTGGAGTCAATGGGCAATATTAAATACGTTTCTGTTTTGCATATTTTACCTCGCAGAACGTTCACTATTAAAATTTTTAATATCTATAATATGTAACTGTTCTTGCGAGTAGTCTGTAATTTTAGCTTTATTTTCCAATTTAAAATATACAACAATGAATACGATTGTAATATAAATTGAGGTAACTTAAAACATTAGCTTTATTCACTCCACCATATAAAGTCTATGCCACTTTTAACTCACCTACGTTCTCGTAATAAACTTAAAAGCAACAAAGTTTTCTCTCCACGTATTCCTATACTGGAAGTTTGGTCGAAATTTAACCTTATTTCATTGAAGTTTGATTGTCTGTTTTCTTATGAGATCTATTTCATTCTTTCCGTCTTTGTCTATGTTAAACTATTATTTAGATTCAAATCTTTTAAATGCACCAAATTTAGTGTAGAGATTTTCTATGACCACGTACGCATACTACCACTTAGCTTGTGTTCCTTTCGTGAATCCTTTCGTCCTTTCCTCTGTTTCGAAAAGAAGGATAGAAGAGGAAATGTAATGGCTGGCGTTAAGGTTAAATCCTACGCCCTAAGATAGGCAATACGTGAACGAGATGCTTGGTCCAATTTTTGGTTAATTTGGCGATCTTTCTATGCGGAATTGAACACTTAACGTCATGCGAGTTGTGTCTAATATTATTAAATGTAAAAATAATTGTAAATTAGACGTATAGTTACAGATTTAAAATTATTAGTATAGATGTAGATTGACTTTCTGTGTGTTCAATTTAATATCAACAACACATAATTTATTCAACCCTTATTGCCTAAATAGCACATTATTAATACATATGTTTTTAATGTTATTTCCGTATTCTCTGTGAAATAGGGTAGACTTCGGTCTGGCGTTTTATCAAATGCGAGTATTAAAGTTTCCGAGCACGATCTCAACTCGCGTTAATGTAAAGTCTTGCGGTCATCCCGTCAGTTGATGTGACACTGAATTGAGTTCTGTATTTTATTAATGTACACCCTGTTGCGGCTGTTAATATGGATTTGGATTCGTTGGATGTTATGATTATGTTGATGTTTTCAGTGATTGATCATGTACTTTGTCATTTTTTTAATGAAGCACTTTTTTCGACTTAAATTATTTAGTGACTTAGAAATATTATTAATAAAGGGGTTATAAAATATATGATAACATTTGAGAAATAAAAATCGCATGTATATTTCAATAAATTTAATACAAAACTCTTGCAACGTTTGTGAAAAAGCTTTGTCTGTGTGTATCTCTTATGTGTTTTACTAAAGAATATACACTTTAGCCCGCCCGCGTTAGACAGAAGATCGATTTTCCTGAGTTACAAATGGAACATAATATTTAAGAAAAAATGATATTGACGCCCTTCATTAGATTGGTTAAGCATTGAAATTCTGATGGACTTTCGTCTGCTGATCTAATTCTTAGATCCTAGCCACTTTAGCTTTATCGAGATTACTTCTAAGAGGCATGTTGTCCTAAAGGACAGGAGATGAACTAAAGATACGTAAGTGTGATATTTTACCTTACTTTCACACAAATTTATAAAAAGAGATATAATTTAATATCTTAAAACTTTATTAATGAACCCTTTGACTAATTAAGCAAAAACAAAAGAAGCTTTTTATGATTAAAATCTAACAAAAAAATTATACAATACCATTTATTTATTTTATTTATTTATTCTTCATTTGTACACAGGTAAACAAAGACATAGATATTTTATAGAATGGTTAAAAAAAGTACAAAAGGGCGGCCTTATCGCTCATGAGCGATTTCTGCCAGGCAACCATTGGGGAGAGGAAAAAAAAAATATGAATTGCGAAAATCAAGGGGTGACAGCGTACATTGAAAAAAAAATAGAATTAATAAATTTTACATTTAAAAATATATACATAGATACATACATACCACATGATAATATTTATTAAATATAACACATATAAACTATTTATTAAATATAACACTTATAAAGGAAAACATGATCGATATTTGATACTTTTTATTTTGATTTGATTATGATGATAGATATTTAAGATAAATATAAGATGTGATTTATCACTAATCTTTAAATGGTGAGAACTTTTACAAAGAAATACAAAAAATATTATACTTGATAATCTTTAAATGGTGAGAACTTGTACAAAGAAATACAAAAAATATTATACTTGATAATGCTCATTAAGCATTTTTTTAAATAAATTAATGCTTGAAGCCTTTCTTGTTTCTAAAGGCAGATAATTCCATAATTTGATAGCAGTAATCGTAAAGGATGAATTAAAGAACTGCGAGTGATGAATCGGAAATTTTAAGCGAAGTAGCTTAGAATCACGTAGCATACCGTCTTCAGATTCAATAAACAGAAAGTTATCATTAAGATACGAGGGAGTGAGAGGGGAAAATAAAATGTTATAAAGTAGGTGAAGAATATGAGTATTCTGACTTTGAAATTAATTTAGAAATAAGCTATTTTAGCGAAAATTAAGCCCTAAGACTGAATATGCATGTAAAATAAAACAAAAAAACTCTAAAACCAGATGCGTAAAAAGTAATGCAATTTTATTTCAATTCTTATAATCCCATACTAAATAAATAATCAAAAACAGTCCAGTTGGTTTTGGTTCGGTCTCTTGAGCGGGAGGATTGAACCTGGAACCCCCCTCCCCCCTTAGTGCCATTAAATGCGCCGTGGACATTTATTAATGCACCCCTAAACACGAGACCATCGTTTCCTCACCGGTGACGAAAAACATCGTGAGGAAATCTGCTCGCCTGATGAGATTGAAAATCTACTTAATCTTAATTAGATTCGTAAATATAGCGCAATAAAAAATACATACTTAACATTATTTTCAATACGTATGATAGATTCTTCTGCCAGCGCGTGTCGTTTTATCCGTTCTTGATGTTCAAGCTATTTTCAAACCATATTTGATTTAAATTCAGCGATTTAGGCATGAAAAAGTAAAACTCATTTGACTGAGTTAATTACGCATTTTAATGTTAGTATGGATTTGTATTGTATATTGTAAGCTTCCTTTTTCTACACTAATATTATAAAGAGGAAACCTTTGTTTGTTTGTTTGGTTGTAATGAATAGGCTCAAAAAGTACTGGACCGATTTCAAAAATTCTTCCACCATTCGAAAGCTACATTATGCACGAGTAATATAGGCTAAATTTTATTCTGAAAAAAAAAATAGTGTTCCGTAAGATATTTGAGTTTTTCGGACACAAGGTGTAAAAAATCAACCAAAAAAGTTACTTATTTTGCGTACTAAGATCCCGTTGTAAATCTTAGTCAGGCGAAGCTGCGGGCAACAGCTAGTCTTTGTATAAACTAATAACATCAAATCATATTCATCTGTGCAAGCAAATAAAATAGTAGGAAAAAGATTCATATTCCAAATTATGACTGCCTCTTTTAATATGCTTTTTACATGCGGTTTGCTAATATTTACGCGAAGTACACTCATTATAATGAAACAACTTTTACTGTTTATATTTATGTAAAGCATTCGCGTTCAGGCATGTAAAAAACTTAATAACAACGCTAATACCGTAAAATTTGTTAAATAGGGATGTTGACTATTTTTTAAATTGATTTTATTTAATAGATATACTATAGATAAACACGAAAAAAAGATTTTTGTAAAGAAATATTATATCCAATTTTAACAAAAAATTAAATAAAGAAAAATAGTTTTTAAAATTGCCGTTAAAACGCTCCAAGCGTCATTACGTCACACACCGCATACAGAGCTCGCGCTATGTTAGGTGAGTTATTACAGTTTGTACTTAACTCAATGTTCAGTGACGTCATCGCCTTATACGCGTTTGCAGTCACGCGATAAATAACGCATTTTAAATTAATTTTCTAAATTTTCTTTTTAAAAGTTATTTTAGGTTTTCAAATACTGTATTTAATATCTAAAACATAACTTTACATGAATTTGTAACTTGTGTCTACATCTCTATTATGCAACAGTAATCTTGTCTGCTGCAGCTAAAATCTAACACAATATATACCTGTGTCTTTCGAGGTATTCGATACCATCACGATATTCGTTGCCAATATATTTGAACGTAAAACGAGCCCAAAACATTCACATATTTCGTCAGGCGATGGTGCCTCAAACGATCTATTTGTTTTCTCTAACTGAAAGGATTGGGCCGGATTTTTAGCTGAAAGACTTCACTTAGCTGATTGCTGTGTCAATACATTGTAACATACTCGCTATATGGAGTAAGTCATGTAGGTTCCATTCTTTAACCAACTTTCGGGGCTTTATTTGAAGACTAGCTGAGTAAAAAGCCTCCAAAATACACCTTAAATTATTAATCTATAAAAAGGGATAATACAAATACTAGTTGTCTTAAAATATCCTCTGATAAAGGGATTGACATTATCATCATCATTAGCCTTTATCCGTCCATTGCTGAATATAGGCCCCTCTCACTGAACGTCAAAACGAGCGAATCTATGCCACTCGCACCAACACGTACCGGTCACTGCTCGATCGTATTCCCACCTGATATAAGGCATTGTCTTAGCAGAGATAATTCTCTTATACAACCAAACTCTACAGTTTTATTATACTCGTTCAAATTTTGATCTACTTTTTATTTGAAAAGGAAACTATTAAGAATTCTAGATAATTTAGCCTTTCTTTTAGTTTGATTAAAAGCGGTTGATCTGTCTATTTTTACTGGAATTAACGAAACAGGCAGTTAAATTACTAGCACAGAGAATTAACATCTTATGTCCTAGCATAATCTCGTTAATAAGGTGCCTTTGCTAGTTCCACACTGACCGCTTGTTATCAATTAATTCGTCCGTATTTGCTTAACTAATTAACATAAAAGCCTATTTTCGAGTTTCTTGATTGGAGTGACGACGGTCCAGTGGTATGGACCTGGCCTCTTATGCGAGAGGTTCCGGGTTCGATCCGGACCCTTCGTGTGTGCCTTGAAATGGGTTTTTCTAAATTTCTAAGTGCATCCCAAACACTAGACCATCGCTCGCTCACCGGTGAAGGAAAACATCGTGAGGAAACCTGCACGCCTGATGAGATTGAATCTTTGAAGATGTGAAGTTCACCAATTCGCATTTCGCCAGAGCATCAAAGAACTATGGCCCGTTACCCTCCTCGTCTGATTTCGAGGAGGAGACCCGTGCCCAGCAGTGGAACAGAAAGGGTTGATACTTTACTTTTTTTAATGAATCAATCACTTCATGATATTGTTAGTTGTGATACATACGCATCTTTATCATCTTTAGTATCATCATTAGCATCATTATTAGCATCATTATTAGCATCTTTATCAGCAAATTCATCATTAATATTCCCAGCCTATTCCCATCCACCAATGAATGCTGAAACGACCATTTTAGATATAAAAGAAAACCGTAAACCTCATATTTGGCTTTGTTCCATTCTGATTCCCGTTGGAAATAGCCTTACCTGCTATTTGTGAGAGCGGGAAAAATGTTTTCGCGTCGAGACAAGCGGAAACATGTAATGAAAGGATCCAAACTATTTCCTAATATGACATTTTCCCTTTATACACCTGTATGAGTTAATTTTATATAAAGGGAATTTAATATACCATTTTCTACGTATGTAATTACTTTCGTTGGTGTATTTTGATATTTTGCTTTTGTATGTATTCGTTTATCTATAATTGATTTATATTTCTATTCTATATTGGTCGACTTTACTGACACAGAAAAGGCAAAATTGACATAAGTTGTTGACTAGTTCCATATCAAACATTAGGCTCATCTGCCAGTTTGCCTAAACAGAAAAAATCGCTTGTCTATAAAGTCGGTTTACAGATAGTTGAATGTGACAACGTCATAAGAAAATACTGATCCGATTGTGCCTCTTTGTCGCTCGTTCCGCGCTCTCGCTTGCACTTCAAGCCTTAAATGGAACGCCTCACGAGGCAACGCATGAGTCATGTTTTTTCGTGCGTGCAGCCGGCTCCATCGAATTATAAGACGTTGTCACGTCTAAAACATGTAGTTTTAGTTAATTAAGTGATAATGCTGCCGTATTTGGTAAACACGACCGCAGTAGTCACCTCTCGCTCACATAATACCAGCGTAAAACAGGTAGGCTTGCTTGGCCCATCCGGGGGATAGGGAAAAAGTGTGCAAAGCATTTGGTTATGGATGTCTTTTGGCGTCGACAGTCAACATTTACAGACAGGCTTAGCCCTTTGCCCTACACATAATAAAAAAATTGCATCCTCTAAAAACCGCCACCCTAAATGTAACTTTTCAATGGACTAAAGTCCACTTGCACACGAGACCTTCGTTTGCTCACCGGTGAAGGAAAGCATCGTTTGGAAACCTGCATGCCTGACGAGATTGAGTATTTGAAGGTATGTGAAGTTCACCAATCTGCATTTCGCCAGCGCATTTGTACTATGACCTGATACTCTCCTCGCCTGATTTCAAGGAGGAGATCCGCGCCCAGCAGTGGGATGTATATGGGTTGATACTTTACTTTAAGAAGTGTTTATTACTATTTATAAAGTCGTCTACAATTCCCATTATGATGATTTTTGTTGAAATGGTGTAGATAATGTTTTTACAATAGGGATGTTGACACATGTTACAAATTCATGTAAAGTTATGTTTTACATATTAAAGATTATTTGAAAACCTAAAATAACATTTAAAAGGTCTACTTATTCGTCTTAAAATTTAGAAAATTAATTTAAAATGCGTTATTTATCATGCATTATCACTGCAAACGCGTATAAGGCGATGACGTCACTTAACATTGAGTTAAGTACAAACTGTCATAACTCACCTAACATAGCGCGAGCTCTGAATGCGGTGTGTGACGTAATGACGCTTAGAGCGTTTTAACGGCAATTTTAAAAACTATTTTTCTTTATTCAATTTTTTGTTAAAATTGGACATATTTCTTTACAAAAGTCTTTTTTTCGTGTTCATCTATAGTATATCTATCAAATAAAATCAAATAAAAAAATTAGTCAACATCCCAATTCGGCTAACAAAATGTTTTGTAGATGACGTCTGTGGGCATATTAATAAGGATTCATCATCATTATCAGCCGTATCTCCACTCATATTGACCTCGTCCAATCAAACACATAACAGCCAATAAAATGCTAAAAATACTTATTACGAACTTTTCACTATTAAAATTACATCATCAAATTCCAAATTTATTTCCATAAATACGGTACCAACATATATATCAGTAATATCTGGGTGATCCGGTATTGAAATATCTCCAAATTGGTACATATCATCATCATCATCATCACCATCATCATCATCATCATCATCATCATCATCATTATCATCATCATCATCATCATCATCAGCCTTTATCCTATTTTTATTTAATTTGGTATGTATACAATGTAAAGCTTTGATTTGTAACCGTTATATTATTTGTAGCGTTCTTGTTACCATATCGTAAAATTTGTCCTTGATTTCAATCTAAATCAATTTCACTAGTAAATGTATTAAATTCAATTTAAGTTTATCACATAATCTTTTTAAAATTGAACCTTATGTTTCGGGGATAGAGTATAAAATTTTAATGTCCTCTGCTATCTCGCTCACTCTTTAGTATCTTTCTATTTACCCGTCTCCCACTGTTCAGTGTGTGAAGCTAACCGACCTTATTAATAGGTAATGAATTAAACTAACTTTATCTAGATCCTTCCAGATGACCTGGCTCTTAAATTCTCATTTACGTTGTGGAATAGAAATGTTTTTTCTTGCTTAAACTTTTATCAGCATTATTACAAATGTAACAACTTAATTTTTACACTTCGAATCCAAAATCTGTACAAACCATTTTGCGACTAAAAATGATGTAGACAAAGATTCTAATTTGTATGTCACTGAAATTGTAATTAACAGATTAACCGTATCTGATGACATTTGACACTTATGTCCAAGCGGACTCGAAAATAGTTTAGATTCTCTATACTTTTATTGTCGAGTCCAGTAGTTTTCTTATAACTGGATCATAAGAACCACCATTTTCCAAAAAAATATATATATCCCACTGCTGGGCACGGGTCTCCCTCGAAATCAGGTGAGGAACCCCTCCTCATTGGGTTCACCGATACGCTGGCCCAATGCGAATTTTAACTTTACACCTTCAAAGACTTAATTTCATCAGGCATGCAGGTTTCCTCGTATTTTCCTTCATCATTGCTTAATTGCATATTGTTTTCTTATGTTTACGCGAATTTCACTCATTATAATGAAACAACTTTTACGGATTTTATCGCGGTTTATTTAGTTTTTTACAATCCCGACGTTTCGGACACTTTACAGCGACCATGGTCACGGTCCATGGTCAGTCCTCCCGTGACCATGGTCGCTGTAAAGTGTCCGAAACGTCGGGATTGTAAAAAACTAAATAAACCGCGATAAAATCCGTAAAAGTTGTTTCATTATAATTGCTTAATTGCATTTAGAAATTTAGGTAAACCCATTTCATGCACCACAGGAGGTCAGGATCGAACCTGGACCCTCTTGTTTATAAGACCAAGCCCATGCACTTTGGACCGGTACTCATCATTTTCAAAAGAAGACCTTATTTTATCCAGCATCCACTATATTCATCGACCACATAACCCATAGAATGTACATCATAGAATAACAGGGGAACGGCTCCTGGCGACATGTCTGACTTATAGTTCCGATGTAAGCCGTAAACAATGTACTCAAACTATCGTGTCGTCTCATTCTTTCCCGTTGCGAAATATATCCATTTCTTTTTAACGTTCCATGATTAAAATCACAGCAATCACAGCATCACAGCATTGCAACCCCTTTCGTCGCACCTCAGCTAGTTGCCAGAATGCGTTTAATACGAAAAATCAAACATTAGGAGTCTATAGGTTGTGTGGTTGATGACTATATTATATCTTCCTATCCTCTATCTTACCAAGGCCCCGATGTGGTGCATCGACACAGCAAAGAGTTCAGCATCGCTTAAGCATATTGTAGCTAAGTTGTTATCTGTCGGTGATTTATCATGTAATTACTGGTTGGCGTAATTCAGATACGTCAGCGGGTATAGACATAAAAATTTAAAAAATTAGCAAATCAAAAGCTAACAAATAAAAAATTATTATTGTTTGAATTTAATATTTCTTGTTGTATAATTTGTTGTGTATTGATGGTCATATAATATTGTTTTAAATTTCTCTTCAAGGTTTAATAATAAAGGCGAAACGTAGCAAATAGGGAATTAGTGTGTTTTTTAAATACTCTCCTATTTTTATTTTGATTTAAAAAACGCTTCTCTTTTTTGATCTTAATTATTATATCACTACATATTATAAAACAAAGTCGCTTTTTCTGTCCCTATATCCCTTTGTACGCTTAAATCTTTATAACTACGCAACTGATTTTGATGCGGTTTACTTTATTGGATAGGACAATTCAAGAGGAAGGTTTATGTACATAATTTATTAAGTTTCTATATACATTGGCTAAGATATAACAATAATTGTTGGAGGTTTCGGAAAAAAATTGGCCGTCTAGGAGTTTCCAACGAAAACGCTGCCTAAACCCTTTGATATATATCAAAATAATGTATTGCGGAATTGTGTGTCTTAAATAGGTCTACAAAAAAGTCCGCGATGGCATATATCTATCTGTTTGGGATATCATACTATATCCACTTAATACTTTAAAAAATGGACAATTATAACGCGATAATTTGAAAGTTATTTACAAAAATACGGTATGAATCCTTATCATTTTAAATTAGTTAATTAGCTGGAGCACATAATGAAGATTATTTTTACCCTTTACATCATGAAAATTAAATGAATACTTTAGAAGATATGGCAATATCAAAATAATACGCAAGAAAATAAATAGTGTTGCCGTGATTTGAGAGGGCAGTGGATGCGAGTAATATGTAATAGTATCCTAAATAGTAAATATGCATGCAGAAAGTCTGCATAGGAATATAATATGTCTTTATGTTCAAGATAACATATATCAATTTTAATACAAAAACTTAGTCATTATTGAAATGGAAAATGATCGTCATCAAACATGATAAATTCGTAACCTAAGTTCACGCGGGCGAAGCTGCGGGTAACAGCTAGTACTAATATATAAAGTTGAAGAGTTTGTTTGTTTAATCACAGTAATCACAGGAACTTAGGTCGGATTTGAAAGGTTCTTTCAGTGTTACATATTTATCAAGAAAGGTTAGGTCATATAATATCACCCCGTTAAGATCCCGTCGTAAATCTTAGTTAACGCAGGCAACGCTGCGGGCAACAGCTAGTATTAAATACAAATTATAGTGTCTTAAACATTTTCTAGAAGTTTTCATCTCTGCGAAACGGTCATATTCTTCGCATAATTTCGTAGACACTTTTGGTACTAAGGTTTTGTAGTCTCCTCGTAAAAATTCGAGGAGAGATGAACATAGAAATTTTGCGGCCTTCGAAACGGTCATAATCCAAATACGATTTCAAGGACATCGAATACATTGTTTATTATGGTCTCGTACTTTCCTCGAAAAAAATCGAGGAGAGCTATATCCTGCAGTATGGACTGTATATCGTAGCTTTATAGTCTCCTCGATAAATTTCGAGTTGCTCATCGATTTGAACGTATTGCCCGCTAGCGCCTCTGCCTTGCGGCGCATCATTAGCGCGCACAAAAAGACACGATATGAATAGGAAGCGATACTTTCCGAGCTATGTATATAAGAAGTCGTTTGTCCGTGCGTTAATATTTCCTGTACATCACTATAACGGGGGATAAAATGGACAGAAATGGTGACAAATGTCAAAACGCAAATGTTTTGGAGATAGTGACAGAGAAAAAAAGTATTATTAGAACTGTTGAGAACCGGAGAGGAAATTTGATTGGTCACCTGATACGACATGACTTGTTTATAAAAAATAACATAGAGGGAAAGATTGATGGAAAAAGAGGAAGAGGTTGACCGAGAAGGAGTTACATGCAACAAATAAAGGAAATTGTACAGGTTATGTCGTATCAGGTATGAAGGTGTTGGCGGAGAAGAGGAATGAGTGGCGAATACTCCAGCGACAAGAGCAAAACTCTTAAATAGAGAGATAGAAATCACTATAATGGTGTACAACCACCGCCCGCTTCTCCGTCAGAGATAGAAGTAGAGAAGACAAAAGCTGGATAAAAAAACAGACAAGGAGTCAAAGGATATGAACTATATGCAAATAATAGCTTCCGTAAATTGTGGTAACTATAAAAAAAAATGTGTGGTTTTATGAAAAACGGTGAAAGTGAAACTGTTGTTCACATCATAGACATTTAATAAACAAAATAGCGTGGAGCACTGGGACAATGAGTAATAGTACACACTACACTATAGTATACACTACACGGTCAGCTGATGCGCACTATAGACGCCATATTGGCCTCCGACCGTCACGCGACACGCAACAGACGGAAAGGTTTGAGACGATGTTATAAAAGTTTTACTCTAAAATGTACAATTTTTATTTTATGATGTCAAAATATAATAATGATAATAAATTCATTAACCAATCACAGAGACAAACAACAAAATAAACATGTCAGTTTGTCTGTGAGAGAGCCTGTACTGCTCTGATTTGCACATATCACAAAAACAAATGGATTAAATCCAAGTATAGTAGAGTAGCAAGGAATCGATCGTCTTGGCGTTCATTGAGGGAGGCCTATGTTCAGCAGGGGACGGATAAAGGCTGATGATGATGATAGTTGAAATGACAGTGGGCTGGTCCAACTGTGAACGGATGGCCGATGGGTCAATAAGGTTAGAGTGGAGGCCGCGTTTAGACGAAGTGTTGGTCGGCCATTAACCAGGTGGGAAGACGATCTCCGTGCTAGATTTGAGTGGCAAGGTCAAGTGGCAAGGGTCGTCTTTGCGTTCATTGTGTGAGGCCTATGTTCAGCAGACGGATAAAGGCTGATGATAATGAAAGTTTATTATAAATTAATGTCAACATAACTCCAAAGCGACGCTTAGGTCAAACATCCGACTTTGCAACAGCAGTTAAAGTTCGTTTTCTTAATTATTATTTGACCCCAAAGCGTTAACATTAAACGAGCGCAAACTTAGATTATATACACCACTTCAAAGAGAACCCGACAGACGTCACCCAAAACTTTCTGGCTTAATTGTGATTCTTACATCCGTTTTCTCAAACAATACTTTCAGGTGTCGCGTTGGATGCGAGTAGCAAGGGATCGGTCGTCTTGGCGTTCATTGAGGGAGGCCTATGTTTAGCAGTGGACGGATAGAGGCTGATGATGATGATGACTTTCAGGTGTCACAGTACTTTAGCCAAGTTACTCCTTATAACATTAGCGATCTACCAGTGAAAGTTCTATCAATATAGATACAACCATTTCAGAGATTCGCCGAAATAAAGACACACAGAAAAGAAAATTGCAAAAAAAATTTTGCTCATATAGCATTTAGTAAAAAAGCGTTTATTTTATAACTAGCTGTTACCCGCAGCTTCGCCGGCGTTAACTAAGCTTTACAACGGCATCTTAGCGGGGTGATATAGTCTATAGCCTTCACCATCTACCCATACTTACAAACTTTCGCATTTATATATTACTAGCTGTCCCGACAGACTTCGTTCTGTCAATATTAAAATTGCAATTACAAAATAGGGGTTGATCGTAGAGGGGTCAAAATTGAGGATTGTATGTATTTTTATCATAAAAAAATAGAAATAAAAGGGGGATGAAAAATAGATGTTGGCCGATTCTCATAGATACCGGATGAGCACAAAAAATTTCATCAAAATCGGTCAAGCCGTGTCGGAGGAGTATGGCAACGAAAACTGTGACACGAGAATTTTATATATTAGATAGTATAGCAGCGTTTCCGTGTTTCGTTTCCGTGTGTTAATCTGGTGTATAAGCTATATTATTATGAAGTTTCATCAAAATCCATTCAGCAGTTTTTGCGTGAAAGAGTAACAAACATCCTCACAAACTTTCGCATTTAAAAAATTAGTAGGATTACAAAACGGAAATTCCAAGTCATTATATCTGTGTTGGTAATTTTGTAACTAAATGTTACTATTAAGCAGTTAGACAGACTTAAGCACTACAAAATGCTTAGAACTTCGTCTGCCGCGCTTGCTAGACAATTCTCACCTGCTCAGCTACTGGTAAGACAAACGCCTGGCTTCTAAAACGTTCGTCAACTAACATGGCTGTCAAGTCTTTGACAGCTTTTCTTGTAGCTATGTCAACTGACAGGCCGATCAAATAGTAAATTAATTACTATTATAAATTAATTACTATTAGTAAGTAAATTAATTGATATTCTTCTAGCATGATAATGAAACAACTTTTAAGGATTTTATCGCGGTTTATTTAGTTTTTTACAAGCCCGACGTTTCGGATACTTTACAGCAACCATGGTCACGGGAGGACTGAGGTGTCAAACGTTCTACTGTAACAAATATATTCGAAACTACCCTATGATACAACAATATTTCTGCCGTGGTATGACTAAAATGCCGTTATCCAACATCTGGGCGATTTTCGTTTTTTGACACTAAGGAATAGGGAAAAAAATTCTCTCTCGATCTGTATTTTCAGTTTTTTTATATCTTCATTAGTTTTAAAAATAAAAATTAAAATATTGCCGTTAACGGCATACGTTATGTACTATTACAAATCATAGTTTTTTCGCGTTCACTCAAAACTATGATTTGGTAGATAACGGCATTTAAGTCATACCACGGCAGATTTAGTCATATCCATGCAGAAGCGATAAACCGCGATAAAATTCGTAAAAGATGTTTCATTATAATGAGTGAAATTCGCGTAAAAATAAAACAATATTTTTCTAGAGACTCATTTGACACTTAACAGGGTATTTGACAGTTGATTTGTTAATTTTTGCGTTGATCAGCCTTTGGAAACCGTTGGTATAGAAATGTGCGAACGCAAAGTAAACACTAGTCAATCATATGACATTTAAACCTAAATCTAGGTCATATAGATCGATAAAAGGTCCGTCCTATCGCTATCACGTCTCGCTCATTAAAGCTATGACCTGCGGGCGCCAATTAGTTGCCCAACAGAATTACGAACCCTAAAATCGGCAATATCCTTTTTTTATAAGTCATAAGTCATTTATTTCATTTTTTGGATTTAACTGCGAAGTAAAAGTCTGAACCGATTCGCGTAAAGTTCTGGGGGCCTATCGCTCGATCGTTCAATCGACGACGTGATTTAGCCAATCACAACTTCGAACGGACGAACGATCGTCGCTGTCGTTTTCGTAATGGCATTTTGGCTAGGCCCCCTGAGCGTAGGTAATCTATGAGTCTGACAAAATAGACTTTAAGGTAAATTAGACCTCTGCAGCTCAATGGTCAGCGCATCTCAAGCCCGGAGGTAGCGGGTTCGAATCTCGCCAGGGAACACAAAAGTTTCTGTGTTCCCGGGTCATGGATGTGTATTAAATATGTGTATTGTATAATAAAAATAATAATAACATATTAAATATTTGTATTTCCGTTGTCTGGTACCCGTAACACAAGTTCTTCGGAATCTTAGCACGGGACCAGATTGACGTGGTGTAAAAGCGTCCATAGATATTATTATTATCATCCAGGGAGAAAACAGTCTACTACGTTTGTATGGAGAAAGAGCCGATATCCCTTTCTCTTTCATCCGGTTTCCGAAAGGCTGAAAAATCAACTGACAAATCTCTTTTAGGTTTTTCAGTTGACTTAAGGCGGCTTTCAATATCCTATCTATCTTAAATTTTTCTTATCTATCTTGAAATTTAACACATTTTCTTACAAAATCTGTCAAAATTTTAAGATCGATAAGAAAATTTTAAGATAGATAGGATATTGAAAAACGCCGATAGCCTACAATGAAAAGCTGTCTTTGACTCTAGAATCGTATGTTAACCATTGCCAGCCATGTCAGTTAACATACACTTTGACCAACGTTTCAGAATCCGGGCGTTAAACATGTTTTTTGGAACACATTCCCTAAAAACCTATTAAACTTTAGGAGTCCTTTCATTGTGACAAAAACGGTCTATTGTACAAAATGAACCCGTGTACAAAAAGCGCATAAAAACCAACATTCTACATCACAATCCGCGACAACAGTTTTTACCATTAATATTACATTTGATGACATGTTGGGCTATTGTTCGCATAGTTTGCAAACAAGATGGCGTTTATGTTACACAATAGCTGTTTGCTGTCAAATTAAATTTGTGCATTCGATATTAACTAGCTGTATTTTCATGTCATGATGAAGAGCTCAAAAAGGTTCAAGAGTGGAGGCCGCGTTTAGGTAGACGAAGTGATGGTCGGCCATTAACCAGATGGGAAGACGATCCCGTGCAGTGGCAGGTCCTTGTTGGATGCGAGTAGCAAGGGATCGGTCGTCTTGGCGTTCATTGAGGGAGGCCTATGTTCAGCTGTAGACGGATAGAGGCTGATGATGATGAAGAGCTCGCTGAACTAATAACAAGTCGCGAAGATCGATCCATCAGGTTAAGCAACGCTTGCAGAGGTTGGTCCGTGGATGGGTGACTGTCGTACTGAGACTCCGTGTCTCGGAGTACGTTAAGCCGTTGGTCCCGGTCATTAGTGGATCTTTGACAGTCGTTACGGGTCTGAAGCCCTAGAGTCTGACCAGTCTTACCGCGTACCGTATCACCCGGTTGCTGGGTTGTGGTCAGATAAGCAGTCGCATTTAGAATACTGGTATTCAGCATCCGATTAGACTGAAAGCTGACCCTAATTATAGTTGGGAAAAGGATAGACAGATGATGATCTTATGTCATAAGAAGGCGCTCACTCTTTCTCCCTATTCCCCCCAAAGAGCTATCAGAAACTCAAATAGCACGAGTTGCGACAGCATAGCTACCACATCTGTGGTACTTGCATAATTCGGCTGTGACAACGTCTAATAACTCGATACTATGGGCTGCATGCACGAAAAAGATGACGTCATGTAGCGTTCCGCAAGCGAGAGCGCGGCACGAACGAGAGAGAGGCATGATCGGCTCGAGCGATCTGCTCAGTTCGGTTCGTGCATGTAATGTTTGATTTAGTCACGTCAAACTACCATCCGTAAACCGACTTTACAGAAATTTCTTTTTATTATAAGTTTGAACCAACAAAATCGCATCTCAGCATCTCGGAGCAGTCCACTTAATTAACTGAAAATATTGCTAACAAATACTCCCATTGTCGGTTATTGAAACGTTATACGGAAAATTTGTAACATTTCCAAAACTATGGCGCTTTGTTCATTAACAAAAGCCGCCAAACAATATTGTTTGATCCTCGACATAGTTAGCCACTCGAAACGTCTCAAGTTACGGCCCGAAATGATCAAAATGGACTCATAGGTGGGTAACCAATTTATTAGGAATATTGGAAATATGAATATTAAGGGTCTACGAGGGCCAATTACGCGATAAGACATGTTTTGCGTAACCAAATTTTAATATCCGGCTCGAAGGACCAAATTTGTATATCCGGCTTGAAGGACCAACTTTATTACGCATCCGACTTAAAGAACCAACTTTTTATAATTGTATATTCAAGGACGGAAGTTGTTACATGAAATTAATATGTACCTACATACAATAGTCTCTTATAAAGACTTATATAATACTGATTTTAATTAGCTCTTCATTCATTATTGTTATGAAATTACATATTGCTACATTTGCTTTTGCCATAACCGTCAAAGTTTCCTTATCTTAATATTTGGAGATAATGTGAAGTACTAATTCGATCCAAGGATTGTAATTAAAGTAATGGAAACAATACAATAAGGGTGGCTATAAACGTGCGACTAAAACCGTAAAATCTTTATAACACTAATTAAACTTGAAATAATAAATACGTTTTCTCATGATGAACTGAGACAGATTCTTGAATATGAAACAATATAATTATCACAGAAAGAAAAAAACATGTTTGTTTGTCACGAATTAATCTAAAACCTACTAAACCGCTTTTAGAAAACATTTTACCGTTACAACGCTACATTTACACTGAGTGTCCATGGGCGTAGCCAGCCTGGGGCTCAAGGTGGGGCAACAGTCAACCTATCCATTTTTACCCCGACATTGTGGAGCAACCGTCATTGCCCCACACACTTTTCTGGATCCAGGCTCACGTTTGTGATGAAATTATCTATGGCAGGGGCAATAGATAAGGTCCAAATATATTGCCCCTGCCTCCTATGGCCTTAATTCATAATCATCCTATGGCCAGGGTGGGATAAGCGGATACAAACGTAAATCTAAATTAACACGAGTTAGGCTGCTGGAACTAGTCAGTAATAATATTGAACCGCTAACAGATCGGTCAGACGTCTATACTTTGTACTTAGATGACAAAATCATCAATCTAAACCATTCTCAAATTCACTTTTACACACAAAGTTATCAAAATCGCTTCAGCTGCTTATGAGAGTGACACGTACATTACGTATACCGGGTGTATTTGGAATGCTTTGAAAGATTATAATAATAATGTAATATTTACATACTATATAATGCAGATAACCATTTATCTCAGAAACGGTTTTTTGAGACAATTTTAGCACTTATGTATTTGGCGTTCATTGAGGGAGGCCTATGTTCAGCAGTGGACAAATAAAAGCTGATGATGATGATGTATTTTGCATGCCCGCGATGTATGCATACACGCTATGAACTCACGCTGACCGCGAGTTGCGCGCGGTGCGGGAGTTCGTACACCTCGAGCGACGCGGCTGTGAGTCAGCTGTTACATTTCTGTTTTATTCAAAAAACGATTGTTTTAAAGCACTATCATCAAATGTCTGTATTTCTTCTCATTATATTTACGTAACCGGATTATACACAAAAAAGTTAAAAAAGACAACCAAAAAGAAAAAAATACGCGTTTTTTTTCACTTCTATCATATTAGGCCACGCCTACACTATCGCCTCTTCGTTTTTCAAAGCGTTCAAAATACACCGTGTATAAAGATTGTATTGTAAAAGACCAAAAAATTGATACCAAACAGTCGCAAGTACGCCTCTGTTAAGATCCCCTTAGTAAAATTGAGCTGGCGTTTGTTTGTGCTCTCAGTAATTACAGTAACTCCAGTAATTATCACATTACAGTCGTATTAATTCGATTATATTGCTGAGATGATCTCAAATTACGTCGATAAGCGTTTTAGGTAATCTAATATATAAAATTCTCGTGTCACGTTGTTCGAAGACTTCTCCAAAATGGCTTGACGGATTTTTAGGAAAATTCCATATTCAGTAGGTCTGAGAATCGGGTAATAACTATTTTAAAAACCCCTAAGTGATAAAGGTTGTCCACCTTTGCTGTGTCGCTGTTCACTTTACAGTAATATACATTCAGTTCAAAGAAAATGATTTTTTGATCATATTTCTTCATGTTTTTGCTCAGAATAGCTACAGCACTGATGACAACATTTATGTCACTATTATCTTTACCTATCTCTGTGAATGTGTTAACATTAGCTTTAAGATTCCCAGATGCTTAATCTTTTAAGATACTTATCTTTTTTTTACATTTTTTGTATCGAAAACAATGTCCTATCTACACTGTCCCTTGTATTTAAATATTAATGCTGTAACATTATTGTATTACTAATGATTTGAAAAAATAACCATGGAGTCTTGACGGCTCCTCTCCTTGGAAACGACCAACCCCGAACCGTGCCTATAAAAGTCTAACTGGGTCTATCTACACTAATATTATAAAGAGGAAATCTTTGTTTGTTTGGTTGTAATGAATAAGCTCAAAAAGTACTGGACCGATTTCAAAAATTCTTTCACCATTCGAAACCTACATTATCCACGAGTAACATAGGCTAAATTTTATTCTGGAAAAAAACAGGGTTCCGTAAGATATTTGGGTTTTTCGGACACAATATGTAAAAAATCAACCAGAAAAGTTACTTATTTTGCGTGCGCTGCTATTTAATTTGAATGTTTCTTTCAGTGTTAGATAGCCCATTTATCGATAAAGATATATCATCCCGCTAAGATCCCGTTAATATATAATCCCGTTAATATAAATAAAATCCCGTTAACGCAGGCGAAGCTGAGGACAACAGCTAGTGTTAAATAAAATGATTTTCGTGCTAGCCAAAATAGATGAGCTACTTCAAATCTGTCAGTAAAGCACTTCGGAGATTATCCGGTCGCAGGACCAAAGTTTTATCCAAATCCATTCAGTAGTTACATCCATACATTTTAACAAAATTTCGTGCTTATAATATTAGTTAGACATATTTAATGACTTTTTAAATGTAAACTTTAATATTTTGTATTCTCTTTCCGTAGATAAGTCGTGCACGTTAAAATTTATTCGCTTGTTTCACAGTTAATGTGCGACGTTTCCTGCACAATGCATTATATTAGCTATCTGTCCGATTCACTTAGCTTTTTGTTTTCAAGATAGGGCTTAATATTTTTACCAACCAACGAAAGACATATCATTTGAATGCGCATCTTAGTTGTCTCTGCTTTATTACGTGGAGATTGAACTTGTGTATAAAAGTTGCTAATGGTAAATTAGTTTAGTAGGTAAAGAAATTAGTAGGTAAAGAAATTAGTAGGATTAATCTAATCCTCCTCGACAAATTTCGAGGAAGAGAAAAAAACATCCTCTATATCTTTTACTAATATAAAAAGATGAAGAGTTCGTTTGAACGCGCTAATCTTAGAAACTATTGATTAGTTTTGTATGATTTTTTCAGTGCTAGATAGCCTGCAGATACTTTATAGTATAAATAAGATCCCGTTGTAAATCTTAATAAACGCGAACCTGCGGGCAATAACTAGTATCTGATAAATCTTTTAAGCGAATAACAAATATCCTGGTTATCCAATGCCAAGTAGATCAATGTCGAAAAAACTAATCTGTCTATAACCCTCGCTCATGACTGAATGTCCACAGATCCACCATCAGCGCCCATCATCACTGGCTACGTCCCTGGCACCACCCTGGCTGCTGGCACAGTTCAGAAGCTGGCCTGCATATCCACTGGAGGTAACCCGTTGGCGACACTCACATGGTTCAAGAATGACAAAAAGGTACGTCCTCAGGCTTAATATTCTTAAGCGAGAATCTAAAGTCTAAACTGTAACATCCTTTATACTAGACCTGTTTTGAATCTAGATCATTAAAGGCTCCTTAGAAAACCTGTTAGGATAGAAGGAGTTCGTGGCTAAGCAATAATAGCCGCGCGGATCGATTCACCAGGTTAAGCAACTCTTGCCGTGGCTAGTCCGGATCTAGTAGGACCATCTTTACATACCGAGACTCTCCGATGAGCGAACGATGGTCTCATTTGCGTGCGCTTAGAAATTTAGAAAAACCCATTTCAAGGCACACACGGGGGGTCAGGATCGAACCCGGAACCTCTCGCATAAGAGGCCGAGTCCATACCACTGTACCATCGTCGCTCCTATCCAATTAACATAAAAGATTCGTATAGTCATGTTTCTGATCCCGAATTTTGTCTCCAGATCCATTCGACTTCGAAGACCAACGACAAGTCGGTGTCAGCTGAAATCTCCATCTTGACCAACGTCACCGACAACCAGGCGCAGTACCGCTGTGAGGCGACCAACAGCGCTACTGAGATACCACTCTTCGAGACTGTCACCCTTAACGTGCACTGTGAGTTACAGCATCTGACCTTTTTTTGATAATTTCTTTCCAGCACAGATTTTTAAGCTGTGAGTGTGGTTGATCCATCACGCTCTGAAGACTCGATCGGGTGAAGTCGAAACCGCCGAGTGTACCCGAGCGAATATAGCGGCTTCTCTTCGCTGCTGATTTGGTTTACATTTTTTTTTATTTTCACACAGCATACATATTTTTTTCTTAGAGGCTTGGCTTTAAGGGTTTGGAGTATTTTGAGTGTTGAATGAGTTGCTTAAGCAGCACCGTCCTTCCATCATCATCATTATCATCATCAGCCTTTATCCGTCTGCTGCTGAACATTGCCCTTAGGCCTTAAATTCAATTCTTCAATAGGCCCCAGAATGGAGTACCAGCTGTAGCTATATTCCACATCATCATCATTATCATCCCTTCACTGCTGAACATAGGCCTCCCTCAATGAACGCTTAAACCAATCCTTTGCTACTCGCATCCAACACCGGCCGGCCTGCACGGAGATCGTCTTCCCACCTGGTTAATTCCCGACCAACACTTCGTCTAAACGCGGCCTCCACTCTTAAACCTTATTGGCCCATCGACCATCCGTTCTTCTGAGTCTGTGACCGGCACACTGCCTCTTCAAGCTTATTCTTCGTGTAATATCGATAGCTTGAGTTCTCTGGCTAATCCAAATCACCAGAATTTATGTATTAAGTTTTATTTTATTTTAAAATGAAATCATTGGTGACTCCTGGTTTATCTGGGTTTGTGTATAATGTCTTCATTGCCTTCGCCGTCTCTCAAATAACGTGAGCTAGTTACTGCTTCTAGATAGTTATGCCAATTCAGATATTCCATTTATTCCTAAAAAAGAACACTATTTCAGTATAAACATTCCGAAAAATACATTAGCCATATTAGCCTAGACTCTAAAGAGATTAAAAAAGCTAAAGCTTTCTTGCAGCTTTTGAAAGGTTTCAAAGAAGCTTCAATTAAATTCTAAAAGTTTTTAACTTCGCAATCGACACATAGTTCCTCATTACACGATGAGAGAAATTAAAATCTTTTTTGCAAAGTCTTTCATTTAACGGTCGTCCACCCCCTTTCCCGCTGCCCCCTTTCATATGCACCGCCAAACAACAAAGCGGCACTTAGGGGGGCAACGAGTTAATAGTTTTTGCTGAAGTATTTTGCAACTCAGCGAAAATCAGTGTGCTCATATAAATACCAATGAAATGTCAAATAGGTTTTTGGTTTCCGGTTCACGTAATCGAGAAAAAACAGACGAATAATTTGAAATGGACAATTTTGGGAGTTTGAGGGAAGCGCTTTTTACCCCCTTGCCTATTTTTTACAAACAGAAAATTTCTTATTCTGCCGAGCGTTAAAAGACGTTTGAATAAGACAAATTGATACACATGTATCTTCATACGGTGTTTTTAAAGCACAACGCTTTTTTACCGAGCACTGTTGAATTTTCAACATTGAGTGTTTGACGTTAAATCGAATTTAGCATGATGAGCTCGCAATTCGACCCAACGTCGGATTTTTACGCGACACTTATAAAGCGCTCGTGCCAACGGGCCCTTATGTTTCCAAAATAATAAACAACTAGCATCGAGTCTTTGAACGTCTCAGGATAACGTCTTTTCACGGTGGATAAGACTTTGAGAAGACCTAAACTTACAATCGTCTAGAGTCTAGCCTATCTCTAAGTTCCTACTTACAAGAAGAAATGTAAAATCGTCGGGTTATACACTCTTGACAAGGACAAAATCCTCCTACAGATTTCAATTCTTCTCCAGACTATTATTAGACAAAGATCAATTTTAAATTAAAGCAAAGGTCATAAATTAACCTAAAGTTCAAAAAACCCTGCCAATCTGCCGATATACTAATACAATATTTAGAACTACCCACTTTTAGTAAAGTTCTTTTCATCGCCTTTCTGCGCCATCTGGTGGAACAGAATGGTACAAAAGAAAAAAAATTAGTCGTCTGTAAAGTTGGTTTACGGACGGTAGTTTGACGTGACAACGTCAAACGTTACAATGCAGCACGAACCGAACTGAGCCGATCGCTCGAGCCGATCGCTCGAGCCGATCATGCCTCTCTCTCGTTCGTGCCGCGCTCTCGCTGGCGGAACGCGACATGACGTCATCTTTTTCGTGCATGCTGCCCATAATATCGAGTTATTAGAATTATCAATACTAATTGTGTTGTCTCTTTTTACCAGTCGCTCCTGAAGCTGTGAAGGTGAGAGCTGAACCAGAGGAGCTGAAGCCGGGAATCGAAGCGACGCTGTACTGCGACGCCGCCTCCAGCAACCCACCAGCCACGTTATCCTGGTGGAGGGACGGTATACCTGTTCAAGGTAACTTTAAAAGTTTCTTCTATTCTAAAACTAAAAAACCAACCTGTACGAAATATGTTATAGTGAACAGAATTCTTAATTCAAACAATTCAATCTAATACAACAGTGAGACAAAATAACTGGTTAGATACACAAAAATTTAAAGCTCATTATTTTAGCAGTATATAACCATATTTAATAATTCCCTCGCTTTTATCTGTTGAAATAAGAATTTCTTTTGAGAGCCACCCAAGAATATTTTCTAATCTTAGTGTTGCGCATGACAGCTATTTGATATCTCCAGATTAGAAATCTGTTATCTAGATTCTAGACTTTACAAAGGATGACGTGGAGATTAGATCTTTTGATCGTCGGACGTAATAGCGTAATATTTTACTTGGAGTCTTTACTGGGGCATTATTATGCATTTGTTTATATACAACTTATTGGAGTTTACGAAAATGCCTGATAGTAATTAAGATAGAAAATCGCATATATACCAGTTCTAGACACTATTCACAGCAAGCAAAAAAAACGGTTGTCTGTACTTTGTAAAGTTGGTTTACTAACGATAGTTGAACGTGACAACGTCATAAGAAAATACTGATCCGATTGTGCCTCTTTGTCGCTCGTTCAGCGCTCTCGCTTGCACTTCAAGCCTTAAACGGAACGCCTCACGAGGTAACGCATGAGTCATGTTTTGACGCGCAGCCGGCTCCATCGAATTATAAGACGTTGAAATAAAAATCTTGAGGATTCAAAGTTTTGGATACTAAAGCACACATTTTCCAGGTCTTCCGATGCAGCTGAAGAAGGGTCTGCACGGAGGGACGGTCTCCACGATCGAGCTGAAGCTGAATATTACCAAGGACCTGAACGGGGCGGTGTATACTTGCCAAGCTATGAATGAGGCCTTGCAGAGAAGTGTCCATGATGCTCTGACCCTCAAAGTGTTATGTAAGTCATTTTACTTTAAGGGTCTGTTTCACAATGTAGTAAAGTACCCTATAGCTAAATGACACATAAATTAATTGACAAATAAATCTTCTAGTTAGTCTTGATTGGGTTTCACCATCATCTTCCCTGTAAATTTATTTGGCAGATCCCTATTTGGCACTTACTGGTTAGTAGGCTTGGCAACCTTGCATTTCATAGTTCCATTTTATTATTTTACTGTCGCGTTTCGTGCGATTTGTGGGTTTCCGGTGGCTCATTGGGGGGGATAGGGTAAAGGAAGGCAACGCATCTGCATAACCTCTGGTTGTGTGAATGAATGTCTATGGGGGTCGCTTATCACCATAAGGCTTCAATTACTGGGTTACCTTCTTTTCCCCACTCCCAGATGACCCTAGAAGTTGGAACGGATAGTTGGTCACCTAGTGGTAAGCAATAAGTGACATTCTTGGAAACTACACTAAAGGATAATCAAAGCTTTCACATCTCCTTTACGTCACACCCAATTCCTGGTTGAGGTCAAAAGGTAGACAACACTCATTCTTGTGTTTTTTAACCACCTTTTAATTCCAGATGCTCCCATCTTCGACGAGACGACCCAGTACACCGCGGTTGGGGTGGAGAACGAGCCGCTGGTCATCATGCTGAGAGCTGATGGCAACCCTGGGAGCATCACCTACACCTGGACCAAGGATGGGCTGCCTATCACGCAGTCGTCGTACAGCACTTCAAGTAAGTATCTGCTGGAAGAACACCACGCTACCACATTCAGTGGTGATTAGCAACGAGTTGATCGGCCTTCAGCAATTAGGCAATCGTTCTTTAAAAAAAGGATAATACCTGAATAGAGTATGTGTGCAAAAAAATACGAAATGGGTCAGTGATTTGTCACTGACGTAATATAAATTCAACCAACCAGTGATCAGCGACTTATTCCACCGGCCAATCATAGCGCAGTACCGGCGCAGCATCGCAGCACAAACTCGGCGTTTTGTTTTCATGTGTGCCCACTGATCAAAGCTCTTAAAGAATTTTTTTTTAAATAAAACACAAATATTAAGAATTGGTTATAGGTTGTCGGCTTACTAACAATCGTTTGACGTAATAACGTATTATAAGGCGAAAGCTTAGGCCGATCGTGTCTCTCTATCTCTCTCGTTTGCACACTATATACATATGAGTCATGCTTTTTAGTGCCTACAATCAGCGTTTATCGATTTATAAGACATCAAAACTCCAGCTAAAAATTTCAATTTGTGTATAAACTTTCATAAAATATGACGCATTTCTCAAAGGTTAACATACAAACAATACAATTTGCCAGCTACAAATAACTTATTATCGAAAATAAAATTCAACGATACACATAATTTCCATATTTCTAAGGCTCTCTATAAAATACATAATTTCCATTCACTCCGTGGGTCTCTCGTTAAAATTTGCCCGGAGGTTTTTCTTGGGTTTTCATTTGATTAAAAAAATATATTGTAATTTGTCTGAGACGACTTCGAGTTTAATGTGACATCGTCAAAAGTAAAATGGTTTATTCAGAATTATTAGTACGGTTTCCGATGTGACGGAGAAAATAATTGGCGAATACAATAAGTAGTTGCTTCAAGTGATAATCTACCGATTTCCACGCATAGATGGCGCTAACTGTTTTGTAAATCGCGCTATCGGTTGCAGCTTCAGCTTCGCCCAAAACTACATACTTTTTTGTAGTAGGCATGTAGATTCTTTTAAAAAAAAAATCAATTTCCGATTCAATTCGAATCGAACTTACTAGAATCGATTCTAGATTAAATCGAGCATTAAAAGATCGATTTTCGATTAATCGCGCCGATTTCAAACATGCCTTATTGCCTAAAACAAACGCTATATAAAAACCTCTCCGAATTAATGAAAGCATTCATTATTATTACGTTATTTACACTATGATGCGTTTAAATTACGACTAAGTACTTAAATTTTGCGTCCGACAACCGCAAAAATTTAAAAAAAACTAAATACCGCAGCCAGTTAAGATCGATCTGAAAAATCGATTATATTACCTAAAATAATCGATTTTTCGATTAATCGATTTAAAATCGACATGCCTATTTTGTAGATGTCGATAGTTTTTCAAACTTAGACGGGTAAAAAAATTCGCTTCCGTTTCATAAAATCGTATTATTACCTTGAAGTTGCGCCAGCGGCCAGGCTGATAACCGATAGCGCTAGGGTGTCGGTTTTTGGTGTCGGTGTGCGCGCATCGTATTTTACTTTCAAATCAAATCAAATAATATTTATTTCATAGGCAAATTACATAGCACTCACACACACCCCAGAGAAGAATCTAGCAAGGAATTCTGTGGGATTGCAGTTTTTAAAATATAGTTTTACATTTTTTTTAAATACATCTAAATAACAACATACTAATTACTAATATACATCAAAATAATAACAACATACTATACACCGTGCGGTGTAGCTTGGTGCGGCTGACACATGCCAATATGACGTTGACACACATGATTAGAGATGTGACGTTATGCAATTTATTTTTATCGCTAACGATACTCGCAGCGTAAGTATAGTTCTTATTAATAGTAGTGTGTGTTAGTGTGTTTATTCTGTTGTGCAGTGTATCTAGGTGTATAAACTTTTCAATGTATATATTTAGGGGCTACATAATAGTAGCTTTTAACTTATATTAAATAATCAAAATCAGGTTTATATTTTTTTTTGTGACAACTTTTTTAACGATAATGATAGATTCTGTTGTTTCGTTAATATAATGATAGACTTTTTACAATAATAATTGAACTACGCCCAATATACATTTTTTATTATAAAGAACATCGACTTTCCATCCTAGTATAGTACATCCCATCACTAAGCACGTCTATGGTTTTACGTTATACGCATAGGACTTTGCTTAATGTTTCTTTCCATTTGACTTTATTTAGAGACTATCACATTCTGGTTGGATTTGATTTAATTTACGACAGTAATTGGCGATCTACTATTTTACGAATGAGGTATTAATAAAATACTTAATTATATTTTTTTAATTGCGACGGCTTGCAAGAGTAAAACGTAACGTTACTGGAACTGTCACCCGCACCATGCTACACCGAAATAGGTATAGTTGCATTTTTCCCTAACGCGCCAAGAAAAGTATAACTTCAAAAACTTTTTGGAACAAAGTTCCTTACGGCAGGTTTGGAGGGGATAGGGATTTTGCTGCGCGACCGAACTTAAAAAAAAGGTGATATAAAACCATAAGAAAAAGTGCGTGGAATAAAAGCGTTAAATGATACGTGCGCAGGCGCGACAGTCGCATACACAAGCGAGTAGTGTATAATACCTTTCTTTTTAGCCGAAGGAACTTCGTTCCTACCTGGTGTCCCACGACACTACATTTCTTTTCCCTAACGCGCCAAAAGATATAGCTTCATAAACTTTTTTTTTTATAGACGACAGAATAATCTCGGAAGGTAGCATGCTGAATATGACACGGCTGTCAAGACATGACGCTGGAATATACACCTGCGAGGCGGTCAACTCCCAGGGAGCGGCCACCGTCAACATCACCGTCAACATTCACTGTGAGTACCACCTACCACCACCAACCTACCACTTACCTACTGTAGTGTTTGTAGTAAGTGTATAGCTATCTTAATAGCTATAAACACGATCTCGTGCTCACGGTACGGGCGGCGCGCACGTCATTACAGCGAGAGCCATGGACGAGAGCGGACGTGCGCCTGCGACCAAATATCGTGTGTTGTCAAACCCGTGCAATTGTGGTATCGGTGATGATAGCCGAGTATACACCTACCAACTACCACTTGAGGACCTTTTCGAATCCGACATGTAAACGTAATAAAATCGACCTTCTAATGTATATATTATATGACTTCGAAAAGTTCCAAATTCGAATCCGTTTGGTATACTAATAATTGTCAATCTTTGTGTAATCATCCCCACAAATAATTTTAGTATCAAAAACAATATTTTAGCAGCTGAATTGTCTCAATACAAACAACTTAAATAGATATATAGATAAGTTTTTATTCACAATTCAAAATAACAGCGCGACATGAGAAATTTTTGTATCCGATAATAAATATTATGAATAGCGCCCGAATTCTCAAACGCCACTTAAATATTTGAGCGCTTCTCAAACTACTAAGCACGCCTTAAATCCATGTCATCAAAATGTAAGCAGCTGCTTAGTTGTGTTTGTGTAATCGGTCATAAGAATTCCTAATCAATTATCTATTTCCAAAGCCGGTATTCGAACCTGTACCTCGTTGGCATGGCATTCTATTGATGTTCCCTTCCAGTTGGTGCCAGCATCAAGTCGGTGAGCCAGAGTGGAATCGCCAGCCCCAACGACGACGCCATTCTCGCCTGCTCAGCTACTGGTAAGAGAAGTTGGACAATTCATAAGAATTTTTTGTGCAGACTTTATTAGGGGCATGTCCCCAGCGGGCTTTGTTCGCACTCGCTCTCGTAGGCTCATATGCTGGGGACATCGCGGTGTCCCTCTCGTCACGCCGCCAAGCGGACGTTTACATCGCAGAGTTTGTCCTCAAAGTGCTCATAAGAACTGTCCTTCTATGTACGTCTGAATTCTTTGTCACGGTGTATGTCAACTAACATGGCTGTTAATGGTTAACATACGATTCTAGTCTTTGACAGCTATACATTGTGGCTATGTCAACTGACAGGCTGATCTTAAGTAATTTAACCATGCTTCTAGCAACTCATTTGACATGAAGAATGACAGTGGATTTGTTAATTTTTGCATTGATCAGCCTTTCGAAACGTTCGTATTTTTGTATATTACGAATAAATCAAAAAGTACTGGACCAATTTCGACAATCCTTTTTATTTTCTTAAGCTTTAATCTCCATAAAATCTCAACAAATGGCATGTCATTTGTCGTTCGTTTTTGACGTAACAACGTCTTATAATTCGATGGAGCCGGCTGCACGCACGAAACATGACTCATGCGTTACCTCGTGAGGCGTTCCGTTTAAGGCTTGAAGTGCAAGCGAGAGCGCAAAACGAGCGACAAAGAGGCACAATCGGCCCATCAGTATTTTCTTATGACGTCACGTTCAACTATCCTCAGTAAACCGACTTTACAGACAACCGTTTTTTCCTTTCCCCCCAGGGGTTAGCGAAAAAACAACCAGCATAGCTGTCTCTTAACCAGTATCATATGAGCGAGAGGACCACCCTTATTATAGCATACTGAGGATCTTCTTCATCAACATCATCTGTGCCTCTCTTTATTTGTCCGTCCACTGTTCACATCTGGCGAGCCACGAGCCAACTCTAAAAACACCCCCTCTTCCAGGAAACCCCCTGACAGCGGACCACATTACATGGGTGAGGAAGGACTACGACATATCCCCCCACTCCATAACATTCGAGCCGAGGAACCAAACCAGCTACCTCCGGATCGAACGAGCGAGTAGAGAAGACGTGGGCAACTTCGAGTGCGTGGTCAACAATGGAATAGGTGGGGAGGTGCGTCAGGAAGTGATGATGGTTGTGAAGTTCAAACCGGAAATGGACACTTCGTCGATCCTGGCGAAATCCGCCACTAATGCGGGGCAAGTCGGCCGCCTTACTTGCAGGTTAGTATCATCAATGCCATAATTTATCGCAGACCAATCAGCCACAGTTCTGAATCGCGCTATCGGAATTTTACAGTCCATTCGCTATATATACAACACCTGGTACATTATCAAGTGGGCTTCGGCCTGAGATCGGTGGGAGATATCCCTTGAGAGAGAGGCCTCCTCTCTTTAGAGTACATATCTGACAGATATTTGACAGATACTCCATATTCTATCTGTCAAATATGTTGCCGATAGCCTATTGGGAACTTAACGGGAGATTGTGAAACAGGCCCTAAGAGTACTAAGAGATTATATACATATTACATGGGCAACTTGACAAAGACCACGTGCGTGTAATCTTTGAAATGTGACTTCCTAAAGATCTAAGCTATACCCCACCCTAAAGAAGTCGAACTTCGAAATGAATAATACCGTTAAAACACGAATAAACCACCAAAAAGTATCAGAGGATTAACAAATTAACACCACTCCACTAATACGCGCGCTTTCATAAATGTTAATTACCAAAAGCTGCGAAAGCTTGTAATCAATAAAAGCTTTATAAACCGGGAAGCTTTTGACATGGCTAGCTTTTGAAGTCATATTATAAACGCACGTTATGGCTGTAACAATAGCTCTGAAACGAATGATTGCATTGATTTGCATGGTGCAAAAAAACCGGAATGCGGTTGTATGCACCATGTAAACCAACCAACCCCCAACTCAAAAGCGTAGACCACCAACCACCACTACGAATTCCTTCAAATAACAATGTTCGAAATCTTCTCATCCGTTTTAACTTAAGGATAGGCAAGCCGGCAAGCGCGTTTACCTGGTTTTAGACCAGGCATTCATGTGTCTAAGAGCAGGGGGCAAGTAGCGAGGACGGGAACTTCGCCTCGGGAGGGGTTGTTCTGTGGTGCGGGGTAACCGATGTGGAGGTGGCGTCGGTCCCCTGAGGGACTGACTAGCCGTCGAGGTGCCCTGTTGTTGCTACCACACCAAAGGCAGCATTGGTGGCACTCGCCGGGTTTTAGTGGGTAGAGCTGCGTCTTACCATCTTTCGGCCGCAGCGAGTCCCACATACCCGCCTGGGGAGACCCACTCCCCCGCGGGATGGCTTGCATTTCCCGGCGTTAAATAAAAAACAAGAAAAGAGGCTTTCATGTCTTTATTCTGAGACATAAGATGTTAATCCTCTGTCAGTAATTACACTGATGTCCTGTTCTCTGAAACACAGCATAGCTGCACGAAGCAACATACCCATGCAGCAGGATCAAATCTCAAAGATTTTTATTTTCAAGGTCATAAGCGTTTCGCCTGATAACCCTTTATTCTGACAGATGCAAAGCAGCGCCAGCGCCGAACTTCACCTGGTCCAAATCCGGTACCAAGCTGCCCGTGAACACCTCGACCAAGTATTTCGCTGAGCTGCATCGGACTGATCCCATCACGTACGAGTCAGTGCTACTTGTCAACGACGTGGGCACCCTGGACTATGGCGCTTATGAATGCGGGGCGAGGAACGAGCTGGGCTTCAGCACGACCACTGTGAAGCTGGACGTCACGAGTCCTCCTGGTGAGTCCACGAATGGTACCACATATTAATCATAGCTTATGTAAAAAAAGAAACAAATCAAATATTTTAGTAAAATATATAAAATCATCATCATCAGCCTTTATCCGTCCACCGCTGAACATAGGCCCCACTCAATGAACGCCAAGACGATACCTTGCCACTCGCATCCAACACCGACATTACACAAAGATCGTCTTCCCACCTGGTTAGTGGCCAACACTTCGTCTACCTAAACGCGGCCTCCACTTTTGAAATTTTTTCTAGATTCGCGTGATATCGGTAACTTTAGTTCTCTAGAGGTCTTCGTTTCGAATCCCATCTGCACAAACGTTTTTGACGTGACAACGTCTAATTAACGATATTACGGGCAGCATGCACGAAAAAGATGACGTCATGTCGCGTTCCACCAGCGAGAGCGCGGTACGGTAGAGAGAGGCATGATCGGTTGCGATCGGCTCAGTTCGGTTCGTGCATGTAATGTTTGTTGTCACGTCAAACTACCGTCCGTAAACCGACTTTACAGACAAACAATTATTTTTTTAAGTGCAGCTGATATAAAATAGCGTATAATTTAATATTTCTATGCGATATTCTGCAATAATACAGGAATAAAAGCTTCACGTATATAAGTATAATACTAGAAATTTAATATAATAAAGTTCTAGAAAATGTTGTACCATTTTTGATTGTATTTGCATTCACAGTACGCTCTGATCGAGATAATATAAATAACTTGGAATGCAATATTGTTGGAGTGTATCCCACATGTGTTTGTGAGGTTTTTGATACATTATATAAAAATACTACCAAGTGCAAGCTTGATTCGCACTGGGAGGGTTCCGCGAATCTACACTATAATATTAGAAAAAGGAAAACTTTGTTTGTTTGTTTGTTTGGTAGTAATGAATAGGCTCAAAAAGTACTGGACCGATTTCAAAAATTCTTTCACCATTCGAAAGCTACATTATACACGAGTAACATAGGCTACATTTTATTCCGAAAAAAATATAGAGTTCCTAAGATATTTGGGTTTTTCGGACACAATCAACTAGAAAAGTTACTTATTTTGCGTACTAAGATCCCGTTGTAAATCTTAGTTAACGCAGGCGAAGCTGCGGGCAACAGCTAGTATATTAATATAATTTTACTGCTTCACTAAAGTCTCAGACTGGATCGATTTCGATAGCCATTTTGTGTTTAAGTGAATTCGAGGATCGAGGTCCGCTAGTATCTTTACCCCAGTTTCATCCGCGTACTTCCCTTTCTTAACAACTCCTTAGGGCCCTCCGACTAATAGTTTAACTTCATCCGCTAATGACTCGTCGACCGTATTGGATTTGACTAGCCAAACACCTACTCTCCAGAGTAGCGCGCGCGATATACCGCGCCCCCTACGGGGCACGGAGGGGGGCGCCCCCCTTTCGAATTTTACTAGGTGAGCCATCTGCTCACCTACCTACCGATTGAGCTTAAAGGCCATCTGGCCTAAAAGTCTAGACCTTTCGAAAAAAAAGAAAAAAAAAAAAAAAAAAACTCCTTAGGAGTGCGGGGATATATTATATCCTTTGTGTTATTCTGATGTATAAGCTATATTATTGTAAAGATCCATCATAATCCATTCAGCAGTTTTTGACAAAGAGTAACAAACATCCATATATAATCTTTCGCGTAATTCATCAATTTCATATAATATTAAGTAGTAAGTAACAGCAGTGTTCGTTAATAATGAGCCTCCGCTAGTGAACGTCAAGATCGATATTAATGCACGGAACCCTAAAAGGAAAAAGATCAAAATGTTGTCTCGCGAGTCGAGACGCAATATTATACGTGAGCAAAATATGTATTTAAATTATCATTTTTAAAATGCTCACCGTGCTCACACGCTTTGGGGTTAGGTAAGATAACAAGAAAACCATGATGGACTTCACGACCGTCCGTCTGTCCTCATGTTAGTTGGTTAGGCAAACCCATCGACCATACAACCTATAGACTCCTAATGTTTGATTTGTCGTATTAAATGCATTCTGGCAACTAGCTGAGGTGAGACGAAAGGGGTTGCAATGCTGTGATTAGCTAATTCAATGTCATACATTACCAATCACGGAACGTTAAAAAGAAATGGATATATTTCGCAACGGGAAAGAATGAGACGACACGATAGTTTGAGTACATTGTTTTATTATTGTTTTGTTTATATGCATAGTAGGTCTGAGAATCTGCCTACATCTATTTTTCATCCCCCTAAATGATAAGGGTAACCCACCCCAAAAATTTATTTTTAGACACATTTTAATTTTTTTTATGATACAATATAAAAATTTACATACAACCCAAAATTTTCACCGCTCTAAGATCAACCCCTTTTTAAAAGCGATTACTACTTTTGACAGAACAAAGTCTTTCGCGGTATGTAATAATCTTAATATATATAAATCTCGTTATAATGAAACAACTTTTACGGATTTTATCGCGGTTTATTTAGTTTTTTACAATCCCGACGTTTCGGATACTTTACAGCAACCATGGTGTCACCAAATAAACCGCGATAAAATCCGTAAAAGTTGTTTCATTATAATGAGTGAAATTCGCGTAAACATAAGAAAACAATATATAAATCTCGTGTCACAATGTTTGTCCTCAATGGACTCCTAAACCACTTAACCGATTTTAATGTTTTTTCTTTTAAAATGTGTGCTTTTCTCCAACTTAAAAGATAGGATAGTTTATTTCTCAAATTTGAGATTGCAATTTTATTTATTGCAAATTAATTGTTTTGACAGAACGAAGTCTGTCGAGTCCGCTAGTCTTTTATTGTTATTTCCTCGATATTACGCCATTATCTTTGTATGTGGCGAGATGGATATGCAGACAGGTCAAAATGAAAGAGGCGTTAGAGATAGAAACATTGACCAGCAGTGGGCTATATTGGTATGTCTGACATCTATATGTTTCAGATCCTGTCCAATCGATCGCCGTGACCAACGTGACTCACAACTCCGTCACGCTAACCTGGTCAGCGGGCTTCGATGGTGGTCTACCATCGTGGTACAGGATACGATACAGGTAAGCCAGGTCATCCGCATCCACCTTTCCATCCTGATTTTTATAGCGGCGCCCCGCGGCTTCGTCCATTTCCATTCCCGTGGGAGTACGGAGATAAATTAGCCTTTGTGTTATTCTGACGTATCTACACTATCTACACTAATATTATAAAGTGGAAAAATTTGTTTGTTTGTTTGGTTGTAATGAATAGGCTCAAAAAGTACTGGATCGATTTCAGAAATTCTTTCACCATTCGAAAGCTACATTATCCACGAGTAACATAGGCTACATTTTATTCTGAAAAAAAAAAATGGGTTCCGTAAGATGATTTTTTCGGACACAAGGTGTAAAAAATCAATTAAAAAAGTTACCTATTTTGCGTACTAAGATCCCGTTGTAAATCTTAGTTAACGCAGGCGAAGCTGCGGGCAACAGCTAGTAAGCTATATTATTGTAAAGTTTCGTTGAAATACATTCAGTAGTTTTTACGTGAAGACAAACATCCGTACTTACAAACTTTCACGTTTATAATATTAGTAGGTAGTAGGAATATACTATCAGTATCAATTGTTTTCTTAGTCTTTCCGAGTCCAATTTATATGTTGCTCTAACGGACAAATCAGCGTCAGTCCTGAATCGCGCTATCGGAATTCTACAGTTCGTCGGCTATATATACAACACCTGATACGATATCTAGTGGGCTCCGATCCGATCCCAGAAGACCGTGCGGTCGTTCTCGACTTCGCGGCTGATGGGGGATACCACTATCATAAAAATCTGCTCATCTACTCTTCTGATAAAGCTTATAAAGGCCTTAAGGCCAACAGCATAGGTCCATTCGTAAAAAAAAAATACCAGCTTTGGCCTGACTAAGCATTTTACCACTACTGAGCATAGATATAAGGAGTCTGAACTCTGAACGATATAGGCGTGTTTCTGTAGTATTCACATACACAATAATAAACCCAGATCTTAGTTCTCGTTTCTACCGCTGTCTGCGCTAGGATCGACTACGTACCGATGCTATTGACCAATCAACGCCACAGTACTTCCCGCGTAAAAATTTAAACGACTACTTATTAAAGAAGGCGCGCTCTACCGGCAAAACTTCTGTAATCTAAATTGCGACCATTCGTTCAACATTACGTTCGGACTCCTTATATCTATACTCCATGATTACCAGCTCGGTTGGAGATCTATTTGGGGCCTTCCACTATCTTCCGCCGTTCCTTCCAGGAAAATCTACGACGACTCGTACAAATATGAGGACGTGTCTCCTCGGAACGCTACCACCTTCACAGTCCACGGCCTGGAGAGGAGTACCGATTACCTGTTCTCCGTGATGGTGATCAACAAGATAGGCCAGAGCAAATACAGGCCTGACGACACCAAGGCCACCACACTGAGTGAGTACCGCGTTAACTTAGTCAACTAGTGAAAACCACTTTAAAGTCCTGGGATCTAGCTTTAAAATCATGGTCGACTTCTTTTCTATTCATGAAATAAAAAATGGGAAGACGTGATTAAGCTTAAAAGCTTTCACCATCATTATCATCAGCCTTTAACCGTCTACTGCTGAACAAAGGCCTCCATCAATGAACGCCAAGACCAATTCTTTGCCACTCCAACACGGATATCAACTTGTAATGAAAAACTTAGAACACTTATTAGTATTGAAGAGTTAGCCTTAGTGGGGTTTTAGGTCTTGAAGCGGTCTATGTTTCAGCTTGACAACTGAAAATGTTCCTATCTAAATTTACATTTTTATAAGACAAGGAGAGCATCCTTTGAAAACCCTTTGAAAACTATTTGAAGATAGGAGAGCTGACTAGGTTTTTTAGAAAGTGTGTGAACTAATTTACCCTCCTCGCCTGATTTCGAGGAGATATGCTAGTAGGACGTACAGCTATGCTATACAAGTATTCATATTAAAACATAATAAAATGGACTACGTTAATACTAATAGACTATATACATAATTAATCATAGATGGAAAACATAATTAATTATTCCATTCAATTATTCATTACCAATTGAATTATTAATGAACAATAAAAATAAATAATTGCATCAAAATGCTAAACAGAACGGATAACATCGTGATTACAATTAGAATGGCGTTTTATTAATTATGAATTGAATAAACCAAATACCGAAGCTAATATATTATGCAAATAATTGCATTAAATTTAATTATTCGGAAATTTATTCGATAAATTAAATATAACAATATTATATATTTCAACGGATTTTATCGACACTTATCTTTCGGATTTGAGTAGTTTTGGTAATGTGGCTAAAGTTTATATTTTAATAGAAAAATTTATAATAAAAAAAAAGGTGTGTGTGCGATTCACACACGATAGAAGTGAAACACATGTTAAATGCTCAAATACAAGCAAGTATTATACAGTGTGCAATATACACACCGACATTTGCTCTCTCGCTCTTTTGTAGTTGTGTCTCTTACCTGTCGCATTTTCCGTTGCATCCGATTTGAAATCACAACGATTCTAAAGCATTTTCACTTCAAAATATATAATTTTAGTAATTGAATAATTTAAATGAGTCCATTTCAATTCAATTCAACATTACCTAGAAGTTGTTTAGTGCATAAATTACCGATATGTACTGCTGGCCTCGGGTCCTCGAAATTAATCGAGGAGGGTATAGTTCACCTCGCACTTCAAAGACTTACATTATCAATTACATACAATATTCCCCTACGTTAGTATTTTTAAATGTTGTTTAAATTTAAATTATTTTTAAGTGAATTTCACAAGAAAACAAACAAACAGTATTTTAAATAAAAAAGTGATATTTTTAATGCTGCCCAGACGTGGCCCCGTCATCAGTACAGTCGAGCTCAGAAGAGTATAATTCGTACCACGTGCCGGGCGTCCTCATTATAACAGGCACCATTGTTGGCACAGCACTTATCCTCTTGAATGTACTGTTGGTTGGGTTTTGTCTACACAGACGGACAAACAAACGGATAAGAGGTTTGCGTTACGATGTTCTTTGTGTGAGCGTACAAATGAATTTTTAAATTTCGAATCATTTTTTCGAATGCAAATCGAATAAATATTCAAAATTCGAATCGAACAATAATTCAAAATAGAAATTGAATAATAATTCGAAATGATGATTTAATTATTCACGTGTGCGCTTATAGTTATTTTTAGTTTTTGTGTTTTTTTCGTTTTTAGCTTCATCTGAAGTAGGCGAGTTGAATGTAGTATCTACGGAATACGTAGAAACGGCGGACATGTCTAAGTCCGTCATAGTGTACGTGTCCATAACCGGCGCCATCTTGGTTGTCATTAATGCCGCTTTGGTTGCTTTCTTTGTTTTAAAACGTCGCTCGAGGCGATTGAAAGGTGGGCTTTTTTATTTTTTGCTTTTTCATTATATTATTAAATGTTCAAGTATTACGTAACGCATTTAGGGGGGAGGGGGGGGGGGGGGTCTTCTTTACACAACGGGTTACGTAACATTAACGGTACTTTACGCCACTTATTTACTTATTTAGCAATACGTTACGGCGCGTTACATAGGGGGGAGGGTGGGTTAAAAATCTCCCAAAATTGCGTTACGCAATACTTGAACGCTCCCAAATGTTTAGCCTTAAATATTTTTTTTCTAATGGTAATTTCATAAATTCGAGAGTAATCTTAATAAAGTGACTTTCCATTTTTATCCTGATGAAAAGTGTGAAAAAGTGTGTCAAAATAAAAAAAAATATGTATAGAAGTTATTAAATTTTAAATTGCCTGGTGAAATTACCCTTAGGACGAAAAAGGTGTGTAATTCTGGACCGACGTAACTAAAATAGAATTTTTAATGTTGCTTTTGGATAAAATTGTGTAAAAATTTCATGATTTTTGTAAAGAGTATTTTAAAATAATTTTCATTGGCTCCGGCATAAGTCACTGCGGTATGAAGACACACCTTTTATTCTCAAGTCTTATAATTTTTTAGTCTTTGTATGTGAAATATGATTTTACCAAATAAGATTACGTAAGTCAGAATATAATAAAAAATCTCCTTTAAGTTAAGTTTTAAATGATTTTATTAAAATGTTTTTACAAGCGTATATGTCGTATTTCCATATTGCAACAAAAACAAATTACCTTACATACTTAAATGCCCAATCGTTACAGGCTTACCAACATTCACAAATAATTTTAATGGGCGCATAAAATAATGTTTTCGATGAAAATTAAATAGTCCAAACATTAAAATTGACCATCCAATCATTTAAAACTTATTTTTCGCACGTCGAATAATAATAATTCCAATAATTCACTTCGAATAATTTCTCGAATAATTATTCATAAATGTTGAATATTATTCATAATAATTATTCACATTATTAATTCAATTGAACAGAACAAGCGGGTCAGTCGTCGAAATCTGCGACGATAGAAATGTACGCGCCTTCGTCGTACAATGACACAATGACGGGAGAGACGCTCAGCTCTGTGTCGGAGAAGTCGGAGACGTACTCCCAGGATGGGGACGACAGGCAGCCGCCTCCTATACCGGAAGTGCCGAGCATGCCGAATCGGCACATGATGAATCAGGTAATTTAACTTCTCTACTTATTCCTCCCGTCAAACAGTTTTACTGTGTTTCGAAGAACAGGACATGCAGTGTAATTACTAGCTGTTGTAATTAGAGGCAGCACGAATCGAACTGAGCCGATCGCAACCGATCATGCCTCTCTCTCGTTCGTGCCTCTCGCATGCGGAACGCGACATGACGTCATCTTTTTCGTGCACGCTGCCCGTAATATCGAGTTATTAGATTTCACGTTATTAATGTAAATACGCTTGTTAACGCACATTATCTGTTGTCTAGACGGACGCGTACCTGATGGACGAGCAGGGGTTAGTCATCCCCCCACCCTTGGACTACCCGCCCCCCAACTACGCCCCCTACGAGGACCACGCGCGCACCCTCCCTCACCCCCACAGACACAAGGACATATCAGGACACAGCACGCTGGGCAGGAGCGCAGGTGAGATAAAGACAGGTTTCCTATGAGATATACCCATAAAAATATAAATAATAAGGTGAAGGCAAGCAAGCAAGGGAAGTGCTAAGTGCGCGTGACCTTGTCGCCACTCTGGTGACGCGGATGGCACCAACGCGCGTACTTACGATTAGTCGCTAATAGAACTTTGTCATGGCAAGTGAGGTTAAAAATAGTGTTTCGCAGCATTTCCCAATGTAAAAAATCGTCTACAACGTGTAATTATACTAATAAAGTAATAACATTTCATCGGTTAGTAGTTTTTTGTAGTAATAATTGATGTTTTATTAAAAATAATTTTTAACCGTAACCTTACTAATAAATTTAATGAATGTCACAACTTTCCCAAAATGACACAACGCAGGCGAAGCTGCTTATAACAGCTAGTCTTAAATATAAGTATTAATATAAAAAGTATTAAATATATGTATTTCGGTTGTCTGGTTACCCGTAACACAAGTCCTTCGAGAACTCACCACGGGACCATATTGACGTGGTGTAAGAGCGTCCATAGATATTATTATTACTTTTACATTTGTTGAGCGACGATGGTCCAGTGGTGGATGGACTCGGCCTCTTATGCGAGAGGTTCCGGGTTCGATCCTGACCTTCCCGTGTGTGCCTTGAAATGGGTTTTCCTAAATTTCTAAGTGCACACACGAGACCATAGTTCGCTCACCGGTGAAGGAAAACATCGTGAGGAAACCTGCATGCCTGATGAGATTGTCTTTGAAGGTATGTGAAGTTCACGAACCCGCACTGGGCCAGCGCGGTGAACTATTGGCCCATTACCCTCCTCGCCTGATTTCGAGGAGGAGACCCGTGCCCAGCAGTGGGACATAAAGGGTTGATACTTTACTTTTTTTTTTACATTTCTGTAATAGATTGCGTCCTGTTAAAACTACGTGATTGTAAAACATCCGAAACGTCGGGAACGCAATTTCTTTTCACCCGCGGAAAGTTGTTACTTCGTCTTTTTCATGTATATTAAAATTAGTTATCAGTGATCTTAGCGGTTTCTTTACTGCAGCACCGTGTTGCCGTGACAACGGCACGCTTCGGCGAAATGTATGCAAATTTAAACATATACACTGCGTAAACATGGCGGGGGGTTTCAGGGTTCCGTGGACGAAATACTCATTATATATTAGCGGACGTGACACACGAGTAATCGTCCACATAATAAAGGTCATCATATTAGTCTTATACATACAGAATGAATTTTGAACGCTTTGAAAAACGAAATAATGATTTCTTTTTGGTTCTTTTTTAACTTTTTTGTGTATAATCCGGTTTGGTAAACATAAAGATACAATATTTGAAGATAGTGCTTTAAAACAATCGTTTTTTGAATGAAACAGAAATGTAACAGCTGACTCACAGTCGCGTCGCGCGAGGTGTACGAACTCCCGCATCGCGCGACTCGCGGTCAGCGTGAGTTCATAGCGTGTATTACATCGCGGGCATGCAAAATACATAAGTGCTAAAATATTCTTAAAAAAATCGTTTCTGAGATAAATGGTTATATGCATTATATAGTATATATAGTATATTATTAGGCTTACATCTTTCAAAGCGTTCCAAATACACCCGGTATAAAGCTGAATAATTAGTTTGTTTGAACGCGTTAATCTTAAAAACTATTGGTCGTATTTGAATGATTCTTTCAGGCTATCTAACAAAATAGCCTGTTTATCGAGGAAGACTATAGGTTATATCATCCCTGAAGCTGTAGGCAACAGCTAGTCCATACTAATTATAAAGAGGAAAGATTTGATGGTTTGTTTGTATTGAATAGGCTCCGAAACTACTTGACCGATTTGAAAAATTCTTTCGCTGTTGGGAAACTACACTATCCCCGGTGAACATGGGCTATATTATTAAATTTTCAAAAAGTTAGAGATCGGTTTTAAAACTTAGTTGACGCAGGCGAAGCTGCGTGCAATAGTATAAGATAAAGATGAAAAGTAAGTCGGTTTGAAGGGGGTAATCTTTGAGAACGCGAGATGAAAATATTGCTTTCGACAGCCCAATCACGGGTTAAGAATAATTTGGAGATAAGTTTTCGGACGGGTGAATCCGAGGCAAAGGGTGTTTAAGATCTCATCTGAAGTGCCAGCTTCCCGGTCCATTATCCATCTTGTTTGTTCCAAGTTCGATCTCATATAATTAATAAAGTTTAAAATTTTGTTCGTCATTAAATATTTGAGTTCAAGATGGCGCATTTTCATCATCATCACCCCGCTATACGTCGGATGGAAATCGTATTATAAAAATAATCTTAGTAAAAACTACCGACCAAGTGCGAGTCGGGCTTGCGCATGAAGGGTTCAGAGGGCTTACACAAAGTAACATAGTTTTGTAGCGGCAAGATACCGAAATTCGTCATCGCCTCTGAGATATCGAAAATTTCCTAGCCAATAAGATATTGACAATAACGATCTATGACACCCCTGCTCTTTTGCGCCCTCTTTTTATAAGAGGCGTAGAAAGAGTTCGGCTCAATTCGCTTCGACCAAGGTGCTGGGTGTTTCATAATTTTCTTCTTCCACCAGGCAAACAGAACTACATGCCAGCTCCCAGCCCCATGCCTCCTCTGGACGGCTCCTACTACAACATGTCTTCAGACAGATACCTGTCCTATCCACCACTCATCGGGGAATACCTACAGCAGGTAAGATTTCCAATTACCACGATTAACAACTTTTACGGATTTTATCGCGGTTTATTGATTTTTGACGTGACGTCTTATCATTTTGCTGGCTGCACGCGGCGTGAAAACATGACTCATGCGGCGTTACCTCGCTCTGAGGCGTTCCATTTAAGGCTTCAAGTGCAAGCGAGAGCGCGGAACGAGCGACAAAGAGGCACAATCGGATCAGTATTTTCTTATGACGTTGTCACGTTCAACTATCGTCAGTAAACTGACTTTACAGACAACCGATTTTTTTATATACCCGAAAAGATGGCTGGTCCCTATCAATCTAAGCGTAACATGTCACAGACTAAGGACTCAGCACTTTCTGCGTAGATAGGACTAATTAAAATATTGTTGTATCATAGGGTGGGTAGTTTAGAATAACTTTGTAACAGTAGGACGTCTGACACCTCAGTCCTCCCGTGACCATGGTTGCTGTAAAGTATCCGAAACGTCGGGCTCATGAAAAACTAAATAAACCGCGATAAAACGTAGAAGTTGTTTCATTATAATTATTGAAACTCGCGTAAACATAAGAAAACAATATATCATTATTAATGTAGTATTAAAAAATTAAAGTAAAAAACTGAACCAAAATTCAGTTTTAATAATTAAGCTATTCACTGTTCCTATTACTAAAATGACAGGGACAAACCATATTGCGTTTCAGGATAGTAGTGGACACAAAAACGTCTAGTCGTGGGTGAACTGTAATGAGTTAGATCACCCGTCACTATGAACACAGCCGAGTTCATCTGTGACTCGAAATCTGCAGTAATCACACGGCCTAATGTCCTTAGTAAAAGACAGTTAGGCTATTTCAGTGAATTATGGTATGATATCTATGAAATTTGTTTTAACATGACTTGTCTCCACAGCAAGCTGGCAGAACTCCGACTCCCCCACAGCAGTTCGGTGGGGGGGCGGTGCTAAATGGCGTGCCCCCCTCCCCCTCGCACCTGCCACCGGCACTGCACTGCATGGACGGTTAGTGGATTTCAATATTTTAATACACTTAACAATACACAAATGTAACTTAAGTGACGTTTTTAAAATATTTATAACTAGCTGTTCCCTGCAGCTTCGCCCGCGTTCCCGTGGGAATACGGGGATGAATTGCCTATGTGTTAATCTGATATATAAGCCATATTATTATGAAGTTCCATCAAAATCCATTCAGTAGTTTTTGCGTGAAAGAGTAACAAACATCCTCACAAACTTTCGCATTTATAATATTAGTAGGATATAAACACAAGTGAAGATTGCAAAACACCTCACACCTGGTGGTAATTCAGTCAACATGAATTCACCCATGACTATGTCTTAATTCTGAGCTCAGCAGGATTTTAAAATAATATGGTAATTTTCATTATTAAAACTATTTAAAATCTAACTTTATCGAAATATCAAGCTCTGGGAAATAATGTTAAAAACATGATATATATTACGTTTTAAATAGTTTTCATCTGCCCAGCGGTACTGAATCTAAATGTATTAGTATAGAATATAATAATAATGTATAACATACAATGGGCTGGTCACGCACTTAGAATATCGGGAGACCGAAGAGTCATTAAGGTTCAAGAGTGGAGGCCGCGTTTAGACGAAGTGATGGCCATCAACCAGTGAACCAGTGGGAAGACGATCTCCGTGCAGTGGCTGGTCCGCGTTGGATGCTAGCAAGGGATCGGTCGTCTTGGCGTTCATTGAGGGAGGCCTATGTTCAGCAGTGGATAAAGGTTGATGATGATGATAAAGTTGGTATAACATAATACAGAATATAAGCGTATTAAAAATACTTTTTCAAAGTTATAAAAAATCTTATCAGAAATAATATTCATATATTGCATTACACGAATTTTCGATATTTGGCGTAGTACCAAAGTAATTTTATTTTAAATACTGTAATGAGCCTACTCTTTAACCGACTCTATTTTGATGACGTAGTGGAAATCCTTTTCGGACCATACCAGGGCCTTGGTTAGGCGCGCTGGCGTGTGTGGGGACTCGCATTGGGTGCACTATCCCATTAAAACTGCTGAGCCTTCAGCCGTCATCTGAGGGACCCGGATCGCAGGGAACCCTCAGCGACACACTGGTCCCGGCAAGACCAGATTCTCCACAATAGGGGGACTGCCCGGCTATGACTTGGCAGTCCCCATGACGTCGTGTCTTCAGCGGGACCTCGGGAAGGGAACCCAAGCCCGACTCGAGCACAGGGGTGCTACTGGAATCGCATTAAGTAGCGCCTCCGACGCACCCCTGTACGTCGTCTACGGAGACCACACTCTTTAACCGACTACGATAAGATTAGGTTATGACTTAATATGTCTGTATGTATGTGCCATGAAATCACCTAAACCACTAATCCTATTTGATAAATGATGATGACACTGGACAAATTGACATACCAGATTAAGTTTATCATCTTAAAGAGCAGAACCCTAACTACAGAATAATTTTATCATTATTAACCCATGTACGTTCTCAATTATACTTAAGCCCCCGTTAATGAACGTCAAGATCTCAATTAAGATGGCTCAGAGCGCAAATGTGAATCGTGAGGTTCCCCAAAATATTATTTATTACTCGGTATTTATGTTTGTTTCCTATTAAGATCTTACAATAGAGATGTTGACACGTGTTACAAATTCACGTAAATTTATGTTTTACATATTAAAGACAATATTTGAAAACCTAAAATAATATTTAAAAAGTATACTTGTATCTTAAAATTTAGGAAATTAATTTTAAATGCGTTTTTTTATCATGCATTATCACGTGACTGCAAACGCCAATATAAGGCTATGACGTCACTGACCAGTGACCAGTGAACAAAGTACAAACTGTCATAACTCACAACATAACGCGAGCTCTGTTTACCGGTGTATGACGTAATCACGGTTCCATGGCAGCTTGGAGCGTTTTAGCGGCAATTTAAAAACTTTTTTCTTTACAATTTTTTTTATTAAAATTGGATATATTTCTTAACAAAAGTCTTTTTTTCATGTTTACCTATGGTATATCTATCAAATAAAAAAAAAATTATAGTCAACATCCATATTCCGTATTCTATACATTAGCGACGCTGGTCCAATAGGTAAAGGCGTCTTGAAAGGATCCAGGTTCGATCCTGACCCAAGTGATGTCTTGAAATGAGATTCAATGATTTTCTTCACCGCTCGCTCACCGGTGAAGGAAAACATCGTGAGGAAACCTGCATGCCTGATGAGATTAAGTATTTAATGGTGGAAGTTCACCAACCCTCATTGGACCTATGGCTCGGTACCCTCCTCGCCTGATTTCGAGGAGATCCGCGCCCAGTTCTTATGGTGCTACTAACCGATAGAACGATTATGCTGTGCTTGTAACATATTTCTTAGTAAAGGACAAGAGAGTCAGTTACTGGCACAGAGACATACGGTCTTAGGTATATCTCACAATAAGTAATACGTGAATGAGGGCTTGTTCATGTTTATAGGTGACGGTGACCACTCGTTACAGGTAACTCGTCTGCTCGTTTCATCATCATCAGCCTTTATCCGTGCAATAAGAATTATTGAACCTTATAGTTACATCGGTCAAACATACCAGCTCAAAAGTTGAGGCCGCGTTTAGGTAGCCGTATTGGTCGGCCATTAACCAGGTGGGAAGACCCTCTGGACAAGTGGCACAAACGCTAAACGAATAGAATAGAATACTTATTGTATAAATGACACTAGCTTACGACATTTTTTTTTTCGAAAGGACCTATGCTGTTGGCCTTAAGCCCTTAAAGCTACATTGGAAAAGTAGATGAGCATTTGCTCATCTAAGAATTAATTACGACATGTAGTTTGACAGCTAGTGTCATTCCCATACAATAAGTATTCTATTATATTCGTTTAGCGTTTGCCACTTGTCTAGGGGGTCAGAGGGCCTAGCCAAAATGCCATTAAATAAGCGTTAGCGAAATTCTAAAATGATAAAATGTATGGGATATATGAGACGCGCTTAATCACGTGGTCAATTCTATACATTTTATCATTTCGAACTTCGCTAACGCTTTCTTAATGACATTTTGGCTAGACCCCGGTCCACGTTGGATGCGAGTGGGAAGATCGGTGGTTTTGCTCGTTTGACTTATTTGAATATTTTATTTCTGTTCAGATCGACAATCCTCTGGTGGGACGCTGCGGCGCCAGCGCTTTGACAAGATGGCGGTACCTCCACCAGACGTGACCGTGCTGCACCAGGGGAACTGCTCACAGGTGAGATGGTGATAGCCAAGCTCCTAAGCTTTGGGCTATTCTGTAAGGTCGTTTTCGAATCTCGAAAGCGGAATCCGCGCTGATATGACGAATTTGTATTCTTTAAAACTCGACTCTCTATCTATATCAATAAAGTTCGCTTTCGATGTGACGTAGCTCTATGACTCAGGTGGAGCTCGATATCGAAATGGTTTTTACAGAATAGTTCTACTGTTCTGCTAAACAGCTTAGGGTCAGCGCAGATACAAAGCGCAGCGGAGAGGATTTTACTGACGCACTTGAAAATAAACCTTAACATTCTTACAATACAGTGCATAAATGCTTAAACCCGACAAAAAATGCTCGCGCGTCCTCTAAGATACGCGGGAGCCAATTCTGCTTCCATCCACTGCGCTCTGTTCTGTCTGCGCTGACTCTTACACTACTAAACTTTCAAACATATAAAGATTAAAATATTCACATATCCATTATAGTAAGAGTTAGTGCCATGGTTTTCCAGCAGAATTAGGCACTACCGGCGCGGTACTTCGCTCACATAATACCGGCGTAGAGTGACAGATAATGCTGAATGGAAAATGGAAGCTGTCGCGTTCCAGGGGGTAATTGGGAGGATAGGCAGGAGGGCAAAGCATCTGCATAACCTTTGGTCGTGCTGTCTATGGGTGACGGTCACCATGAGGCTTCGACTGTTAGGTCACCTCCTTATGATATAAAAATTGGTTGTCTGTAAAGTCGGTTTACGAACGGTAGTTTGACGTGACAACGAACATGCAGCACGAACCGAACTGAGCCGATCGCAACCGATCATGCCTCTCTCTCGTTCGTGCCGCGCTCTCGCTTTCACAAGTGGAGTCGACATAAAGTGACTTGAGTTAACAAGAGTTTGTGAGTTTTTAGTGGCCTATGGGGGGTTAGGGAAAAGGAGGGCAATGCATAACCACTTGTGTGGATTTGTTTGTCTTTCTATGCTTTAAAAATTACGATACGTGTGTCACACATCGCATAAAACACTTAATGTCTAATACTAATACTTAAAACCACATTATTTATGTCACTAGTATCTATATAAGACTAATATAAAATAATTGTTTCAGCATGCATCAATAAGCCAAACGCCAAGTGTAAAGCAACCACAGTCCATTCTGAAGGACCCCTCCAGACACAAATACGGGAACCAGTACGGGAGCCCTGTGTCCTCATCAACGCCGCAGAACCAGATCCTCACGGTGCAAAACTTGACCTCAGACGTCCCGCAGTACGGAACTATAAAGAAGGAGAAGAAACCCAACGTGACAATTGACGAGTCATACAACAAGCGCGAAACGCATGTCGTCTAAACGTTCAAAGTGTGCAAAAGACGAAAGTGTAATGCGAAGTGTAAGAATTCAACAAATTGAAGTTGAAAGTGTAGTTGTTAAATATGAACAAAATCGAATGTGTATTCAACGAAAATAAACAGCGTAAAGTGTAAGTCGACAAAATGGACAGTGTAAAAGTGTAGTCGACAAAATGAACAGTGTAAAAGTGTAGTCGACAAAATGGACAGTGTAAAAGTGTAGTCGACAAAATGGACAGTGTAAAAGTGTAGTCGACAAAATGAACAGTGTAAAAGTGTAGTCGACAAAATGAACAGTGTAAAAGTGTAGTCGATAATGAACACGAATGAAAGTGTACAGAGTGTAAATATGACTTGACTTAGATAGTTTTGAAATTGATTGATTGTGATACAATAATCAGTGTCCATAGATAGACGATAATTTTGAATGACGGTTGTAGTTCGACTGATCGACGTCCGACAATTAATGATCGTCGTTGACATATTTTAATAAATAATATACTAGATATAATTTATGGAGTAAGAAGTACCATCTCTGTATGAGAAAAATATGCCTATCGCACGATACAAGTGTAAAAGTGTGAAAAATATGCGTAAGAACTCACGACAAATGTGTAAAAGGGTTAATCAATTATGACAAAAAAATTAATGTATTAAACAAGGACACAGCAGTAAAGAAGCTGGCTGTATCTTCGCTCGGGTGCACTCGGGGGCCCGAGTTCACCCGATCGAGCCTTTCACTTTAACATGTTCAACTTCATTCACAGCCTACGCACCAAAAGAAGTTTTCACTTCCTAAATGCCTTTAAAAAAAGTCAATTTTAAATGCGTGTTCGAAAAAATAGGCATACGCATTAAATTCGTCTTAAACCGCTACTTGATAGCTCCAGCTACATTTGAAGGTTTCTGAAACTGTTATTCGCAGCTGAAACACTTTTGTGCAATACGATATGGTATTTCTATGCTCCATATTTGATTTGCCAATCGATTCCCGCGAAGGATCTCTGTAGGTTAAATTTTACGAATGTTGGCGGGAAAATCTAATTTGCCCGCGTGTTGTCATTATTGTTGAACGGCGTGTTCTCTTTGGAATCATGTTTATTTTTTTTAAACGTATATCGTTCGTAAAATGTATGTTCTAAAATATATGATTGTTTAAATTTTGTTCTTCAAAAGAAAAATGAAACTTCTTTGAAAGAAATATGAACTGTAATTGTGTTCTTTAAAAGAACTAAAACGTTTTTGAAAGAACTACAATATATTCATTAAGAGAACTATAAATGTGTTTTAAAAGAAATACAAATTGTGTTTTCTCTTAAATACTATTGTGTATTGAAAATTTTACAAATTATGTCAATAAATCTATATTTTTTTGAAAATTAACACAATCTATGTTCTTTATTTTAAATTACAATTGTGTTTTTTAAAAGTGAAGTACTTTTAAAGACAAATGAAACTCATAAAAATTATATTAAGTATTATTTTTAATCATTACTTTAATTCGCATTGTAAATAATATGAATCGCGAAGACAATAAACAAAGTTTTTTTTTATTCACGGCTTGAACAGTGTAGATATCATAAAATAGCTTTTTTACACCCAAATTTTAATCGGTTTTAATACAGATACCAAAGTTTTATTTTATCTTTAATTTATTAAGATATTTTTTTATTTAATTTTTAATTCTCTCGAATTGACTGATTTGTAATAAATTTACTCCATCCAATGAAATATACGGATGGCAATGTTACATTTCGAATTTAAATAAAAAAATCGAATTATTTTTTTGGTTTTATTTTGTTTCCTTTTTTCCTTTTTTTTAACTAAACATATCAAGGATAAGATATGAATGTGCCAAGTTTTTTTATCTGCATAGATTAGTCAATAAACGTCCTTCTTAATATAAGTTAGTAAATAAACAAAGTGTGCCTTATTATTTTACGCCATTTTAAGAATAATGTAAGATTTTGCCAGTTACGAAATTTTTAGTAATCTAATATTTTTAGGCTAAGTAGATTTTGTAAGTTTTATTTATTCGATGTTTCCGATTGGAGATGTACGGTTTCTGATGTTGGTTATAGGATAGCAGTATGGTGGGTGTCTCATTTCCAATGAAATTATTTGAGATGACAGATGTTTGCGGAATTCCCAATTTGTTATAACAGTTCTGGAGTATGTCTTGTCGTTTTAGGGATAAAAAAGGGATGTAAATTTATAGAGATATTGAATTTGACCTTCATAATATGACTGGGGAGGACATTAATTTTATTAATTGTTCAGTTTGAAAGATCATTTTGTACCCGACTAAATCAAGAATGCTGTGTCCATTGATTTAGTAGCATAAACGCGTGAAGTTAACTTTGAAAAGAGGTCGGTCTTCTTGGCGTTCTATGTTCAGGAGTGAACGGATAAAGGCTGATGATGATGAAAGTTTCATGGCTGGGTCACTCGACCGAGGCCAGAGGTCTGGACGGCATCTCCGATCAAATATCTTGGCGCCTTTGCGTTTATTGAAACTAATTTAGCAGTATATGATGTGGCGAACTAATCACCGATTCTGAATCGCGCTATCGAAGTTTCACAGTTCGCCCGATATATATACGACAGCTAATATGATATCAGATGGGATTCGGACTGACCGATATCAACTCGCTCGGTCGGAGAGTCTCTCTGGAACTTTGCTGTGCTAGGGTACCATTCGCTTGCTAACACTGTCGAACAGCATTACTGTGTTTCGGAAAAATACGGGGACAGTGTATAGCGTGTCACTTACCATTAAGTAAGTGGCTTCTCTTGGCTTCTCTAGCCGTCAATAAATCAGGTCAACATGTGGAGGGGTTGACATGTGACAGGGGCTGAGAGCCCCCCCCCCCCCCATCCCTGATAGTGTGACGTCACTTTTCAAAGTCTTGACTGTCGAAGAAATCGACTTGACTGGGGTGGTACCTCTCGCTCACATAATACCTGCGCAAGGCAGGCAAGCTTAAGAGTGGAGCTTGAATTTAGTTAGAGGAAGTGTTGGTTCAGACATTAACCAGGTGGGAAGACCATCTCCGTACAGGCCGGTCCTTGTTGGATGCGAGTGGCAAGGGATCTGTCTGTCTATGTTTAACAGTGGACGGACAAAGGCTGATGAAGGTTTGAGTTTCCAGTCGCCAAATAATAAGGAAAAGGAGAGCAACGCATCTCCATAACATCTGGTTGTGGACGACTATTTAAATAAGACATAATATATGATACGAGCGACGATGGTCCAGTGGTATGGGCTCGGCCTCTTGAGCTAGAGGTTCCGGGTTCGATCCTGACCGCTGTGTGTGGCTTGAAATGGGTTTTTCTAAGTTTCTAAGTGCACCTCAAACACGAGACTATCGTTCGCTCACCGGTGAAGGAAGACATCGTGAGGAAACCTGCACGCCTGATGAGATTGAAAGTCTTTGAAGGTATGTGAAGTTCACCAACCCGCACTGGGCCAGCGCATCGGTGAACTGTGATCCAATACTCTCCTCGCCAGATTTCGAGGAGGAGACCCGTGCCCAGCAGGGGGATATGGGTATGCTACTTTACTTTTATGTCACGAAACTTCTTTCACGCCACTAATTTCTCTTTTATTACCGGGTGTATTTGGAACGTTTTGAAAACGAAGAGGTATGATGATGTAGTCGTGGCCTGACATGATAGAGTGAAAAAACACTAATTTTTTTTTGGTTGTCTTCTTTAACTTTTTTATATAGTCTGTTTTGATAAACATAATGATACAGAAATTCGACGACAACGCTTTAAAATAATAGTTTTTTGAAAAAAACAAATGTAACAGCTGACTCACAGCCGCGTCGCGCGAGATGTACGAACTCCCGGCTCCCGCACCGCGCGACTCGCGGTCAGCGTGAGTTCATAGCGTGTATAACATCGCCGGCATGCAAAATACATAAGTGCTAAAATTTTCTTAAAAAATCGTTTCTGAGATAAATGGTTATATTCATTATATAGTATACTAGCTATTACCCGCAGCTTCGCCCGCGTGAACTTAGATCTGCCGGTCGAATCACGGCAACACGATTTATTTTCTTGCGTATTATTTTGATTTTGCCATATCTCCTAAAGTATTCATTTAATTTGCATGATGTAAAGAGGAAAAATAATCATCATGAAGTGCTTAAGCTAATTAACTGATTAAAAATGATAAGGATTCATACCGTATTTGTGTAAATAACTTTCAAATTATCACGTTATAATTCCCCATTTTTTTAAAGTATTAAATGGATATAGTATGATATTCTTAACAGATAGACATATGCCATCGCGGACTTTTTTGTAGACCTATTTAAGATACACAATTCCACCATACAATATTTGGTTATATCTCAAAGGGTTTAGGCAGCGTTTTCGTTGAAAACTCCCAGACGGCCTATTTTTTTCCGACTCCTCCAACAATTATTGTTATATCTTGGCCAATGTATATAAAAACTTAATAAATTATGTACATAAACCTTCCTCTTGAATTGTCCTATCCATTAAAAAAAACCGCATCAAAATCTGTAGCGTAATTTTAAAGATTTAAGCGTACAAAGGGATATAGGGACAGAAAAAGCGACTTTGTTTTATAATATGTAGTGATGAATAGTACATTATTAGGCTTAAATATTTCCAAGCGTTCTAAATACACCCGGTATATCGTATTAAGACACTATATCTGATCAAGATACATATTATGAAGATAATATAGGGCTGTCTGTGATGAGCTGTGTGTACAGTCAGCGCAGTCCCTTTGACCGAGGTCCGAAACCCTCAGGGGTTAGCTCCAGGGCTTCCTGTGTAACAGACACGGATGAATTCACAAACAGATAATACCAAAGTCCAAACCTAACAACAAAGACACAAACATGTTACTATTTACTAGCTGTTGTCCGCGGCTTTGCTCGCAGAAAAAGAAATCATTTTTAAATGTATCGTATGTTACTTCTAATACCTCCGAGAGTGTATGCAAAGTTTCATGATAATCGGCTGAGTAGTTTTCGCGTGAAAGCGTAAATAACATCCCTACATTCACATTTATAATATTAGTCAGGGTGTTTTTAATGTATCCTATGTTACTTCTAGTACCTCCGAGAATGTGTGTACAAAGTTTCATGATGATCGGTAGAGTAGCTTTCGCGTGAGAGCGTAACAAACATCCCTACTTTCACATTTATAATATTAGTAAGGATGTTTTTAATGTATCCTATGTTACTTCTGGTACCTCCGAGAATGTGTGTACAAAGTTTCATGATGATCGGTTGAGTAGTTTTCGCGTAAAAGCGTAACAAACATCCCTACTTTCACATTTATACTATTAGCAAGTTAGACTATTCCCTGTAGATTTATATGCCTCCGAAATAAATAGCTGTGTTCAATATTGAAACTGCCAAATCTAAAAACTCAACTCGATAACATAACTCGATAGAACTAACGCTTTGAAAGAAACTCTTTACACTAATGAAATGGTGGAAGGCTGAATATGAAGACAATAGAAAAAAAAGTCAAAAAAATAATATGGTATTGAACCCACTATCCGTTCGAACATCTGTCATCTCATTCCCATGCATTTGTATAAAATTTACTTTCAAAAAATTATTTGAATTTGCTCAATGTATCCCAGAGACTTTATAGAAATAAAATTTCGTTTTATATTTCAATTATATAGTTATTAATATTAATATATAAAGTTGTGTATTTTACATTTTACTTGTTATAACGATAAATCCATTATTTATTATGTTGCTTCATTAATTGTTGGTTATCGTTTGATATAAAAAAGAGCTTGTCATCTAGGAATAAGGACTTGTCGAATGTTCAAAACATATTGTCAATATTTCTAGAAATTAATATAATAATGTCGAATTTTAAATAAATTATTTTAAATAATCACATTCACATTCAGTTGTGTAAAATGTAAAATTACAATCATGATTACAGTGTAATTACAATCATGATTACAGTATAAAATTACAATCATCATCGTGATTACAGTTTAATTACAATCGTGATTGCGATGTAATTATAATCGTGATCGCAGTGTAATATCAATCATGATTATAGTGTAATTACAATGATGATTACAATATAATTACCATAATCATTACGGTGTAATTACAATAGTGATTGCAGTGTTTTCACAATCGTGATCGCAGTGTTATAAAAATCATGATTAAAGTGTAATTACAATCGTGATTACAGTATAAGTACAATCACTATTAAAGTCTAATTACATCGCAATATTTTACAGTGTAAAATTTCAATCAAATTGTGTAAAGAGTAATAAAGAATTACACATGACTGTCGTTTCAAGAGTAACCACTACATTAGAAACGTAATCATTTTTGTGTTTCCATTCCATCATTACTGGCTAAATAACTGTTTTAGAATTAAAAAAAATAAGCTTAAATATAAATACGTACTTATTGATAGTTCACTTTTACAAAATATTTAATTAATTACTTGATTTTATTGAGGTGCGGTGTTATTTCAAATGCGATAGAACCCTTCAAATTAACATCTTATATATAAAAAACGGGACATTTATCATACAAATATAAAAGTTAAAAGTATCAACCCTTTATGTCCCACTGCTGGGCACGGGTCTTCTCCTCGAAATCAGGCGAGGAGGCAAATATAACTTTCGATAAATATTTTTTATTCTTACACCCTGTATATATTCTCTCGTTTAATAAGTCTCATTTCTTACCCATAGACCAAGACATCTTTTTTAACTCAAGCAAATATAATCTTTATTAATTTAGATCAGAGCTCAATATTCCATACCACCTGTTCAAAATCTTTTAGATATCGTGAAGATCATAATATCGCACCCCAATAATCATTTTGGTCACTGTAAAATATATTCTATCGTTAAGGTGATAAGGTTGTATATTGATTCCAAACGTGACTTTATTAATAATGCTCGTGTACTCAGCAAAACTTGAATTAAAGTGTATATGTTAATTGTGTTTTTTATTTATTAAAGTCAAAATCATTATGTAAATCAACAATTGTATTACTACAATCACACGTGGGCGCTTAGACAGAGTAACTTAAAAAAAAAGAAATGTGGTGTCGTGGGACAGCAGGTAGGAACGAAGTTCCTTCGGCTAAAAAGAAAGGTATTATACACTACTCGCTTGTGTATGCGACTGTCGCGCCTGCGCACGTCTCATTTAACGCTTTTATTCCACGCACTTTTTCTTACGGTTTTACTATCACATTTTTTTCAGTTCGGTCGCGCAGCAAATTTCCTATCTCCTCCAAGCCTGCCGTAAGGAACTTCGTTCCAATAAAATGTAGGATTGACATAAGGCCGCGCTAAATCATAAAGGATGGACCACGTGATTAAGCGCGGCCTTATGTCAATCCCATACGTTTTATCATTTTAGAACTTCGCTAACGCTTTCTTAATGGCATTTTGGCTAGGCCCCGTGGTCAGTTGTTATCGTAACAAAATCACAAACTGTCTATTGCTTATTGTACGTTGTCAATATCTTATTGGATACCGACACGACAACGAGACGACACCGACATGACATCAGAGACCTGGTTTTCCTATGATCGGATGTCGAATGTCACTGCTGGCTTACGTCCATTTTGGTAGCACACTGTACTATCACGTCCTACAATGTACATCTTAGAGTTCATTAATGATCGCATGTAAAACGGAAATGCGTATGTAGGGCTGTCGAATTAATTAAAAACTATCCCAATAATTAGGAATTAATAAAACTTTTTCAAACTCACATACACCCTTAAAGATGCAGTAAACTAAGAAAAAAGAATTACAACATAATTCTAATAAAAAACTACACATTCTTTATACAGTGTGATTTTTTGAAGAACGGACATAATCAAGTAGCGTATAGAGTTAACGATCCTCATTCCAAAAATATATCACAAGTGGGGTCTTAATTTTTTTTTTTTCAAAATTATCCTTCTCAATTGAATTAAAGTAGACAGTATTATGATATAGGTAAAATACTATGCATAGGCCATACGATCCTAAGACCCCGTTCGCACGAGCGTTGAATCGCGTACGCGACGCGATTATTTTATACCTTCCACTAACGTCTGTCTAAATTTAGCGCGCTTAGTGCATGTGATAATACAAAAGGGTGACCATTTTAGCATTACTTACATTTGTCTATATTTTGTTATTTATGTGTTTGTTTTTGGTGAATATAATTTTCTTTGATTGGCGAAACCAAGTTTTGTCACGTCCCCGATTATGTCCGTTCTTCAAAAAATCATCCTGTATATCTGTCTGCCTGTCCATCTGTACGTCTGTACGTAACTATGAAATTAAATTATTGTTTGAAATGGGGAGAGGTTAAATCGTCATCGGTTTTAAGCCCTCAATAAACCCCCCCCCCCCTCCCCCCGCCATAACTCCAAGTCTATTTCCATATCAATATGTGCTCCATCTAGTGGGCGTGTGGTGTTTGGGACAGGCGGCAGCGGTCGAATTTAAGCGACGAGGCATGGGGTTCAATAATTACTAATATTATGTGTATGGAGAGAAAATTAGACTTTTTGATGATAACTGTTATTAAATAAAAAAATCGTTTGTCTGTAAAGTCGGTTTACTGAGGATAGTTGAACGTGACAACGTCATAAGAAAATACTCTAGGGCTATTCCGCAAAAACCATTTTGATATCGAGCTTTACCTGAGTTATAGACCTCACTTACGCTCACTTCGAAAGTGAACTTTATTGATATAGATAGTCGAGTTTTAAAGAATACAAATTCATCATATCATCGCGGATTCCGCTTTCGAGATTCGAAAACGACTTTATAGAACAGCCCTACTGAGGGGCCGATTCTGCCTCTTCGTCGCACTTCAAATCAAATCAAATCAAATAATATTTATTTCGTAGGCAAATTACATAGCACTTGAAACATGTCAATTTTTTTTATAAGCTAATGCTAGATTCGCAAAGTAGCAGTTTTCCTCAGAGAAGAATCTAGCAAGAAACTCTGTAGGATTGCTCTTTTTAAAATTAATTAATAAAATATTTCTTCGAATCTTGAAATAAAAGATTTTAGATAGACAGGCATAGACATTCACTTTTAAAATTTTACTTGTATCGAATATAAATTATGTATTTTATTTTATTGACAAAAAAGCAACCCATAATTTTTTTTCTCGTTTTTCTTAGATCCTGTATCTCAAACGAGTTTTTTTTTTTTACTTCTTACTGACTACCTACTTCTTTTGACGTATTTCAATGTTTGTTTATTATTACACTACAATACAACTATATATGAATTGTTGAATAATATTAGTTCAATTTTAGTCAGCCTATAACTTGGACCAAGCAAAGATCTGCATTTGACTTAAGACCTATGTTTAGCATATTTCGGATAAGCTTAGAATTTAGCGTACAATTTAATACATAAATTTGGTATTTTGTTCTGTACGACCTACATTAATATATTGACCAACTGCTAGTACAAAAATACCGCCCCTACTCGTTTAAACATCAGAAGTGAAAATGCGTTTTAAATATAAACATTTATTATATTATCCATAAAAATATCAATATTAAGGTTCACAGGTACATATTTTAAGATACATTCTTACTCACACTGCCCATACATTTACACACACTATCGCCATATTACACTTTACACATTAAAATAAGCAATGGCTTACGTGACCTTACAATACAATTCGGACAGAGCTTCGTCCTCCTCAAACTCACAGAATGACCCCTCTAATAATTATACCCCGCTATTTAAAGGCAAACTTAATGACCTTCATAACGCTCGGCCATCCTACCCACACTTTGACAACGACTACGTCACGCCACACGCAGGTAAACTGGAACCTGTTCCCCGTTTCAGACTTATAGCCGCCAAATGACGCTACGGTTGCTAACACTCGGTATTAGAGTATTATAGTATTAACTATTATCTAATGTAAGGAGTGCTCGTGGAAGGAAGTGGATATATCTGCATGTCTACCAACCTTTTATGAACTTACTAGCTGCAGCCCGCAGCTTCGCCTTCGTTAACTGAGATTTACTTAGCGTAATGCCTATAGCCTCCCTCGATAAATGGGCTATCTAAAACTGAAAGAATCATTCAAATCCAACCAATAGTTCCTGAGATTAAAGCGTTCAAACAAACAAACTCAAGACAAGATTAATACAATAGTTATTAATACCGTGAATCGGCTTTCTGCACAAAGATCAATACAGTGGTTTACGAGACATTAATACAAGTTGGACAAAATGTTCAGCGTGGATATGACTTACCATCGGGTGCCTTCGAGGAAATCACTCGGAAGTTACGACTTTTCGAAATCTGAGTCGAATCGAGCAAGAATCACTCAAATATAGGGTGGCAAAGCGTCCGGACAAAGCCGGACACAGGTAGGCTTTTTGATTGCGTGTCCGGCCAAAATAAACGGTGTCCGGCTTTGGTTAGACTTTTTACATTTCGCAAACGAGCGATGCCAAAATTAGTCTTAGGCTGCGACTGTCTAGGCATTCGATTTTATCTATTAGTACACTAGAATTTAAGAAATTGTATGATGCTCATAAAAAAAGCTTGATTTTACATACAATTTCGCTGTCGCACCTGTAAATACTGAGACAAAATTCTCAATGTTGGATGTCCGGTCTTTCTACCCAAATGTCCGGCCAAGCTAGCTGGTTTCCCCCAGTCCCCACTCAAAGATATAGTTCAACTCAACTATTTGTACAACATTATGCAAGTGTGCGTCAACTGACGCGCATAAAAGCTGCGTAATGACAAGCGCACGCACACATAGCACCATAATATATCTTTGTTGCAATATGAAAATCGCTGTGTGTGTGCGTGCATGCATGACTGTGTGCGAGTCATTGTTTAAAAAATCTAGAATGTTCTTTCACCTACTTTAAAAAAATTCCATTTTTAACTTATCATTTCTTTCCCATTTAAAATCCTTACTTATTATTTAATATTATAAATGCGAAAGTAACTCTGTCTATCTGTTACGCTTTCACGCCTAAACCACTACATAAATTTTGATGAAATTTGGAACAGAGATAGATTAGAGCTTGGAAAAGGACATAGGCTACTTATTGTTACGAAAGAAAGCTTAGGAGGAGTTTAAATAGGAGATGAAAGTTTGTATGGAAGTTAGTCATTATACATAGAAGATGACGCCATGAAACTTTGCATTTAGACACTTGATAAGAATTAAATAACCATTAATAATAATTGTTCCACCGTTTTTAAGATTTTTACTTATATGGGCATCTGTCTGTGTTTACTATACGTACGTATAGAACTGCGCTTCTCCGAATTTAACGCGAGCGGAGCCGCGGGCAACAGCTAGTGTATTATATATGTTGTTAAACATACGCAGAGTTTACCAAGGTACCGAGGATCCTTAGGGTAGCAGGGTGTGCTGTGATTTGGGATCCTTTTAAAGCGGCTGTCCAAGGGTAATAAATAAGAAAAGATCTCTGTTAACTGTGTCATAAGCCAACAGTATTCTAACGGTAAAGCTAAAAGTTTTAAAGAGGGAAACCCTCCTCGCCTTATTTCGAGGATGTGTCCAAGTCTATCGATCTTCGCGTGATATATCTGTCCGTTGAGAGGTTTTGAGTGATCGCTTTAGTTTTTTCGACTTTTCCCCGCGGGGTGAAAGTTTCCTCACTTATTGGAAGTTAGCAAACTTCAAATAATATTAAAGTCATTTTTATTTTTATTTTATTTTATTTTAAAGGAACACAAACAGTTATAATAGCACATAAAAATGACTTTAAAAATAATACACAAACCAATTAAGTGTCCACTACTAACTAATTAATACAAAATTACAAAACAGAGTAAACACAGAATAACCTAATAAAATAATAAATAATAAAAAAAATTAATAATGACAAAAAAGAATCAAAATATTACAAAAAAAAATTAGAATTAAAAATTTAGGATTTAAACGACTCTATGGATATAATATCTCTGAGTTTTTTCTTATAGACACCTAGTGAGCATCTGAAGGGGTCAGTTTCAAAGAAATTATTATTATAATGCCTCATTGCTCGGGGAATGAATGTGTTGGCAGCAAAGTTGGTTCTACACCAGGGTACGCTAAACAGACTGGTTCCGTTGCGTGACGAGGATCTAGGACATAAATAGTTATGATAAGTAAATGTTTTGGTAGACGTTGGTCGGCCATTAGCCAGGTGGGAAGACGGTCTCCGTGCAGTGGCCGGTTGATGCCAGTGACAAGGCGTTTATAAATTTTTTGACGTGACAACGTTTTATAATTCGATAGAGCGGACTGCACGCACGAAAAAACTTATGCGTTACCTCACTCTGAGGCGTTCCATTTAATTGAAGTGCAAGCGAGAGCGCGGAACGAGCGACAAAGAGGCACAATCGGCCCATCAGTATTTTCTTATGATGTTGTCACGTTCAACTATCATCAGTGCACCGACTTTACAGACAACCGATTTTTTTACTCTTCAATCTGGTACCGTGGTAAGTTCTCGAAGAACTTGTGTTACGGGGACCTAACTACGAAAATTTTTTTATAATAAAACTTCAATATTACTACAGAAAACGTTGTAGATAATTTTTTACATTGGGAAATACTGCATAACATTTTTTTTAACCTCACTTGCTTTGACTTTCTGTTAGCGACTAATCGTAAGAACGCGCGTTGGTGCCATCCGCGTCACCTGTGTGGCGACAAAGCGCTAACGCACTTCGATTACATTATTATTTAGATTTCTATGGGGATAAGACATCTCTAGGTGAACTAGAGTGCCTATCACTCTCCACTCATAAAAGTATCAACCATTTAAGTCCCACTGCTGGGCACGGGTCTCCTCCTCGAAATCAGGCGAGGATGGTAATGGGCCAATAGTTCACCGCGCAGGCCCAGTGCGGGTTGGTGAACTTCACATACCTTCAAAGACTTTCAATATCAGGCATGCAGGTCTCCTCGCGATGTTTTCCTTCACCGGTGAGCGAGCGATGGTCTCGTGTGCACTTAGAAGTTTAGAAAAACCCATTTCAAGGCACATAAGATAGCATAGATAAGCATAGAGGCCGAGTCCATCCACCACTGGACCATCGTCGCTGCACTTCGTCCACTCATAGCTTGAGATAATTTGACTCTAATCCGCCTGTCAGTCCACTTTAAACTGGAGCTTATTAAATGGTTTCTTCGTATTGAAATGTTTGTTTAAAAATATAAAGTCAGATTTCTCCAATGCATATTTTCAATATGGAAGACTGATTTTACGATATTCTGAGAGACGTACGGATAGCAAATAAATTGTTATTTTTTGACGTTGAAGGAACCTTGTCTCTTACCTACTTCGCTTCTCTACTTTGACGGGTCTAAAATTTTTCTAGAACTAAGTAAAAATAAACTTAGTTATTTGAGCTTGAATTAACTTATATACCTACGTTACATTTGACGGCAAGTGGAATAAGTTTCCTGGACTAAGTTGTAAGGGTGAATTTATCATAAGAGTCGATGTACTTAACAAGCGTACATCTAAAGATAGGTGATGCTTTACTTTTATATACATATAATTATCATGTAAGTATATATGTTATATTTTGTATGAAAACAAATTCCGCCTTTGTGCTGTGACGTCCACCGGTTCTGCGTTCTGATTGGCTGACGCACGAAAAACTGATGGCGACGAATGCCGTGGCGACGAATGCCGTGGCGACGCATGCCGTGGCGACGCATGCCGTGGCGACGCATGCCGTGACAACGCGCCGTCAATTAATGACACAGTCTGAAGCAACCTCGAATACAATAGTTATTACAGACATCATTCTCTGCTAAAGAAACAATAGTAAGTATAGTTTTACATGCCCTATTTCTTTCATGTCGTAATCTGTTCTTTTCTGTCATCATCAGCCTTTATCCATCCACTGCTGAATATAGGCCTCCCTCAATGAACGCCAAGACGATACTTTTCAGCATTTTACTTTTAAAAGATAATTCGATTATAATGAAACAACTTTTACGGATTTTATCGCGGTTTATTAAGTTTACAAGCCCGACGTTTCGGATACTTTACAGCAACCATGGTCACGGGAGGACTGTAAAAGTTGTTTCATTATAATGAGTGAAATTCGCGTAAAAATAAGAAAACAATAGATAATATGGATGTTACATTATCTACCAACGTCCGCGACGGCTCATTTTTTCTGATTGCTTTGAAAATAATTTAGCTTAATAGATACCTATATCTATTAAGCTAAATTATTTTCAAAGCTTTAATTTTCCAAACTTTATCCACTTTTTGATTGTTTAAACAAATCACACCGGCTTCCATTAATTCACGTTAAAGAAAATTTTCATCTTTAAAAGGGAACGAGATTTAAAAGAAAGTGGGTCAACATTATATTTTAACTTTTTGATTTCATGAAATCCTTTGTTTGGGTGTTTATTTCTTAAACACTGCATTATCATTGTATTTCTTTTTATACTTATACTAGCTGTTGATCATCATCAGCCTTTATTCTTCCGCTGCTGAACATTGGTCTCCCTATGTGATGGCTAAAGTCTTGCCCATGAAGTTTTGGTAATTAATTTGCTCATCCTTAGATGAAATAAAAAAAGGTGTGTGTGCGATTCACACACGATAGAAGTGAAACACACGTTAAATGCTCAAATACAAGCAAGTATTAAACATGTTGTACCTTTACCGACATTTGCTCTCTCGCTCTGGCTCACTAACTACAGGCGGCTATATGGGACAAAGAAGAGAGACCGATAATATAAAATAGTATGTATATTTCTGTCTTATTCCTTTCCTATACATTTTTGTATTTGTGTCTCTTACCTGTGGTGTTTTTCGTTGCATCCCGTTTGAAATCTCAACGATCGAAAGAAGTTTCACTTCAAACGTGTGTGCGTGTAACTTTTACGCGCGAATACCTATACAATAATTATTCGTAATTTATAATGATTATGATTTACGCCACTAGTAATTGCAGTTGTTATTAGTTGCCACAATACGTCCGCTTGGCGGCGTGACGAGAGGGACACCGCGATGTCCCCAGCGTATGAGCCTACGAGAAGGAGCGAGTGCGAACTGGGGACACGTCCCCGATAAAGTCGGCACAAAAAATCTTTAAGAACTGTCCTTCCGTAAGAAAAAAATCTGAGTTACTCTTAAAGAAGTTTTACTTCAAAAAATTTTTTGCTGACCGTACGTACATTTTAATTCATACTCTGGATGTATATGAAACAATATGGCCGTCGGACGGGTCAGCCGACCATTCCCAATGCTCCCGATATACGGGAGTCGGGACTCGGCACTCGGGACTCGGGACACGGGAGACGGGCCTTGGGACTCGGGAGATGGGAATTGTGACTTGGATAGTTGTACCGTTACCTGGGCTTTATTATTTTACTATTTATACATCATGTTGTAATTTTACTAATTACCTTTTTTCCCTTAACGCCGGGAAATGCGCTGAGTTATCCCGCGGGGGAGTGGGTCTCCCCAGGCGGGTATGTGGGACTCGCTGCGCCCGAAAGATGGTAAGACGCAGCTCTACCCACTAAAACCCGGCGAGTGCCATCAATGCTGCCTTTGATGAGGTGCCCCGGATCTACAAGCAACAGGGCACCTCGACGGCACTAGTCAGTCCCTCAGGGGACCGACGCCACCTCCACAGAGCGGTTGCGCCGCACCACAGAACAACCACTCCCAACGTCTGGACAGTACAATGAGGCGAGGTTCCTGTCCTCCCCCTTGCCCCCCTTCCTATAAGAGGGGTACAAAGAGCCCCCTCGGCTCAATTAGCTTCGCTCAAGGTGTTGAGGTCACCCTAGACTACTGAGCCCCACCGCCACGACAAGGCCTGAACCATGGTGAGGGAAATGTACTTACGTAACTTACTAACTTGTTATCATTATCTGTCTACACCAATTCTATGATAAGAAGGAAATGCAGCATCCAGATGCAGCTAAAACGCGTGGTAATTAACTTGCATCGACCACATAACCCATAGACTCCTAAATTAGGAGTCCTAATGTTTGATTTTTCGTATTAAATGCATTCTGGCAACTAGCTGAGGTGAGACGAAAGGGGTTGCAATGCTGTGATTAGCTAATTCAATGTCATACATTACCAATCACGGAACGTTAGAAAGAAACGGATATATTTCGCAACGGGAAAGAATGAGACGACACGATAGTTTGAGTACATTGTTTACGGCTTTCATCGGAACTATAAGTCAGATGTGTCGCCAGAACCCGTTCCCCTGTTATTAGGAGTCTATGGGTTATGTGGACGATGTTAGCTTGTCTTGACATCTAAACTAATATTATAAAGGTTTGTTTGTATTGAATAGGCTCCGAAACTACTTGACCGATTTGAAAAATTCTTTCACTGTTGGGAAGCTACACTATCCCCGGTGAACATAGGCTATATTAATGACGCGTATTAAAACTTAATTGACGAAGGCGAAGCTGCGTACAACAGCTAGTTATATATAAAAATCTATTAGCAATTAGAAATTTAGAAAAACCCATTTCAATGCACACACGGGCGGGTCAGGATCGAACCCGGAACCTCTCGCATAAGAGGTCGAGTCCATACCACTGAACCATCGCCGTATTTTAATCGCTTTTGCGTTATTTCAAAAAACATAATATATTTTGATTTTTGATTCTGAAATCCATATTTATTAAATCACCAAGTTATTCTTGTAACTATCAAATTCTTAAATTCATATCACACAGAGGGAAACTCCTCGGAGGAGATATTTTAAGACAATGAATGAAGGATGGTTTTAAAATTCAAATTGTTTAAAATATGCTAAATCTTCGCGGTTAAGTTACGCCTTGTTTCACACGATATTCAAGCTTTGGCGGGACTTGTCTTATAAACATATCTTTTATCATCATCAGCCTTTATCCTATAGGCCTCCCTCAGTGAACGCCAAGACGACCGATCCCTTGCCACTCGCATCCAACGCGGACCTGTCACTGCACGGAGATCATCTTCCCACCTGGTTAATGGCCGACCAACACTTCGTCTAAACGCGGCCTCCACTCTTGAACCTTAATCGCCCGTCGGCCATCAGTTCTGTGTGTGACCAGCCTTCAACGAGGTTATTCTTCGCGTATATCGGTAGTTTTTATAAGTATATTTTATTACATATAACATAACACTAAATATTTAGCGACGGTGGTCCAGTGGTGGACGGACTCGGCCTCTTACGCGAGGGGTTCCGGGTTCGATCCTGACCCGTCTGTGTGTGCCTTGAAATGGGTTTTTCTAAATTTCTAAGTGCACACGAGACCATCGTTCGCTCACCGGTGAAGGAAAACATCGTGAGGAAACCTGCATGCCTGATGAGATTGAAAGTCTTTGAAGGTATGTGAAGTTCACCAACCCGCATTGGGCCAGCGCGGTGGACTATTGGCCCATTACCCTCCTCGCCTGATTTCGAGGAAGGAGACCCGTGCCCAGCAGTGGGACATATAAGGGGTAATAAAAAGCGATATATAATTCTTTAAAAGTATAATTAACAACAAGTTTCATAAAAGGAGTGTCTTTATTTAAAATTACACTGCAATTTTTATGAACATTAAAAATAAATACTATCATAAAGAAATAATTCTTCATAAGAAGTTAGCGACTGTAATTTTCATAAATATGAAAGAAGCAACTGCACATAATATCAGAAATGTACCTAATAATGTATTTTAATACTAGCTATGGACCCGCTTTGTTGGGTCATTTTTAATAGTACAATAATTACCTTTATCTACACTAATATTATAATCTACACTAATATTATAAAGAGGAAAACTTTGTTTGTTTGTTTGTTTGGTTGTAATGAATAGGCTCAAAAAGTACTGGACCGATTTCAAAAATTCTTTCACCGTTTAAAAGCTACATTATCCACGAGTAACATAGGCTACATTTTATTTTTTTTGGGTTTTTCGGACACAAAGTGTAAAAAATCAACCAGAAAAGTTACTTATTTTGCGTACTAAGCTTCCGTTGTAAATCTTAGTTAACGCAGGCGAAGCTGGGGGCAACAGCTAGTGTGTTTATAAAGTTGCTAAAACACTCAGCATATTTTCGACCCATAAGAATGTTGATATACCTTTTTAAGCTTTCTAGTTTACTCGGAGTTATTCTAGATCATTCTAGAATTTTATAGAACATTCTCGATCGATCAGAACATATTAAAGCGTCCTAGAACATTCCAGAATTTTCCTGAACAATCCAAACCATTTAAGATCAATAATAGTCTCACATTTTCAATGTTAACATCTTTCAACCACCGTATCATTTACCCCCTTATAATTATCGACTTGCAACCGCCATAGTGCACAATGGGAACCTTGTACCTATCGCCACATACAAACACTTCTCGTCTGCGATCCGTAGTTTTGGCTGCAAAGTGAAAAAAATGGTGTGTGTGCGATTCACACACGATAGAAGTGAAACACACGTTAAATGCTCAAATACAAGCAAGTATTGAACAGTGTGCAATATACATACACACCGACATTTGCTCTCTCGCTCTTTTGTAATCATCTTTCCCTGTGGCAACACTAGAATTAAGACGTCAAACTAATGTTCTCCCAATTAAATTAATTTAAAATAATTGTATTTAAGTTTATTAATTTGTGATTATAATATTAAAATAAACAAAAACCATAAAATTTTAGTAATAACTATATATTGTGTTGACAAAAAGTGCCTGTGTATGTTTTGTAAGGATATACAATTCCAACCTCATACCAGCTGTCAAGGTAACGGATAAATTTTAAAGTAGAATTCTAGTTTTTAAAGATTTTATAGACTATATTAATATTTACCTTTTATAGGAATTTACATTTTATTATTCGTTGTTAGAAATATTCATAATAATTCTTAGTTACCTACTTTTATAACAAATTATCGCTTCCGTCTTAAGCTCCTGTTCAGAACTGCACTAAGACTGCATAAATTTACTTAATTTACTTTGATATTCCTATTATTTAAAAATGATGACCCGTGCGAACCTGGCCCGCCAGACTGAAGAACAACTTCGCCTGGCTCTTCAGGAACTACAAAAATATAAAAAGCAGTATGAACTCTTGCTCTCTGAACGGAACGATAACGAACAAGAAATTATCCTTGTAATTCAAAAAAATACTGCCCTGAAATTAGAATTAAATAAATTAAGTGAGGACTATAATAAAGTTGTACACCAAAACCAAGATCTACAAATTATTGTAGATAGTTTTGACCAATGTCGACATGAGTATGAGGAGTCCCTGAGGAACACAGCTACACTAAAATGCCGGTTGGAAGAAGCTCAAGACCGTATTAATGAATTAGAAATACTTATAAGGCATTATGAAGTCAACAAAACTCAGAATTTATATGATGAATTGATTGGGAAGGAACCATGCCTAGTGTCAGATATCATGACCCCTGTGAACCTTACAACTATAGACTTGACCGATGACACGGTGCCTTCCTATTCATTCAATAGTAAAAATAAGTTAAAAAAATACATTAAAATAAAGAAATTCATAAAAAAAACACAGAAACTTCTATTGATAAACAAAAGAATTATTAAAAAAAATTGTCGGTTGTCACAAAGTAAAATGGAAATAAAAAACAAGTATACTCAATCTATACTTGAGTTAGAAAATGTTAGATGTAATTATGAAGCTGATGTATGCAGTCTCCAGGCCGAAATTTCAGAACTTCATAATAATTTAAATATTGTATCGAATAAATATGAAACAGCCCAAAAAGAAATAGCGGTGAACCAACAAGTACATATTCATCTGTGGTGACTTTAATATTAATTTATTAGAAAATAATTCAACCACAGTTAGATTCACATCATTGTTAAAATCATATAATTTGACAAATCTCTTTTCCGAACCTACAAGAATTTGTAGTTCCACAGCTACATGCATTGATAATATTTTTAGTAATGTAGCTCCAACCCGTAAAGAAATTATTAACAAGTTGAATTCTGATCACTGTGGTCAATTAGCCGAATTTCATTTAAGTTTTGGCAATGTAAATTGTAAGAAAAAAAATGTGCTTATTCCCGTGAATGTAAGACGTATTGAGAAATTTAGGAGTAGTTTAATAGCTAATATTCCATATTTGACAGATCGAAATAGTCCAGACTTAGCCTTTAGTGAATTGTTTAAATTAATTAATACACATTTTAAAGCCATTTTCACCCCCAAAACGGTCAGTTCTATAAATAAAAAGGGCTTTAACGATTGGGCAACAGCAGGAATCCGTATTAGCAGATGTAAACTGTATGATTTATACCAAGAACGGACATACAATCAATGTCAAACATTTAAACAGTATGTAAAAATGTATTCAAAAACATTCAAAAAAGTTTGCATTGCGGCTAAATCACTTTATATTAAGGAAAAAATTAAAAACGCAAGCAATAAAATTAAAACAACTTGGAAAATAATAAATGACGAAACAGGAAGAGCCGGTAGTCATAGCTCCGAATTTAATTTAAATATTGAAAATAGAATAATAAAGTCTGACGAGGAAGTTGCAACAGTGTTTGAAAAATACTTTGCTGACATTCCAATTTCAACAACAAAAAATTTAATTTCATGTCCTGCCACTGCTGAATCATTGCTTAAAAACAATGTTAACAGTTGTAAAGCTAACTTTAAGTTTAAAGAGATAGGACCAAAAGATATTATAAATACTTTTAAACTATTAAATAATAAAAACACTGCGGATCTATGGGGTATATCTGTAAAAGTCACCAACTCCATAGTTGATATTATAGCACCTCATCTAGCAAATATTTTTAATAAATGTATTGAAAGTGGCGTTTTTCCTGACTTGATGAAGCATAGTAAAGTTTTGCCCCTTTTAAAATCTGGTAGCACATCGGATGTAACTAATTTTCGGCCAATATCTATACTCCCAACATTTAGTAAAGTATTTGAAAAAATTATGTTAAACCAGTTACTATATCACTTTGAAAACAATATGTTACTGCACAAAAACCAATTTGGATTCAGAAAGGGTTGCTCCACAACAGACGCTGGTGTAAATTTAATTAATCACATTTATGAGGCCTGGGAGAAGTCACATGATGCGTTGGGAGTTTTCTGTGACTTGTCCAAGGCGTTTGATTGTGTACAGCATGAGACATTAATTAGGAAATTACGCCACTATGGAATAGAAGGTACGGCACTGCATATTTTGAGTTCATATCTTAACAATAGGACTCAAAGGGTACAAATAAATAACAAAAAATCCTCCGGGACTAAAATAGAGATGGGGGTTCCACAAGGGTCAATTTTAGGTCCGTTTCTTTTTTTAGTTTATATAAATGATTTAACATATCTGGTTAAAGACAATCAAGAGATAGTGTTATTTGCTGATGATACTTCACTGATTTTTAAAATAAATCGAAAATTAGACATACATTATGACGAAGTAAACTACACTCTCTCTAGGATGTTACATTGGTTCAGCGTTAATAATCTACTTTTGAATAGTAACAAAACAAAATGTATAAAATTTTCCTTGACAAAAATTAAGCAAATGCAAACCAATGTACTTTTAGACAATGAGAACTTGGAATTGGTAGACTCTACAGTTTTTCTAGGCATAACTTTAGATCGTAAGTTACAGTGGGGACCCCATATAGCTAAACTAGCGAACAGACTCAGTTCAGCTGCATACGCAGTGAGAAAAATAAGACAGCTAACTGATGAAGATACGGCACGAATAGTTTATTTTAGCTATTTTCATAGCATTATGTCTTATGGGATACTATTATGGGGAAATGCTGCCGATGTAGACAGTGTTTTTGTGCTACAGAAGCGGGCTATCCGTGCAATTTACAAATTGCCCCCCTACTCATCATTAAGAGAGAAATTTAAAGAGATAGGAATTCTGACAGTTGCTTCTCAATACATTTTAGATAATTTACTGTACGTCCGGAAGAATATAAATGATTTCAATAAGAAAAGCGACATTCATAGTAGGGATATACGTAATAAACACAGGCTAGATGCCCCAGTGATTAGACTTGCAAAAGTAAGCAACTCTTTTAAAGGAAACTGTATACGCTTTTACAATAGGATCCCAGAAAACGTTAAAAATCTATCAATCAATAAATTTAAAAAAGTTATTAAAGAGCGTTTGTGTGGTAAAGGATATTACAAAGTAAAAGACTTCATTGAAGATACCACACCTTGGGAATAGGGCGTTCCTCCCAGGCATGCAGATAAAAAAGTGTATTTTAAGACTAATTAATAATTATTATTTCGATGACACGAACTCTTGGGATTGTATTGCTCTTTTATCAATTGTCTATCTAGATTGTGGGTAAACTTTGAGCCTGCAGTATTTTTAAGTAAACTTGTGTAAAGGTGAAACGTATGACATGTCATGCTCGCTTATGCCATTGCAGTGGTAGCGTTGTGGGATGGGTCTTCCACTTCCCTCTAATATGTGGAAGAGGTTGATGCTGGCTCACGCGTCCTGGCCTGTGTGGAGGTGCTGCTGTGGTGGCTGGTCGTGTTATGCGATTTCTACCTAGCTGATTTTCTTTTTTTTTTTTTTTTATTAACATCCTCTGGTTTGTTTTGGATGCTGCGGGGTCTAAATTTACCTACTCATTAATCTTAGGCTAGTGTGCAATTATTTTTAAATATTTTGTATTTTAAAAAAGAGCAACCCAGCAGAGTTTCTCACTATACTAATAAAGTATTATGTATTTTATTTTTTGTATGAAAATATGAAAAGATTAGTTCCACTGAGTTTGTTTCGCCGGTTCTTCTCAGTGGGCTTGCTTTGGAACCGGTGGTAGACTCAATTGACTTTCAAAAAGATACTTTGATTGTACTATTTTGAATAAAAAAATTGACTTTGACTTTGACTTTGTATTTGTGTCTCTTACCTGTCGTTTTTTCCGTTGCATCCGGTTTGAAATCACAACGATTCTAAAGAAGTTTCACTTCAATAAAGGGGTGTGTCCCTTTAATTTACCTCCAATTTTATATATATAAAGATGTATAAAAATAATTACTGCATCTTTCATAAACATGGACGTAATAACTGTAATTTTCACAAAAGAAATGATTGTAAGTTAGACTTTAGAGTGCGCTGTTCAAGTTGACAAGAGACGCCATCTTTACGGGCGTTCGCTTTTCAAATATATAAATGTTTTTGTTAATTATTCTGACAGCTTTTACAACAGTAAAAAAAAATATTGTAATTTTCTTGAATGCTTTTGTTTTATGAACATAATTATTAAAATATACTTTATTGACAACAAACTGGTATAATTGCCGTAGCTCGCTGTCTTAACTTCCTCTACTGATTTCGAGGGCAGCATTATGTATCATCATCGTCATTATCGTGATCAGCCTTTATCCGTCCACTGCTGAACAAAGGCCTCCCTCAATGAACACCAAGACGACCGATCCCTTGCTACTCGCCTTTTTTTTACGCCGGGAAATGCACTGAGGCATCCCGCAGGGAAGTAGGTCTCCCCAGGCGGGTATGTGGGACTCGCTACGCCCGAAAGATGGTAAGACGCAGCTCTACCCACTAAAACCCGGCGAGTGCTATCAATGCCGCCTTTGGTGAAGTGCCCCGGATCTACAAGCAACAGGGCAACTCGACGGCTAGTCAGTCCCTCAGGGGACCGACGCTACCTCCACAGAGGAGTTGTCCCGCATCTCAGAACAACCACTCCCAACGTCTGGACATTACGATGAGGCGAGGTTCCCATCCTCACCCCTTGCCCCCTGCTCTGTTGTCCCCTCGTCTTATAAAAGGGGTACGAAGAGCCCCCTCGGCTCAATTCGCTTCGCCCAAGGTGTTGGGGTCACCCTAGGCTACTGAGCCCCACCGCCAACTTAACTTATCCAACGCGGACCTGCCACTACACGGAGATCGTCTTCCCGTATTCCAAACTTCCTCACTCACCTCAACACTTCCTCTACCTAAACGAGGCCTCCATTCCACACCTCTACACCTCAATGGCCCATGGCCACGTTTCGGCCCCGGGGAGAACGCATTCGCCAACGCCAATAAGTGTGTGTTAATGGTGGCTCATCCCAATTTTGTTAATTTTTCCAACAAAGTCTTTTATTTTTTATTATATGCCATTAAACAATACATACAACTCAAAATTTTCACTGTTTTACCCCTTAATTTAACAACGATATTAGTATTTTTGGCCAAACGAAGTCGTCGGGACGGTTATTATAAAATGAAAATGTATAAGAAATACCCTTTGAATAAATCAATAGTTACGTCGCTGACCCTTAACAATCCCTTATCCCTTTATAAGACAGGAATAAGATATTTGTGACCTTGATAAGAATAGCCTAAAGGCCACTTGAAGGCCGTATTTAGATAAGGCCATCATCAACATAGCTCCGGGTCCTTAATGTGGGATCTTCAAAGTCTTCTTTGGTTCAAAATTACTTATAACAATCTCAGAACGTAGATGTGGAAAAAATTGGTTGTCTGTAAAGTCGGTTTACGGACGGTAGTTTGACGTGATAACAAACATTACATGCACGAACCGAACTGAGCCGATCGCAACCGATCATGCCTCTCTCTCGTTTAACGCTTTAACGCTACATGACGTCATCTTTTTCGTGCATGCTGCCCGTAATATCGAGTTTTTGACGTTGTCACGTCAAAAACTAGCTAGATTTCTGAATACTGCACACCTTTAAGAAGATGGAACATCTCCAAACGATTTGTGTTCAAGGCGTGTAGATACAACTATATTTTTTGAAAAGAAATAACTTAATGTAATTTTGTTTCGTGTTATTTATAAATAAGGAGCTTTATAATATGTAGGTGTGATATTTACTATGTAATATCGTATGCGTTTGTATTTTTATGTTATGTTGTTTGTCTGCTTGTAACGTCATCTTGGTATTTGCTGTAACGGCGTTATAATTGTGTTTAAAATAAATAAATAAATAAATAAATAAATATGGGGGCTGTTCAAATCAATTTTTAGCGGACAGTTCTGAATCGCGCTATCGGAATTCCACACAAGTCCTGCTATATATACGACAGATGACACTATAGCTAGTGGTTTCGGCCTGGCCGAGCATTGCACCTCGCTCGGTCGGAGTCCGGAGATCTCCCTTGGGGCCTATCTCCTCTCTCCCACAATTGAAAACTCAAAACGAACCTTGAATAACTGCTTGGACGGCAACTAATGCTGACCATTACAATAGACATCTAGAAGTTATGCATTGCCCACCTTTTCCCTATCCAAAGGGCAACCGGAAACTCACAAGCCGCACGAAACGACAGCATAGCTCTGATTTTACACCGTTTTGTGAGCGAGAAGTACCCTATTAGTTATGTTGGTAATTTAAAATCTAGGTCATCCAGATTATAGGTTTTAAGCGTTCATCAATCTTCAACATTAAAATTGTGAATGTAACATTTATCCAACCGTGAGTCTCATGACAAATAGCGTTTTCAACAAGTCTATACGTTGACAAATCTATGGCGCGTATTCCGATGAATTCGCGTTGATTTTATATTGGCCGGCGGCCAAACGCGATTGTACTTTTAAAATTAACTTCTCCAAGGATATTATATTATTGCTAATTAATTTTATATGGAGGGCCGAAAGCTTCAAGTCGTATTTGAAGTAATAAAAAGTATCCTCACAGTATCTAAAAAGTATTTATCTTTCATCAATGGCGTAGCGTGCCTTGGCGAAGGGGAGACCCGTACCCAGCAGTGGGACATGAAGGGACATTTTGTCGCGGTGAGCGGCGCAATGCCATTATCACTTTGAAAAGCGCTAATACTCTTAAACTGCTGGACCGATATTAACCAAACACACCTAAAAACCGCCAGGCAGAGACTAGCTTTCAAATAACAAAAAACGCAAGGAAATCGGTCCATTCGTTTGAGAGCTACGATGCTACAGACACACAGACAAACGTCGACGTCAAACTCATAACACCCCTCTGCGTCGGGGTGCAATACCAATTTAGTATAAGAGATCTGTTTTTGCGAATTGTCTCTCTGAATACATATAGTTTTTTTTAATACATACTTAAATTTAATATTTAATCACTACATATTATAAAACAAAGTCGCTTTTTCTGTCCCTATATCCCTTTGTACGCTTAAATCTTTAAAACAACGGAACGGATTTTGATGCGGTTTTTTTTAATGGATAGGGCAATTCAAGAGGAAGGTTTATGTACATAATTTATTAAGTTTTTATGTACATTGGCTAAGATATAACAATAATTGTTGGAGGTGTCGGAAAAAGATAGGCCGTCTTCGAGTTTTCAACGAAAACGCTGCCTAAACCGTTAGATATATAACAAAATAATGTATGGTGGAATTGTGTATCTTAAATAGGTCTACAAAAAAGTCCGCGATGGCATATGTCTATCTCTTAGGGATATCATATTATATCCATTTAATACTTTAAAAAAATGGGCAATTATAACGCGATAGTTTAAAAGTTATTTACACAAATACGATATGAATACTTATCATTTTAAATCAATTAATTAGCTTGAGCACTTCATGAAGATTATTTTTGCCCTTTACATCATGCAAATTAAATGAATACTTTAGGAGATATGGCAAAATCAAAATAATGCACAAGAAAATAAATCGTGTTGGCGTGATTTGCAGGGGCGCGGCGGTTGTCTGGTGTGTAAGGCCGTAGTGTATTAACTCTGGTAGACGTAATATGATCAACATAATATTATGGTGGAATAATATTATAATAATAATAGTATCCTAAATATGCCTACAAAAGTCTGCGAAGGGATATAAGTCTTTATGTTCAAGAAAACATATTATACCCATTTTAATATAAAAACTTAGTAATTAGTAAAAAAGAAAACGATCATCATCAGACATGATAAATTCGTAAATCTAAGTTCACGCGGGCGAAGCTGCGGGGCGGGTAACAGCTAGTTTATTATAAATCATTGTTATTCTGATTTGAATAATGGTTGTTTTATCTATTTTTTTCTTTTATTTTTGTCACTAGCCCACATACAAAACTAAATACACTATCGATAACGCTTATCGACAACAATAACGCGCATCATTATGGTCGCCCATAAGGCCTGTGAGTGGGAGAGAGAGCGAAATACTCGCTCATAGATATAAAACATTATGTAACACAATAATGTTTTATATGTTTAACAATACGCTACAAAGTCAAGAATGGTCAACTCGTTATACTGGGTAAAATCCTTGTAAGACACGCGTTTATTAATCAAACTAAATTTTTTTCGGTACATTTCTTGACAAAACTAAACATAAATCATATGTAACGAATTATTATTTCATACAAGTCGGTTCTTCATCTACAAAAACCACACCTCTTTTTTATAAATTTCGCTTTTTTATATAGTAATAAACGTTCTTCCATTACCATTTTCCATGACACTAACGAAATCGATTAGACTTTCGGTACATTTATGTTCTATTATCCACATTTATTAAGATTTTTAAAAATAATAGTAGCATGGAAATATGCTCAATCCTAAATTGCAGAAAACACCAACTCAAAAATGCTACGAATAGTAAAAAAATAAACATGGACGCCATTTTACCATGTTTGCTACTTAAGATGAATGTTATTCTTATTACATTGCAATAAGGTTTATTTTAAAGTTGATATCCGTATTGATTTATCGCACATACATTTCTATTTTTAGAATTAGACCTCAGTACGCGCTCGGCCGCTGTTCTGAATAGACACTGCATCGCGAGAAACATCGCTATTTAAATACAAATGATTCAACAAATTTGATACTTGACAAGGTAAGATCATTTTATAATCACATATTTTTATGAAATTGTTTTATTTCGTATTATTTTCTTATGTTTACGCGAATTTCACTCATTATAATGAAACGAGCATTTTGTGTAGCTTCATAGTAATTGTTACAGATGCCCCGATATAAAATATTTGGCAAAAGATATCGTAAAAGACATACTGACAGACCGGGAAACACACAAGAAACAAATCGGTAAGTAAAAATTGTATATTATGACATTACAATTCTAATTGAGATTTTTGAATTGAAACTTCTTTAGTTTCGTTGTGATTTCAAACCGGATGCAACGGAAAAAACGATAGGTAAGAGACACAAATACAAAAGAGCGAGAGAGCAAATGTCGGTGTGTATATTGCACACTGTATAATACTTGCTTGTATTTGAGCATTTAACGTGTGTTTCACTTCTATCGTGTGTGAATCGCACACACACCTTTTTTTTAAATAATATCTATGGACGCTTTAACACCACGTCAATCTGGTCCAGTGCTAAGTTTCCGAAGAATATTTAATACTTTTTATATTAAACATATATTTACGATTTTTATTATATAATACACATATTTAATACACATCCATGACCCAGGAACACAAACGTTTTTGTTCCCTGGCGGGATTCGAACCCGCTACCTCCGGCTTGTGCGCCAACGCGCTAACCACTGAGCCACAGAGGTCATTTCAATTGTCATGAATTATTTTTACAGATCTTCCGAAATCAGCCTCAATCCTCAAGATACAGAGGCATATGCAGAAAATTATCATCGAACTCATAATGAAAACATTTTGGAGACATCTAACGTAAGTTATTAATAGTATAATATTGTGTTATAAGGTATATTGTGGTTGTGTGGTGTTCCAGTAGCAGATACTCGAGTATACCTTCAACATCGACCCCATAACCCATAGACTCTTAATAACAGCGGAACGGATTCTGGCGACACATCTGACTTATAGTTCCGATGTAAGCCGTAAACAATGTACTCAAACTATCGTGTCGTTTCATTCTTTCCCGTTGCGAAATATATCCGTTTCTTTCTAGCGTTCCGTGATTGGTAATGTATGACCTTGAATTGGCTAATCACAGCATTGCAACCCCTATCGTCTCACCACAGCTAGTTGCCAGAATGCATTTAATACGAAAAATCAAACTTTAGGAGTCTAGTCAACCCTACCTTCAGGTCTCTTAATGAAATCCAAAGATATCATCATGAATAACAAGACGCGCCGAAACCGGGCACACCTCATACTCATCAAAGTTCTAGTAGTAGTCACTCAAATATATCTTCGAAATACTTCGTCTAGGATATCTTAAGCTTAACTATAAAATGCGCAAACCACATGTCTCACCTTAGACCAGTGTCGATAAGTTTTGGAAACCAAAAAATTCACAGCAGGATGAAACTCATTAGAAAAGGATATGAGAAAAATGAAAAGAAAAATAAATTATGGGTGATCAGAGTTCGGTAAGAGGGAGGAGGGTGGGTTCTAAGGGAGGAAAATGGTTAACCTCGCAAATCTACAAGTCCTATGGAAAAAAAAATAAAAAGTTGTAGGTTATTAATAAGATCTACAACTTTTGTATTTACAATTTTTTTTTTAAATTTTAAAAAATTGAAAAATTCAAATAAGTAACCTAGTTTTTGTTTTTTTTAAAGTAAAAGTATCAACCCTTATATGTCCCACTGCTAGGCACGGGTCTTCTTCCTCGAAATCAGGCGAGGAGGGTAATGGCCCAATAGTCCACCGCGCTGGCCCAGTGCGGGTTGGTGAACGTCACATACCTTCAAAGACTTTCAATCTCATCAGGCATGCAGGTTTCCTCACGATGTTTTCCTTCACCGGTGAGCGAACGATGGTCTCGTGTGCACTTCGAAATTTAGAAAAAACACATTTCAAGGCACACACGGACGGGTCAGGATCGAACCCGGAACCCCTCGCATAAGAGGCCGAGTCCGTCCACCACTCGACCACCGTCGCTCTGGTTTTTTATTTTTATGAATCCTATACATTTACGCGGTTCTCTCTCTCTCTCTTTCTCTCTGTCCTTATCTCTCTTGGCTTTTACAACGATAAAATATAAATTATCTATCTACACTTCTACATCTACACTAATATTATAAAGAGGAAAATTATGTTTGTTTGTTTGGTTGTAATGAATAGGCTCAAAAAGTACTGGACCGTTTTTAAAAAATTCTTTCACCATTCGAAAGCTACATTATCCACGAGTAACATAGGCTAAATTTTATTCTGAAAAAAAAAATAGGGTTCCGTAAGATATTTGGGTTTTTCGGACACAAGGTGTAAAAAAATCAACCAGAAAAAATACTTATTTTACGTATTAAGATCCCGTTGTAAATCTTAGTTAACACAGGCGAAGCTGCGGGCAACAGCTAGTAACAAAATAATTTGATAATCTGTGAAGTGAAAACTAATACACCTGTATTAGTTTTTCAATTCCATTTTCAACACGTGTTTCGCCAGTTACTTACGAGATAAATCTAAAACCGATTCTATTCCATGTCATCGAAAATCCACGTGCAAAGCGTCCGATATCTTATGAAATATCTAATGCACTTATATCATAAAACACAATACCCGGTATTGTCCGGGACAACCTTTGTGCGGCTCATCCGGCTCTATCCGGTTCGAACCGGTTTCGTCCGGTTTTATTTGGATTGGCGCCGGTTATGTCTGCTTTGATGTTCGATTATTAATTGTGTACTCTGTGCGGTAGTCATTTTCCACTTTTAGGGCGCAGATGCTTGATAAATTTGAATAAAATCATCATCTATTCGATAATACGAAAATCGAACTTATAATGATAATGATTATGGAACATCAAACAAAACAAACATCCAAACTTACAAATTTTCACGTTTATAATATTAGTAGGATTCATTATTCAAATGAATTTATTTAATTTCATGTTTCTTTGCTATTGGTTAGCCGTTAGATGTTTCTCTATATGCTCCCCGCGGTTTATAAATTAAATTAATTTAAAATGAATACGATAAGATGATCAAGTGGGTTGGTCTCGTCGTTCATTGAGGGAGGCCTATGTTCAGCAGTGGACGGATAGAGGCTATATATAAAACTAGCTTTTCCCCGCTGCTTCGCCTGCATTTATTAAGATTTACGGGATTCAACGGGATATTAACGGGATTATATAGCCTATAGCCTTTCTCGATAAATGGGGTATCTAACACTGAAGGAATCATTCAAATCCGACCAATAGTTCCTGAGATTGGCGCGGTCAAACAAACTCTTCAGCTTTATATATTATAAAGTAATAAGATATATTAGTATATAAGATAGTGCAGTCGTTGTGTTCTTTGATAGAGTCCTATACGCTAGATAAAAGTTTGATAATTGATTTATTATCATTTTATATCGCACTAGCAGCGTCTCGCGGTTTCACCCGCGTACTTCCCATTCCCGTGGGAGTACGGGGATAAATTATAGTCTATGTGCTATTCTGATGTATAAGCTATATTATTGTAAAGTTTCATTAAAATCCATTCAGTAGTTTTTACGTGAAAGAGTAACAAACATCCTCACAAACTTTCGCATTTATAATATTATATAATAGGATAGGATAATAAATATAGAGGGATGATATAAAATAAAAACTAGATTAATAACGGAATTGCCGTCGATATCAAATAGCGATACAATTGGAGTAGTTAGCGGTCGCATTAGAAAGGCGCACCAGCCCGAATACGCTTGTGCGGCATAAAATGGTCCGTGTCGGAATAAGACGGACACACGGGCGAGAATTCGCTTTGGAAACGTTCAAAAAAATCATTATAAACGTTAAAATAAAAATTAAAAAAGGTGTGTGTGCGATACACACACGATAGAAGTGAAACACATGTTAAATGCTCAAATAGTAAATACAAGCAAGTTGTCGCGTGGGGGTGGTAGATGCCCCCAGCGAGCACGATAGGAAGGGGGGGGGTTCGGACAAGTCTCACCTTATCTCGAGCCAGAAACTTTCTTTGGCTGGCCCACGTTCCGACAGCGTATTGCGTAGGGGTAATAAGGGAGGAATCACTGGCCTGACTGGACTCCTGGCGATGGTAGGTTGGCTGCAGCTTGGGTCTTCACGCTGGGCGTTCGGTTCAGCCGGCCGGCTGTTAGATGTTCACGTTTGGATACTTAGCCTATCCAAATTCTGCTCCGCGAACTCCCAGCGGAATTCAAAAAAATAGACGAGGGTTAGCCTCGGCTTCCGCCAGCCACGAAGTCAGGACAAGAAAAAGGCCAAGAGGTCCGTTAGAAGTGACAGCAAATCAAAAGGTCCCTAATCACAGCTTGTCTATCGTTCCATAAACAATATAGTTCTATAGTCAATTGTCAAACAGACTTTATAATTAATTAAGTTTTAATTTAGATTATTTATAATTTTGTTTAGGGATTAGATTAAATTATTATATTTATTTATTAATTACAAAAGGTAAATTAATTTTATTTGAAAAAAAGGAAAGTAGAAACGGTTATTGAATTTTAAAGAGGTCGCTAGTGAGCCAATATAGTATGTCAATAGTTGACACTAGTTAACGATAGATGGCGCTTATACCACCAGTATGCTTAGTTTAAACAATATCTATTGCTGGATTCTTAATTTAAACCTTAAATCATGTAACGAGCTAGCGCAACGTTACAGTACCCCGCCAAAAAGCGTAGGATTTTGCCTACTACAGCAAAATCCGACTAAACTAACTATCTATTAAACTCACTGCAAGATAAAATACTGAACTGCAGTCATACATACCAACTATGCATAGAACTAAACTTACTACACTTCCATCCTATACATACATCACACCTATACATACATCCCATCACATACACTCTTGCATCTCTCATGATATCTTTAAGTTAATAGTAGTAACCTAAAGATCCTTACATATAGAGTAAACAACCCAGCCGCTGTTGACTCAATAAGTTAGTTTAAGAGTATTAATTAGTATTATTTAGTTTAATTAATACAGCATAGTTTAGGTATGTACTAGATGTTAAATATTAAGAGTTTAAGTTAAGTTCAAGTTAGGTTAGGTTAGATTATTTAAATATTTGAATTTAAGTTAAAGTTCAATTAGGTTTGTTAAAATAATTTATTTAGTTTTATTTAAGTAGGTTTTATGATTTATAGTTTACTAATTTAATATCCTTAATATGCCAGACACCTAGAAGTCTACCTGACATATCAGCAAGTGTGTAGACAAGTGGAGACTTTTTATCAATTACTTACATTTAATGAATTGAATAAATGCAAATAAATCTTAGTAACGGTTTCAGCGGTTGCTCTCTTGGTTGTAAAAAGTAAGCAATACATACCAAAACAACAAGTCACAACTAGAATAAAATAGCTGATTTTTGTAGGGGTAGAGTCCTACAAAATCAATACTAATAACCTAAAGAATAAAGATATTTGATTTTAGTAAGATGTAGGGTCCTACTATATCAATACTCTTAACCTGAAGAGGGCTAGGGCAGCATCCTCGCCTCTGATCAGTACTTCATGGGTTAATTCGTTTTTGTTTAGCAAAAAGAATTTAATTAGGTAAGTCTCCATATTATCTAGCTATCAAAACTATTTATGTTATGCTATAGAAACAATTAGGTTATGTAGGTTTAAAAATCTTAAGTAGTTAAAAAATTAACGAACGATAGATCAGCTGTTTACAAGTAGTTATAGTTAAATAGTGTTTTTTACAAAGCAATCTCCCTATTACGCTAAGTGACAAGTGAAGTGTAAAATATCAACGATAGAAGTTTATGAATTTAAAATAAAAATTGAAGCTCAACTAAGTATTTAAATAATTTGAAAATTATAGAACTATAATTTACTAATGATTACTAAAGCTTTGCGAACTTTTACGTATTACAATAAGTATTTAGTGTTTTTATAGTAATTTCAATAGTATTATAGACAAAAGGTTAGATAATTAAACTTAAATTTTGACGTCTAGCACGGTCAAAACAAAAATATTGTAGCAAAATATTATGATATAGGCACAAAATAAGGAAATATAGATGAAATAGTAACAAACAGATATTAATTAGTTAAATAATTACGTACCAGCTCGCTCGGCGTCACCTCACGCTTACAACATTTAGTATATGTGGGTATATAGAAAAAAAATTTTTAGATACTAATTTTAGAAAAAACACTATATTTCCTTAAAAATACGCTATCAGAACTTGGGCAGGCCTCAGAAGGAATACACGTTGGGCGCCAGCTGTCGCGTGGGGGTGGTAGATGCCCCCAGCGAGCACGATAGGAAGGGGGGGGGTTCGGACAAGTCTCACCTTATCTCGAGCCAGAAACTTTCTTTGGCTGGCCCACGTTCCGACAGCGTATTGCGTAGGGGTAATAAGGGAGGAATCACTGGCCTGACTGGACTCCTGGCGATGGTAGGTTGGCTGCAGCTTGGGTCTTCACGCTGGGCGTTCGGTTCAGCCGGCCGGCTGTTAGATGTTCACGTTTGGATACTTAGCCTATCCAAATTCTGCTCCGCGAACTCCCAGCGGAATTCAAAAAAATAGACGAGGGTTAGCCTCGGCTTCCGCCAGCCACGAAGTCAGGACAAGAAAAAGGCCAAGAGGTCCGTTAGAAGTGACAGCAAATCAAAAGGTCCCTAATCACAGCTTGTCTATCGTTCCATAAACAATATAGTTCTATAGTCAATTGTCAAACAGACTTTATAATTAATTAAGTTTTAATTTAGATTATTTATAATTTTGTTTAGGGATTAGATTAAATTATTATATTTATTTATTAATTACAAAAGGTAAATTAATTTTATTTGAAAAAAAGGAAAGTAGAAACGGTTATTGAATTTTAAAGAGGTCGCTAGTGAGCCAATATAGTATGTCAATAGTTGACACTAGTTAACGATAGATGGCGCTTATACCACCAGTATGCTTAGTTTAAACAATATCTATTGCTGGATTCTTAATTTAAACCTTAAATCATGTAACGAGCTAGCGCAACGTTACAAAGTATTAAACAGTGTGCAATATACATACACACCGACATTTGCCCTCTCGCTCTTTTGTATTTGTGTGTCTTACCTGTCGTTTTTTCCGTTGCATCCGGTTTAAAATCACAACGATTCTAAAGAAGTTTCACTTCAAAAAGGGGATTGAAATGGTCTAATAAAGTGAAAATCCCTAAAATGTAACATTAAAAAACTATAACAATAAAACAAAACATATCTTATGCGGTTTATTGAGTTTTAATAAACCGCGATAAAATCGGTAAATTTGTTTCATTATAATGAGTGAAATTCACGTAAACATAAGAAAACAATATTGAAAAACTATGTAAATTTTTTTAAAGAGAAAACAAATGTTTTTAGTATGTATCCAAATTATCCAATGTCTTATGTAGGCTACAATAGAAGCCATCGTATTTATTAATATTTTTCGTTCAGAATAATATAAGCATGATAAGAAATAAATAGATAAGAATTACCAAACCTATATTTATAAATCTGTATAGTCCAATTAGTTTTTTGACGTGAAAATGTTGGGCAGCATGCACAAAAAATATGACTTCATGTAGCGTTCCATCAGCGAGAGCGCGGGACGAACGAGAGAGGCATGATCGGCTCAAGTGATCGGCTCAGTTCGGTTCGTGCATGTAATGTTTGTTGTCACGTCAAACTACCGTCCGTAAACCGACTTTACAACCACATCAACACATTTTTTTTTTAATCGGGCTTGGCCCACCACACTTTCCCACCGCTGCAACTCCTGTATAGCCAGGACCGACAGCGGCAACCACCAAATGAATCTTTGATACGATCTCCGGGAGCTCGGGGGATACGTTAAACACTGCCTTGTATTAAATGCACCAAAATTAATGTAATCAAACCACCTTGTTGCTTTAACAATTCTTCTTATATTTCTTTAAGGTTCTTAACTCTCAGACTATCTTCAACAGAATGGCCGCGTGCCACGCAATGATATCTCCTTTTATACTTTTCTTACCCTCCAATTCCTAACCGGAAGTTTATTAATCGACCAATCAGATATCAGTACGTGACAGCGGATGTTGCCGGGAACAATCAATAGAATAATTATTACAACTTAAAATAAACAGTCAATACTTCGTCAATAATAATGGGTTGTAATAAAAAAAAGCTAACAGTCGGCCTTTCCTGACAGTTTCACGTCTCGTGAAAATTAATGAACTACTTTTAAGTACTAATTACTTATGTTATATAACATTTCAGATTTAATTTAAGAATTACTTAATGTCATATTATGTAATACATATTGGAATCCAACTTTCCATTAGTAAGTATTCATTATAAAATCAATATAAATTATCAACAAGATGAAACAACAACAAGAATGCTGAACACCTTCATGTTTTCAACATTCCATATTAGGAACATTAAATCCTCTTCACGACTTTAACATTCAGCAACTTACATAGATATTAAACAAATTAATGGAAATGATTGATACTAAATTAATCTAAATGCTGAAACCCCTTCATGTTTTCAACATCTACTATTCTGAACATTAAAAGCCCCTTTATGTCTTTAATATTCATTAAATTACATTGATATCAAATTAATGGAAATGATTGATATTAAATAAATTAATCTAAATGCTGAAACCCCTTCATGTTTTCAACATCTACTATTCTTAACATTAAAGCCCCTTTATGTCTTTAATATTCATCAAATTACATTGATATCAAATTAATGGAAATGATTGATATTAAATAAATTAATCTAAATGCTGAAACCCCTTCATGTTTTCAACATCTACTATTCTGAACATTAAAGCCCCTTTATGTCTTTAATATTCATCAAATTACATTGATATCAAATTAATGGAAATGATTGATATTAAATAAATTAATCTAAATGCTGAAACCCCTTCATGTTTTCAACATCTACTATTCTGAACATTAAAGCCCCTTTATGTCTTTAATATTCATCAAATTACATTGATATCAAATTAATGGAAATGCTGAAACCCCTTCATGTTTTCAACGTCTCATATTTTGAATATTAAAGCCCCTTCATGTCTTCAACATTCATCAAATTACATTAAAATAATGGAAATGCTGAAACCCCTTCATGTTTTCAACATCTCACTATTCACTACTGGCGCGACACTTCATCACTGGTGCGACACCTCAGCACTGGCGCGACACCACAGCACTGTCGCGACACCTCAACACTGTCGCGACACCTCAGCACTGTCGCGACACCTCAGCACTGTCGCGACACCTCAGCACTGTCGCGACACCTCAGCACTGTCGCGACACCTCAGCACTGTCGCGACACCTCAGCACTGTCGCGACACCTCAGCACTGTCGCGACACCTCAGCACTGTCGCGACACCTCAGCACTGTCGCGACACCTCAGCACTGTCGCGACACCTCAGCACTGTCGCGACACCTCAGCACTGTCGCGACACCTCAGCACTGTCGCGACACCTCAGCACTGTCGCGACACCTCCGCACTGTCGCGTCACCTCAGCACTGTCGCGACACCTCAGGACTGTCGCGACACCTCAGGACTGTCGCGACACCTCAGCACTGTCGCGACAGTCCAGCACTGGCGCAACAAGTGACCGCCATCTCAACGCGATCTACACCGTCGACAACGTGTCATACCACTGCACACTTTTGTATTAGTCTACCTTGTGTATACTTGGGTGAACTGTTGGCCCTGCATGTAATCCAACCAGCGGCCCATACCAAGTAACAAGTCTTTTTCGACCAACTCCACCGAGTAACAATCGGTTACATAGTTTGTTACAATGACCTCCACGTGCCCGACGTTTCAGACACCTTACAACAACCATGTACACGGGACAGCCAAAGCGACAAACGTCTCGACACCGAAAGCCACGGAGACACCGTTATATGGTTACGACGAGTTAACTAAGATCTCAGATTGACTTCCATTCGGCTGTACCTGACTGGGAATCAAAAGGAAAAGGCTTGCAATAGCGAGTGCAAGTCCTGTGAGATAAGTTACTTTCGAACGTGTACGGCACTACAACACATAATTGTATTAACGAATAATAATTATTAGTCGCGCGTACTAGACATTCCTTTCATTTTTTTTTTAAATGTAACTAATAATTAATTGACGACTTATATTGCTTGCATCATTCGTTTTAGCTATGGCGAAAATTATCGCAAGCAAAACACTCGAACGTTTGTTCAAAACCCCTTTATGAAAATCAGTTTGAATTGTAGATCTTTTGTACGGATTTTTGTATGCCTCCTCCTATAAGAGGGTACTTTTATATAAATAAAATAAAAATTCACAAGATTATCTAGGCTCTAATTTAGAGTTTATCGCACTAGCACAAATTGTGAGGATCTTTTATGTCGCGGATAAATATAGTCGAAATTAGTTTTTCTTCTTATCAATTTACTGAAACAGAACCGAAAAGAAACTAACAAACGTACTGTGCATATGTGAAAATTATCTGAACGATTTTTATCACGTCATATCATACGAAAATTTATCTCGCATCAAAGTAAACTAACGGCGATCAGTTGTTAACCATTCACGCGAAAGACTTTTTCGATCTTCTCATTTATACGAAGCACAAATAAGATCAACTTCCTTACACGAAAAATAGAAGTTAAGAACACTATGATAAGGATTTTAAATATAAATGTGGGTAGATCTCACCAACTTAATACACTCTTCCATCCAGACTGCGCTTAACATTACTGTCAGGGTCCTGTGATTCACCCACCACTTGTGGTAATGGTCGAGTAGTAAACACTTCCTTGTCCATGACTTTGAATTCCGATCCTCCAGGTCGTTCAATCAAAAATAAATGGCTTGAAGACTATCCTGTAATTGGTTATTATCTGTGCCACGTGCACGAGAATCATTTGATTCCTTCGAACTATTTTTATGGAATCTACATACTCGACATTTTATTGGTTTTTAAATTCGTTACTCAAAGCACACTGGTACAAAGAGTAAACGTAAACTAAAGCGATATATAAATGCGTGAGCTCTAAATATATAGAAGTGAAAAGGGCTATGGAGCCAATCCCGCTTCTGAACTATTAAATGCACCAAAATTAATGTAATCAAACCACCTTGTTGCTTTAACAATTCTTCTTATATTTCTTTAAGGTTCTTAACTCTCAGACTATCTTCAACAGAATGGCCGCGTGCCACGCAATGATATCTCCTTTTATACTTTTCTTACCCTCCAATTCCTAACCGGAAGTTTATTAATCGACCAATCAGATATCAGTACGTGACAGCGGATGTTGCCAGGAACAATCAATAGAATAATTATTACAACTTAAAATAAACAGTCAATACTTCGTCAATAATAATGGGTTGTAATAAAAAAAAGCTAACACTTGGGACCCGCAAAGAAATTAATCAGAAGAATTTAGGAGTAGGAAAAATTCCAGTTTCCCTCCCCGTTCAAAGCGGGAGACAGTACAGGATTGCAGTGACTAACAAAAGTCAAGAAAAAAGAAGATAGCAGCCAGGTGAAGCCCAGCTGCAATGCACCATGGAGAAATAAATTTAATGTCTACAAATATCTGCATAGTGAGAATAATATACCTATGTATATTAACTATGAGTTTTTGTACAACTTCGTGTTATATTCAACACATACAGAAAAGGTTAATACGTACCAAAGAAGATGCGTTTAAAATCCAAACGCAAGCCCGTACGTTCCACAATATACACACTTGGCAACCCGTGAATTTGGTACCGAATCAATTCACTATCATCCAACAATGCTCAATTGGTGTATTCAGGTGTAACCCACGAAAAAAATGATTTTATCCGACGGTGATGAGGCAGAGATCCACAGGTACAAACCCGACGCCATGAAGCCGTGGAAGTCACTCCACGGCTGGCTGGCAACCCCCCACTTACTATATCACTGGGTGATACTGGCTCACCCCACTTCCGATGAAGCATTACGGTGATTAGGACTATTAGCATAGCTCCATCCGAAAAAATAAATTGACGAAGGACACGGTTTATCCTGGTCAGCCCTTCTACACAAGTGGCACAAACGCTCAATGAATAGAATAGAATACTTACGCCCGGTTTCTGAAACGTTGGCCGGTGTATGTCTACTAACATGGCTGTTAATAGTTGACATATGATTCTAGAGACAAATTAACAGCCTTTTTATTATAGTGGCTATGTCAACAGACAGGCTGATCAAATTAAGTAAATGTAACCATGCTTCTAGCAACTCATTTGACACTTAACAAGAGGTTTGACAGTTGATTTTGAATGGGCCACCGGAAACTCACAAACCACACGAAACGCGACAGCGTAACTGCCTTACGCCGGTATCATGTGAACGATAAACCACCCCGGTTGCGCCAGCCCAGTCCTGCAAAGCAGCACGGTACTGCCTTTTTCCAGGAGTATAGGTAGAATATCCCCGTTTCTGAAATGTGATTGGATTTTAACACCCCTGGTATTTGATTGGAGTAACTTTTTCACTTATTTTGTACTAATAAAGTATCAACCCTTATAATGTCCTTCTTTTGGGCACGAGCCTCCTCGAAATCAGGCGAGGATGGTAATAGGCCATAGTTCATATGCGGTGGCCCAGTGCGGGTTAGTGAACTTCACACCTTCAAAGTCTTTCAATCTCATCAGGCATGCAGGTTTCCTCGCTATGTTTTCCCTCACCGGTGAGCGAACGATGGTCTCGTGTTTGGGGTGCATTTAGAAATTTAGAAAAACCCATTTCAATGCACACGGGGGGTCAGGATCGACCCCGGAACCTCTCGCATAAGAGGCCGAGTCCATACCACTGGACCATCGCCCCTCTTAAGTTTTTTCTACTAATAGCGTAGGCATATACAGACTGCAACGCCAGATATCGTGGTCCCTTTTTTTAACGCCGGGAAACGCGCTGAGGCATCCCGCGGGGGAGTGGGTTTCCGCAGACTCACTGCGCCCGAAAGATGGTAAGTGGACGCAGCTCTACCCACTCAACTCAGCGAGTGCCACCACTGCCGCCTTTGGCGAGGTGCCCCAGATCAAGCAGCAGGGCACCTCGACGGCTAGTCAGTCCCTCAGGAGACCGACGCCACCTCAACAGAGGGGTTGTCTCGCACCACGGGTCAGGTTCCCGTCCTCACCCTAGCCCCCTGCTCTTCTGCTCTGGCAAAAGAGCCCCCTCTGCTCAATTTGCTTCGCCCAAGGTGCTAGGTCACCCTAGGCTGAACTCCACCGCCACGGCAAGGCCTGAACCATGGTGGGGAAAAAGTTTGATTAAATTCTGCTCAGCAGTTTAGAATATCGCTGCGGATGAACGTGACATGAAAACAAAATGGAGGCTATATTCCATAGGTCCTTGACAAGTGTTCGTTTTCAATTTAATTCAACATTTCCAAGTATACGAAAATTGCGCTTAAAAATTCAGTTACAGCTTGAGCGTGTTAAAGCCACAATCCTCGCTAATCCAACAAAAAAATAGCACGATATTTTTGGTCAAAAATAAAAACTTATGGTCTAGGAGCCGTGGAAGATCGTCCTTCACCGAACTGATAACCAGATGAGACATTATTTATCAAATATTTTGTATAAACAAATATGCCTATAATTACTTGCCTAGCCAAAAGTGCTCATGGCTATTTTTAATTAAATTAAAGTACTTTAAGTACGATTTTTGCAGGCAAGTTTGTATGACTGATTTCGTATTAAAGTAATCTAAAATTTGATATAACTTTCGATAAGTTATCAAATCTATGGATTCACCTATATTGACTTACCTGTTTACATCTCTTGTCAGGTCAGGTCAGCCATACACAGAAATGAGTAGGCAAGCCTACCTAGGCATATTCTGTGTGTTAAAAACTATCAGTAAAATAAATGTCATGTGGTTATCAAAAGTATGAAAGTGATAAAAAAAAGTTAATTAAATTAAAAATAGCCATGCATTTTTGGCTAGGCAAGTAATAGGGATGTTGACACATGTTACAAATTCATGTAAAGTTATGTTTTACATATAAATAACAGTATTTGAAAACCTAAAATAACATTTAAAAAGTCTACTTATTTGTCTTAAAATTTAGAAAATTAATTTAAAACGCGTTATTTATCGTGCATTATCACGTGACTGTAAACGCCAATAAGGCGATGACGTCACTGAACATTGAGCTAAGTACAAACTCACCTAACATAGCGCGAGCTCTGAATGCGGCGTGTGACGTAATATCGCTTGGAGCGTTTTAACGGCAATTTTAAAAACTATTTTTCTTTATTTTTTTTTTTCTTAAAATTGGACATAGAAATCTTTTTTTCGTGTTAATCTATAGTATATCTATCAAGTAAATCAATTTTAAAAAATAGTCAACATCCCTATTATAGGCATATTTGTTTATACAAAATATTTGATAAAAAAATACGTCTCATCTGGTTATCAGATCGGTGAAGGACGATCTCCCACGGTCTCTTCTACTATAAAGGGGTTCGAGCGAACTCATATCGGGAAGCAAATTCCAAATATAGTTTCATTTACCCCCGCAAATGTAATTGTTTCATATAAAATTTTGTTAACGAATCCAAGTGGAATTTATTCAATATGCATAACTATTATTTGCACTCAAATCGCAAATTACCATCCCGGAAAATATGAGTAAAGACTCCCGCGGGACTCCCGAAAAACTCGTGTTACAGGAATAATGCATTCAAAAGGGTTTTAATGCATTTACACTCAGTATTTATGTTAATGGAAGTATCTGGACAGAAATTCAAATTTGGAATTCCCAGTTTGGGGTTCCATAGACTAATAGAATTTTATTTTCGTGACAAGATCTTTCTATGGGTAGAGGTAAGGAGTACCATCTCGTATGGGGAAATAGTAAAGTGTCCAGCTGTATGCTATAACAGTTCAAAAACCGTCCGCAATGGCGCTGGTGTAGGGAAAAGGTATGGTATTGGTATACAGATTTATGTGTGTGCGTGATTTCTTGGCGCACACACGTTTAAAAGTTTACCCTTTTACTTCTTTCGTTCTACGCTTTTCGACGGACAACTTTCATACACAGAGATGACACTCCTTACCTCTACCCTTCATAGATCTTTCGCAAAAAGAGGCGTTTTTCGAAAGGACCTATGCTGTTGGCCTTAAGGCCTTAAAGCTACATCGGAAAAGTAGATGATGCTACAGTCTGGCAATTAGCATCTTAAGTATGAAAAAATCGGTTGTCTATAAAGTCGGTTTACTGACGATAGTTGAACGTGACAACGTCATAAGAAAATACTGATGGCCGATTGTGCCTCTTTGTCGCTCGTTTAACGCTCTCGCTTGCACTTCAAGCCTTAAATGGAACGCCTCAGAGCGAGGTAACGCCACATGAGTCATGTTTTTTCGTGCGAGCAGCCGGCTCCATCGAATTATAAGACGTTTTCACGTCAAAACGCATTAATCCATATATGTGCCACTGCTGGGCACGGGTCTCCTCGAAAACACGCGAGGATATTGGGCCACAGGCCATAGCTCACCGATGCGGGTTGGTGAACTTAGCTCATCACAATAATAATAATTAATAATACTAGAGCTTTATTTATTTCTTGCAAAAAGTCTTAAAAACATTTTTTTTTGTCTACGTACTAGGTAGTGTGTTAAACTACGTTTATAAAAATAAAAGGTGTGTGCGATTCACACACGATAGAAGTGAAACACACGTTAAATGCTCAAATACAAGCAAGTATTAAACAGTGTGCAATATACATACACACCGACATTTGCTCTCTCGCTCTTTTGTATTTATGTCTCTTACCTGTCGTTTTTTCCGTTGCATCCGGTTTGAAATCACAACTATTCTAAAGAAGTTTCACTTCAATATATGTTTTAAAATTATTCAGGTCAGTAAACTCTTGTCTTATCTTAAATGGTTGAGCCCATAATCATGTGACGGCGCTTAGGCCGTTTTGTTCTTCAACCTTTACTTTAGACAAGGTCTTTTTGCAATACCTTGGCACGTTCTTGGCCAGCTCTGAACTTGTAATTCGATAATCAACCCTGTTTTTTCGATACATTATACCATAAGACTTTTTGCTCTATTTGCCTTTGGCATAATTTCAATTTAAAATGTTTTAAAAACATTTTGAAGATTAACGTATACCTACTAGGTACCGAGCTATCATCATCTGCCTAGCCTTTTCCCAACTATATACTGGAGTCGGTCCAGTCTAACCGGATTCAGCTGAATACCAGTATTTTAAATGCGACTGCTTATCTGACTACAACCCAGTAACTGATACGGTACGTGGTAAGACTGGTTGTCAGCCTCTCGGGCTTCAGACCTGTAACGACTGTCAAAGATCCACGAATGACCGGGACCAACGGCTTAACGTACTACGAGGCACGGAATCGGAGGACGGAATCTCGGTATGACGGTCACCCATCCACGGACTAACCACGACAAGCGTTGCTTAACCTGGTGATTCGATCCGCGCGGCTGTTACCACTGCGCCACGAGCTCCTCTAGGTACTGAGCTATATACCTCTTTAAAAAATTAAGTTGACTTATTAAATATAATTTAAATACAGTAAATATTGCACGAAACCTAAGCTTCTCAAGTTCGCCTCGCGCTTGGACGGCTTTTCAAACATTATTTTTATAACAAGAACACTCGTTTCCCGCGCGCGATTTGTAATTCGAATACGCGACTTCGAATTTCAAACAGTTTTTATAACGACGTTTTAAAACGTCCATAATCAAGTAGGTGTTGCCAGTGGAGAAAAAACACTATTCGTTGTGGTTTATAGAGTTAATAAAATGTAACATCGAATGTTAATTAGTCAATAAGACTAGAAAAGAAGTTTTAAAGGCAGAGTCTGTACCAAAGAATTCAAACGTAGAAGGTCAGTTCTTATGGGCGCTTTGAGTACAAACTCAGCGATGTAAACGTCCGCTTGGCGGCGTGACGAGAGACACCGCGATGTCCCCAGCATATGAGCCTACGAGAGCGAGTGCGAACTAAGCCCGCTGACATGTCCCCAATAAAGTCGACACAAAAAATCCTTAAGAACTGTTCTTCTATACACCACTTTTATAACTACCAAAAAAATTGGGTAGTATATAAGACATACCTAATCGTATATGTAGTCATAATTTTTTTTACACAACATTGACGAAATTATAAAATGTTAAAGTTTTCCTATATTCAATGCAAAATCATGGACACAAGAATTCTACAACGAAAAATACAATGTGTCCTTTCATTAAGGGGCTCCCAGACAAATTCGATCGTTTTCATATTCTTAAAAGTATACATTAATGTTACGTTAAAAATACCAAATAAATATATGTTGTAACTTGGTTTTAGTTTATTAATGTTACTATTAGATAATTTCATAAAACTTTCAAAATAAAGAGTAATAATTATTTACCTGAACCTCTTTTCGCATACAAAAATCGAATAGGATTTCTAATTATACAACTCACAGTAGTGAAATATTTTTTTGTTAGTGAGGAATTATATACTTAACAATATTTGAAAAGTCGTTTTTTTAAATGTGCAGTTTCTAATCAGAAAATCGTAAAAATCTAATTTTTGCTTCGAATTCGCGCACGGGTGACGGCCGACAGACGGCCAGAGGCCTCCGAACGAGGAAGTCATGTCCGTTGTTGCTCTAAATCGCTAATTTATTTACTGCTTTTATTCATTATTACATTTTTAGTGATCATTATTCATTATAATATATCAAATGGGAGTATTTTAAATTATATTGTTTTTGTTTAAAAACCAATATGGTGTGTAATGAAAGACAGTGCAGTTCACTCGTGATACAAATAAAACCTTAATAAATGTAAAGTTAAATATGAAAGACGAATGTGGAATTTTTGGAGTATGATAACTGTAGGGTTTTTATATTGAAAATATTATTAAATATTATAAATATGAGAACAGAAAGGTTTTAACAAAAACAGCGCCATCTAGCAATAGTTTTCTGACACGTCATATACTGCCATCTATCAGATAATAGATAGAAGCTTTTGATCATTATATTTATTTACACTAATATTATTATAAAATATAAAGAGAACAGATTTGTATTTTGTATTTGTGTGTGTGTGTGTGTTGTTTATAAATGTTTCTAATGAAAAAAAACTTGAAAACTACTGTGTCTGCTATCAAAAAATTCTTTCAAAGCGTACACAAATTCAAAAGCGAACACAATCTAATAGACGTTTAGAGTACGACGCTATGTCAAGCACTTGAGAGCGCTTTTGTATTCGCTTTGAAGCGTCTCCTCCGTCTGTCTTTATTTATAAATCTGTGATAGCATGTATCAATGACTACAAAAAACGTTATGTCAGAATAGAAACTATTTACATTTAAAAATTGATAGAAATAATTAGTATAGCACACCGTACATCATTACAATGAAATAAGTAATAAATATCCGTAACATAATAATATGGATGTAATAAATTATGATGTTCATATTATACGTATGGATGTTTGTTTGTTTCTAAAACTACTGAATAGATTTTGACGAAACTTTATAATAACATTATAACGTTTAACTAGCTACCTTATACATATAATAGAACCACACATAGCTTATAATAATTTATCCTCGTACTCCCTAGGGTATGTCAAGTACGCGGCTGAAACCGCGGGACACCACGTCTAGTGACAAATAATTTGCAATAAAAACATATTGAGATAATATAAACTATTTTATCTTTCAAGTTGGATCAAACTGAATACTGTAGTTATTTCTTCAATAACAATAATCCTTACTTATAAATGCGAAAGTTACTCTGTCTGTCTGTCTGTCTGTTACGCTTCCACGCCTAAACCACTGAACCGATTTTGATAAAACTTGGAACAGAGATAGATAGTAGGTCAATAAATAGGTTTACAATACATGTTCCAACTTCCAACGATAGTCTAACCAAATTGTAAACTTATTTTGCATTTTTTCGAAAATTATACATTTCCGCAATAAGTTTTTTTATATCTAAAAACGTTTGTAATAACCAAAAAAAATAGATAAAATCATTTATATTTCTTCTCATCCCGCAATACTGTACATAAATTATATTATTTATGTCAGAGGTACTTTTGTTGATATACTCGTCTCTCACTCATTTTCTCAATATAATAACAAAAATCTACTCTTCGATAACATTTCACAATCAATATCTGGAATTTGGAAGACAGCCGACCTATTAATATTTTATGGGAACAGTTGCTATATATATACTAGCAGCAAGAAAAATTTCGATAGCGCGATTCAGAACTTCGATGATGAAACTATATTATTACTAAATATAAAATTGGTTCATGCTACTTGAAGATTGTTTAGTGTATCAATAATTATCTAAAAATTTATAAAACACAGTCTTTTTGTAAATTGTTTTTTTATGTTTTAAAAACATTCATTTGCATTTTGTATTTATAAAGAACTGTTCATCTATGATTTTATAACATTAGCTTGCAGTCGGAGGGTATCTAACTTATTAAATATTTCGTAAGAACAGTTTGTATATATACTAGCAGCAAGAAAAAATTTCGATAGCGCGATTCAGGCCTGGGATAGTGAAATTATAATATTAAATATTGGTTCAATAATTACTTGAAGATCATTCAGTGTAGCAATTATCGAAAAGTTTATTATTCGGTCTTTTTTTAATTGTTTTTTATATTGTATAATATTCATGTGTATTTTGTGTTTATAAAGTAAATAAACTTATTATAAATATTAAAGTTAATATTTTTATCTTTATTTTACGGAATGGTAACATTACTTTTTGTCCGTGTACATGTTCTAGTAGTACAAGCTATTAGCCGCTAGACGGCGATGTTTAGGTTATTGAACTGTACGTAATATATATGAGGGGTTCGCGGGTGGTCGGGAGCTGAAGAAAACAAAACGCGCAAGGTCATTGAGACGGGTGAGCCCCTTAATGAAAACCAAGCGAGAAGTAAGCTATTGCGCTCCTTTTCATACCGTTGACGCTCGGCGATTAGTATGTAGACTACCCACAATTCACTAATCATAAACATCATAACCCTGCCGCCCGAAATATAGCCTATATGTTAATCTGATGTATAAGCTATATTATTATAAAGTTTCATCAAAATACATTCAGTAGTTTTTGCGTGACAGTAACAAACATCTTCACAAACTTTCACATCATCATCACTACATATTATAAAACAAAGTCGCTTTTTCTGTCCCTATATCCCTATTATTGTACGCTTAAATCTTTAAAACTACGCAACGGATTGTAATGCGGTTTTTTTAATGGATAGGACAATTCAAGAGGAAGGTTTATGTACATAATTTATTAAGTTTTTATATAAATTAGCTAAGATATAACAATAATTGTTGGAGGTGTCGGAAAAAAATAGGCCGTCTGGGAGTTTTCAACGAAAACGCTGCCTAAACCGTTTGAGATATAACAAAATAATGTATGGTGGAATTATTTATCTTAAATAGGTCTACAAAAAAGTCCGCGATGGCATATGTCTATCTCTTAGGGATATCATACTATATCCATTTAATACTTAAAAAAAAATGGGCAATTATAACGCGATATTTTAAAAGTTATTTACACAAATACGATATCAATACTTATCATTTTAAATCAATTAATTAGCTTGAGCATTTCATGAAGATTATTTTTGCCCTTTACATCATGCAAATTAAATGAATACTTTAGAAGATATGGCAAAATCAAAATAATGCACAAGAAAATAAATCGTGTTGGCGTGATTCGCACGGGTGGTTGTCTGGTGTCTAAGGCCGTAGTGTATTAACTCTGGTAGACGTAATATGAACATAATATTATGGTGGAATAATATTATAATAATAGTATCCTAAATATGCCTACAAAACTCTGCGAAAGTATATAAGTCTTTATTTTCAAGATAACATATTATATATATATCCATTTTAATACAAAAACTTAGTACTTATGTAATTATTAAAATAGAAAATGATCATCATCAGACATGATAAATCCGTAAATCTTAGATTCACGCGGGCGAAGCTGCGGGTAACAGCTAGTTTATAATATAAATAGGATAAAGATGAAAAAATAAATGACCAAATAATGAATATCTGGCAACACTGAATCTTTTTGATATTATAATCTGTGTAGCTTCCAACAATCTGTAAATGCGAAATTAATTTAAATAAACGAACCGTCGCTGCTAAACAGGTTAACAGGACTCTAGGGAGATTTATTTAAAAGGCATCATCTGGCGAAGGAGTAATTTAATGGCTAATTAAAGCATATTATAGTTTCATTTGTAATTTTGTGGAAACGTTCAAACCATATTCAAAGTGCATAGAATATGTGAGCCTTAGATCATTAATAATAATATAATAATAATAATAATAATAATATCTATGGACGCTTTTTACACCACGTCAATCTGGTCCCGTGCTAAGTTCTCGAAGAGACTTGTGTTACGGGTACCAGATAACGGAAATACATATATTTAATACGTTTTATATTAATACTTATATTTAAGATTTTTATTATATAATACACATATTTAATACACATCCATGACCCAGGAACACAGAAACTTTTTTGTTCCCTGGCGGGATTCGAACCCGCGACCTCCGGCTTGAGCGTCAACACGCTAACCGTTGAGCCACAGAGGTCGTCAATATGTCTAGATCTCCATCTACACTCCTGTCACTCCTGTCGCCCTACAATCAGAACAAAAATAACATGCCAACATTTTCAAAGATGTATTCGTGAATAGTGATACCAGCTACTACAGTTCTCCCATAATCATCCTTTTTAATCCCGTTACACTTCAACACAAACCTTCATTATAAATAAAAACAATAATGCGTAACAATTCATGCGTATTCTATGACAGCGGGACGGATAGTAAACACGGAGGAAGCATTTAGAGGCCAACTGTTGGACGCTATTTTTTCGGACGTGTTTTCCGCGGAACACTCGATCTAGACATATTATTGATCTAAGATGTGAGCTATAAAAATCTGCGAAACTGATCTATCCCCTAGACAAGTTACAAACGCTTCAAAGCTCAGTTGCGATAAACGCTAAAATTATACACATACTTAAAGTATATGGTTTTGTTTGTAAAAACGTCTAAAACGTATGTATTTCGTCTCCCATAGACAAAAAACGTTGACATGGGACTTCAAACTAGATGGAAGGTATGCAGTAATCTTAATTTTGTCATTACTCTACATTGCCTTGAAGAAATTCTGAAATTTACTACTTTTTTGACGAGACAACGTCTTATAATTCGATGGAGCCGGCTGCACGCTTGAAAAAACATGACTCATACGTTACCTCGCTCTGAGGCGTTCCATTTAAGGCTTGAAGTGCAAGCGAGAGCGCGGCACGAGCGACAAAGAGGCACCATCGGCCCATTAATATTTTCTTATGACGTTGTCACGTTCAACTATCGTTAGTAAACCGACTTTACAGACAACCGATTTTGAAGTAAAACTTCTTTAGACGCGACTAGGGAGTAACGAACGATGATGATTAACGTATTTGTCATGCAGCATCAGCCCCAGCCATTCCAGGGATCGACACATCGGAGTAAAACTAAAGTAAACCAACGACTGCGACCCTTTTATAACCCGAAACGTGACCAGTGGACTATGTGTCCAATGTCTTTGAAATAAAATTTAATGCGTTAAAAAGCCGTCTTCCCTACCACGGAACAAGCCTTGTCGTGGCGGTGGGGCTCAGTAGCCTAGGGTGAGCCAGCACCTTGGGCGACGCAAGAGCCGAGGGGGCCTTTTGTACCCCTTTAATAAGAAGAGGGGGCAAGAGAGCAAGCGAGAACGGGATTCTCGCCTCATTGTATTGTCCCGACGTTGGGAGTGGTTGTTCTGGGGTACGGGCAACCACTCCGTGGAGAGCGTCGGTTCCCTAACGGACTGACTAGCTGTCGAGGTGCCCTGTTGCTTGTATATTCGGGGCACCTCACCAGCAGCATTGGTGGCATTCGCCGGTTTTTGGTGGGTAGAGCTGCGTCATACCATCTTTCGGGCGCAGCGAGTCCCACATACCCGCCTGGAGAGACCCGCTCCCTCGCGGAATGCCTGATTGCATTTCCCGACGTTAAAGAAAAAAAAATAGCCATCTTAGCTTTCATTGAAGTCCAGCAAGGATGGAAAATAACTGGTGATGTTTTAGATGGACAGGCAAATTGGCAGACATGTTATGGGATCCTGGACAGGATAAGAACTGCCTTAAGCACATGAAGATCGGGCAAAACTTAGTGGGTCAAATAAGCGCCTAAATTCCTATTTAACATATAAGAATAGAAATAACTTTTTTTCCAGGAAACAACCATCGTTTGATCCCCAAATCCACCTAAACACGAGACCATCGCTTACCAGAGAAAGAAAACATCGTGAGGAAACCTGCATGCCTGATGGGATTGACAGTCTTTGAAGGTGTGTTAAGTTCACCTCGCAATGGGCCAGCGCGTCGGTGAACTATGGCCTGATACCTAGCCTGATTTCGAGGAGACCCGGGGCCAGACGTGCCACTGGGCCCGGACATTACCACTTTAAGACACATTAACACTTTAAGACGTGACTGTCTTCCGACAAAGTCGACACGATATTCCCGTCTCCCGTCTAAGCCGTGTAATGGGAACGCGCGTCGAATTTGACATGTGCGAAATTGCGCGGGTTTTTATTGCGCCATTTTGTCCGTCAGGGTCAAGGGATATAGGTGACAAGAGTCTCAAGGGTAAGTGGCTTGCGGAACCCTAATAATCTGATGCTCAGTTCTTTTTAAAATAAATTGTAAACTATATTTTAAAAAGGGCAACCCAACAGAGTTTCTTGCTAGATTCTTCTCATATACTATAATAGTATAGTAGTATTTCATGTTTTGTAATAGAATATTTGAAAAGATTAGTCCACTGAGTTTGTTTCGCCATTTCTTCTCAGTGGACTTGCTTCGGAACCGGTGGTAGACTCAATTGGCGTTCAAGAAGATACTTTGACTGTTCCTTATGTAAGATAAGCCTGAGTTAATGATATTGCTTATTTCCCCCGTAAAGCAGCTTTGCTGTATTTCGGAAAGAAAGACAAGCAATGTCTATGTTCGGCAGTGGTGACTGATGATGATGAATCTAGGCCCAGTTGGCACGAAGTCACGTACTACTTATAAGTAACCGGGAGTCCCCTTACGAGGCTTAGTACCTTTCGCTGCAGCCAGTCTGTCGCTGAGGTACTTCTGTTCCCTGAGGGACTGACCAGCCGTCGAGGTGCCATGTTGCTTGTAGATCCGGGGCACCTCACCAAAGGCGGCATTGGTAGCACTCGGCGTTTTAGTGGGTAGAGCTGCGTCTTACCATCTTTCGGGCGCAGCGAGTCCCACATACCCGTCTGTGGAGACCCACTCCCCCGCGGGATGCGTCAGCGCATTTCCCGGTGTTAAAGAAAAAAATGGCCTATGTTCAGCATTGAACGGATAAAGATGATATTATGTTTTCCATTCCTTACAAAAGAAGTGAACCAACGGCTCCATCGATTCTAATAAAATTGGAAGAATTTTCAGATAAGTGATAACCATCGATAGATAAACCTTTAAACCCTGTAAATCGGTTCACCCTGTCCACAGAAACTGTTCTTTCACCAATAGAAAGCCACATCATCAACTAAGAATATAAACTAACTTTTCTCTACATATTTCTCCGGATGTCTTGTATCTTTTGTTTCCAACTTAATGTCCGGGCACGCTGGCCGTTCAATCAATCTATCTCGCTCCAACATTCTCTCCCGCTTGCACAAATTATACAGTTAGCATGTAAATTTATTTATAGCGTTTTAAATAGTATTTTATCTACGCCACGTTTACTTAAAATGGGAACGTTGAAAAATGAATAAGTCGTGTTTAATTTGAATTCTCTTAATTACAAAGCTAATCCATCACGAGCCCCGGACTTGATTACGGACTGTCTGTTTGCCGCCATTTTTTTCCGCCATTTTTTTTCGCTTTTAAAAAATATATTTTGACTTTTCTTCTGGGCATTTTGCCACTCATTCGTTGGACGTTGCCGTGTGTGAATCGTGTATGGAGGGTAGTGGCAAGGAGAACCATCATGGGGATCAGTTGAAGTGTCCACTTGGAAACAGCAAATTATGGTTCGAAGACTCGTCAAAATAGCGCTAGTGTCGGAAAAGGAAATGACGGGAATTTAGCAATGAGGAGACATGCAATAGTTACATTTTCGTAAAATGCGCGGTGACAAAGAGGAAGTTTTTCTTCCCTTCTTTAACCTAGTATCCTACTGTAATTATTTGTGGCGCCTTTTTAAATACTTTCCACTTGCTATTGTGGCGCCATCTTAATGTGCTGCCTTTCAGTGGATACTTTTTAATGTACCGAGATGGATGGGAAAATCTTTAAAGTTCGCGTCACCGACATGTCACTTTTAAGGTGTGTGAAGTTCACCTACCTGCATTGTACCAGCGATATGGCCCTCCTCGCTTGATTTCGAGGAGACCTGTGCCCAGGGATATATTTCGGTTGCTATTCTACTTTACTTTTATATCCAACTAAAATACTCGACTTACTTTTTTCCGTCGTTTATTGACTTACAATTTTACGTTTTTTGGCTTACTTATTTTACTTTGAAATTGACTTACAATTTTACTTACAAATTGACGTGTTTAAATGGTATTTATATGGTCGTCTTGGCATATTCAGCAGTGGATGAATGAAGGCTGGTGATGGTGATGGTAGAGTTTTGATATATTATATTCTTTCTTGCTTCATTTTTTATATTTCATCTGACGTGACAACGTCTAATAATTCAATATTACGGGCAGCATGCACGAAAAAGATGACGTCATGTCGCGTTCCGCCTCAGAGCGCGGCACGAACAAGAGAGAGGCATGATCGGTTGCGATCGGCTCAGTTCGGTTCGTGCATGTAATGTTTGTTGTCACGTCAAACTACCGTCCGTAAACCGACTTTACAGACAAGCAATTTTTAATTATGTTTTCGCATGTTTAATTTAAATCGGATACTAATATAAGGGATATTTTAATTAGTTCGCTCCAGCCAATCAAAGGGTAAAGGATGTCCGTACCACTGTCGGGATTAAAGTGACGTCGCCTATCCACGGCCCAGGGTATGGGAGTTAGCGTTTTTTGTGAAACGACTATCGCACCTTGGGGCCTAGCCAAAATGCCATTAAGAAAGCGTTAGCGAAGTTCGAAAATGATAAAATGTATGGGATTGACATAAGGCCGCGCTTAATCACGTGGTCCGTCCTAATTCTTAGGCATTTTGGCTAGGCCCCCTTGACAGTAATATCCCGTTCGATCGCTTTTCTATCGAGCGTTAAAACAGCGTTTAAATAGACAAATGGATACACATGTACACAAATCAAACGATAGCGTTTATAAAGCGCTTCGCTTTTTATCGATCACTGTTAGATTTTCAACGCTGAGCGTATGATCGACTTAAGCATGCGGAGCTTACACCTCGCACCAATGTCGGGCTTAACGCGACGCTTATTTTAAAAAAAATGCATGCGTACAAAGTACACATGACAGAAGTAAAACTTTAATTTCTAATATTTAACTATAAACGAATACACCAATAGCATTGCATCATGCTACGTTCGCCCTTTCTCACTCTCTCTCAATCGGTCTCTCCCTCAAAAACGTTGCACATCTTCGAGACGCGTTTCATCCCTAAAAATTTTACCCTCATGCGCGTAAATAAGTTTCACTTCAAAATAGTATCACCGCGTAACAATTCAAAATAAATCTATTTAGGACGTTGTTGTTGTTATAAAGTTTTATTACTCTTCTGTAAAGTAGCCATTTTTATACACACTGTAAGAACTTCATCGGCGAAATGTACTTTATTTTTTAAAGTAAAGTATCAACCCTTTATGTCCCACTGCTGGGCACGGGTCTCCTCCTCGAAATCAGGCGAGGAGGGAAATGGGCCAATAGTTCACCGCGCTGGCCCAGTGCGGGTTGGTGAACTTCACATACCTTCAAAGACTTTCAATCTCATCAGGCATGTATTTCCTCACGATGTTTTCCTTCACCGGTGAGCGAACGATGGTCCCTTGTTTGGGGTGCACTTAGAAATTAGAAAAACCCATTTCAAGGCACACTCGGGGGTTAGGATCGAACCTGGAACCTCTCGCATAAGAGGCCGAGTCCACCACTGGACCATCGTCGCTGTTTTTTAACTTACCTAATAATAATAATAAATCTTCATTGCAGAAATAGGCTTCCATATAGATTTTGTTAGCGTTTTATCTAATAAATATATTTTAAAACGCCTCATCTCATGACTTGCGCCCTACGTCCGCACAAACAAGGATTTCGGTGAAACATTTATTAACATTTAACCCGCTGATTTTTGAACCCTTAATGTTTGTCCCGGGACAATTTAAGGCTTTTTAATCAGAGTCCATGGCCCGGAAATATCCGTATTAGAAGCCTTTGTATCTACTAACTTAAACCGTTAAAAAAAGGTGTGTGCGATTCACACACGATAGAAGTGAAACACACGTTAAATGCTCAAATACAAGCAAGTATTAAACAGTGTGCAATATACACACCGACATTCGCTATCTCGCTCTTTTGTATTGGTGTCTCTTACCTGTCGTTTTTTCTGTTGCATCCGGTTTGAAATCACAACGATTCTAAACTGAATTGATTCTAAATTGAAGTGAAACTTTCACTTCAAAAATATTAAATCAACGCAATAGAATAATTATTATATAATTAACATCATTCAAAACACATCCAAAAACCACAAGAATGTATCGAGGACTTGGGAATAGGACGTTCGCTACGAGGCTTATAGTTTATAATATATTCCACTGCGTTAACTAAGATTTACAACGGCATCTTAGCGGTATGATATAGGCTATAGCCTTCCTCGATAAATGGGCTATCTAAAACTGAAAGAATCATTCAAATCCGACCAATAGTTCCTGAGATTAGCGCGTTCAAACAAACTCTTCAGCTTTATACACCCCCGTAGTACCTGCGTACTTCGCTTTTCTCTGTATTGTAACAGTGATATTCTGACAAATAAGCTACAAAATTGTAAAGTAGAAAATCAATTCAGTAGTTTTCGCGTAAAACAGTAACAAACATCCATACTTACAACCTTTCGCGTTCATAATATTAGTGGAACTGTAGTCGAAATCTCTAGAGAAATTTGGCTTTATTGGAAAAAGTAGTATATGCAATTGCATATACTTACTACATGCATGTTATGTATGACAGACAACGCAAAGCCTCCTACAAACCCATACACGCTCTAAGACTTTTAATCTCATCAAGCGTGTAGGAAGACCTGCTTTATATCAGACTATTTGCGTATTCTGGCCTTATCCCTGAATTTCGAAGAGACGCGTGCTTATGAAAAGGTTGGTCCTTCGAGTCGGATAACATTAAACTTGTACTTATCTTAATAAAATCGAATCGTTATAACCTTATCCGGGGATCCTTTAAGGGAATCAAACGTCCAGAATCCCGGATCATCCCAGGGGATGCCCGGAATCAGACAACATAATACGTTTACATACTAAATTTTACATAGTATTGTAGTTATCGCTGAAATACCATTTCAATTTTTATTTGTCTTATTTTGTTCTATGTGTATCTAAATCACAAACTAAAACACAGTTAAAAGAAGCACCAATTTTAAGGTAGATATAATGAAAATGAATAAGGCATTCTTTCCAATTTGATTTAACCAAAATGTTGGCTCGACTTCTATCAATATTGTTAAGAGAATTTTACTATGATACGGCAAGGGGTCCACCTGATGCAAGAAAATTTTGAAAGTGGTCTATGAAACAAAAAAATTTGGGAACCTCTGACTTATAAGATCCAACCAATTACCACTCAATATCAATATGCAAGCTGTTTTCCGCGGTTTAAGTGCGGCAACGACAAGCCTGAGTTATCTCGGCCACGGATGATTGGCCTAAGTTTAATGGAGGGTAAGGTACGTTTTATCTTATAAACCATGTCGGCTGGCTAACTAATTTCTCAACTATGTTACTAAACACAAGTTTAATCCTGGTTATATTATTTAACTATTAGCTGTTACCATTTTGGATAGTACAACTTTTAACCGAATTGGTGGCTTCTTACCCTCGTTTACGCTCCTCGCCTGATTTCGAGGAGAGCTTGAGAGGAGAGGAGAGATGTTCAAGTTGGATAATATGAGCGACGATGGTCCAGTGGCGTCCGGGTCCGATCCTGACCGCATCTCCCACCCTCGTGGCCATTTGAAATGGGTCATTAACAAGGGATCGGTCTTTTCGGCGTTCACCAAAGGAGGGATGTCCAGCAGCAGACAAATCAAGACTGATGATGATAATGATGCTAAACAAATTACATAGGCAATAAAAGCACATTTTTTATAGCATAGGAAGGCAAACGAACTGGCGAAGTCTTGCGACTATCGGACGCCCAAAACATTCCCATAACCAGAGGTTATGTTGCATTGCCCTCCTTTTCCCTATCCCCCCAATGGGCCACCGGAAACTCACAATCCGCACGAAACGCGACAGCTTAGCTGTCACTTTACACCGATTTCATGTGAGCGAGGTTCCTCCTCGGTCGTGCCGGCCCAATTTGGCTGCAAAGCATGGCAATATCTCTTACAATTGTCATTAACAAGGGATCTCTCTTTTCGGCGTCTGTTAAGAGAGGGATGTCCAACAGCAGACCAATAAAGACTGATAATGATGTGGGATATAGTGGTGATAGGCCCCAAAGGGAGATCTCCATCCGAGCGTGGTGCAATGCTCAGTCAGGCCGAAGCCCACTAGCTATCGTGTCAAGTGTCGTATATATAGCAGCCGGACGCTGGAATTCTAATCGCGCGATTCAGGATCTCGTGTCTTCTGCTTGAGTCACCAGTGCCAGTGAGTCGCAACTGTGCTGCTGCTTGCACGGGGCTCCAGTGAGTCGGAGTGTTGCTGCAGTGCCGGACTGATATTACGTGATGCTGACCAGGAGAGATGAGTAGTGCTCTGCTTGCTGACCGGTCCGTGGTAGTGCGATAGCCCGTTGAATCCAGTGAGGATTTGATTGAGGCTAGAGGTCGAAGTACCCGGAGAGGCTGAAGCTGACTGGTGTGGTGCGGAGGGGTGGGCAGTGATGATAATTAATTACCATCAGAGGTGTGTTCTGTCAAGGGTCCCCAATGTGGGATATAGTGGTGATCGACCCTAAATCCCAACTCCGAACGAGCGAGGTGCAGTGCTCGGCTATGCCGAAGGCCACTAGCTATCGTGTCAGGTGTTGTATATATACCGACCGGGCGCTGGAATTCTGATAGCGCGATTCAGGATTCTGGCGCTGTGATTGGTGGAACAAATTACAAAGTCAATAAAAGCACAAATCTCCAAATCAAAATGTGGACTCCCATAGTATCGATCCCCCCGTAAGGACCCCAAATTGCGGTCCCCCCCCCCCCCAGATAAAATACGCAAAATGAATGCGGAATCAAATCAAATGCCACTTCTGACCAATTTATTGATGAAACACCAGAGGAGGAATGTTAAGTAAGGGCGTTTGCATAACTCTATTGTTAGTACTTTTAGGGGTCTGTACGAAGGGGTCGCCCGTGCAGAGGTACCTATAATCGTAATTACTATCGGCACTATTTTAATAATAATCTCGCTAGATTTCTTTGTGAGCGTAATGGTCTAAGAGCCGTGGGAGATCGTCCTTCACCGATCTGATAACCAGATGAGACGTATTTTTTATCAAAATATTTTGTACTAGCTGTTGCCCGCAGCTTTTGCGTTAACTAAGATTTACGACGGGATCTTAGTACGCGAAATAACATTTTTTACACCTTGTGTCCGAAAAACCAAAATATCTTACGGAACCCTATTTTTATCAGAATATAATTTAGCCTATGTTACTCGTGGATAATGTAGCTTTCGAATGGTGAAAGAATTTTTTAAATCGGCCCAATACTTTTTGAGCCTATTCATTACAAACATACAAAAATAGGTACAAATATTTCCTCTTTATGATATTAGTGTAGATGTAGATAAAAAAAAGTAGTATAATAACTTTCCTATCCAAAAGTGCATGAGGCTATCTTCAAACCCATATAAAACCCGACTATTGACACCGAGCGCATAGATAGAAGCGTTCTTTGCATAGTATTGATTCATTACTTAGCCAAGTACGCTTCTTTAATAGAACCTCTTTTAGAGCACACAAAACAATATATAAATTCATTCGTGGCAGAACCCAATCTGCGAACCCGACTCGCGCTTGACCGGTGTTGGAATTAGGAATCTTTATCTGCGATGGGATGACTTGATAAATGGGATAGATATTCGAAACTTTGGTATCATTATTACCATTCTCTTTCCACACATAGGCCTCTTTCAATGAACGTCGCAACTTCATCTAGGGTCCATACCTAGAAATCGCGATATTTTGTCATTATGTATGAAATCCCTTCTCGCATGGAAAAACATCTCCTAGTCTTTTCCCAACTATATTTTGTGGTCGGCTTAAAGTCTAGCCGGATTCAGGTGAATACCAGTATTTTAAATGCGACTGCTTATCTGACCACAACCCAGTAACTGGGTGATACGGAACGTGGTAAGACTGGTTGTCAGACTCTCGGGCTTCAGACCCGTAACGACTGTCAAAGATCCACGAATGACCGGGACCAGCGGCTTACGTACTCCGAGGCACGGAGTCTCGGTATGAGGGTCACCCATCCACGGACTGACCTAAACAAGCGTTGCTTAACCTAGTGAATCGATCCGCGTGGCTATTACCACTGAGCCACGAGCTCTTCTTCTCACGCGGAAAATAAATGTAAAAAATTGTTTGTCTGTAAAGTCGGTTTACGGACGGTAGTTTGACGTGACAACAAACATTACATGGTACGAACCGAACTGAGCCGATCGCAACCGATCATGCCTCTCTCTCGTTCGTGCCGCGTTCTCGCTTGCGGAACGCGACATGACGTCATCTTATTCGTGCATGCGGCCCGTAATATCGAGTTACTAGACCTCGCGTTGTCACGTCAAAAATAGCTGTAGTATTTGTATACCCCGATAAAAATAGTGTTAATGAAAATCACCATGTTAATTGTGTATTTATAGAGCACTCACTGGCTCGCAGACTGTTAATGATTATTTGGCAGTCTTAAAAATAAACTATTATAATACTATTATAAATAACAAATAGTCTTATCATGAAAAAAATTTACGGAAAACGAAACAGACACACAGAGTTTTTTTCGCATATTTATTGATTTCTAAATATAGTGCAGAATCGATTTAGAAGAATACCACACCAACGCTGATGATGATAATTACCAGTAAAACATAAAGTAACATTTCGATAAACCATTCCATTTTTGTTTAAATCGTAAAATACGTTCACGCCAAAAATATATCTCTGACATCTGTCACATGAAATTGACGTTATATTTTTATTTAAATCCCATTACACAAAGGCATTTGCCTCGTTCATCCCCTTATCTGTGGTACCCTTATAAATTTGGCGAGAGCCCCGCTATCTTACGTGCGTAAGTCGACCAATTTTATTATGGATTGAATAAAGATTTTTTTTTGGCTACCTGGCCATGGACAAATGTTAGTGATGGGACCTATAAAAATCGATTATCCTTTTATGTTTCGAATTCTATTTGATGTTCAAAAGTTTGCTGAGTATTTCTACACTTCTACACTAATATTATAAAGAGGAAAACTTTGTTTGTTTGTTTGGTTGTAATGAATAGGCTCAAAAAGTACTGGACCGATTTCAAAAATTCTTTCACCATTCGAAAGCTACATTATCCACGAGTAACATAGGCTAAATTTTATTCCGAAAAAAAAGAGTTTCGTAAAATATTTTGGTTTTTCGGACACAAGGTGTAAAAAATCAACCAGAAAAGTTACTTATTTTGTGTACTAAGAACCCGTTGTAAATCTTAGTTAACGCAGGCGAAGCTGCGGGCAACAGCTAGTTGTGAATATAATCGTAACCAATTTGATGATTAATGATTATACTAATAAACTGTTAATGAAGATAATACAATCTACTAGTAATTTCTCACAGTTTATTTTCCAAAATATTGAGAAACAGTTTTCTTTCGGGCAAATTACTTCCAAACTCTACTAGTACTAAGAAGGTTTTAACAAACTTTGGCGTTATTAAATAAATTTAGTCTGTAAAACAACATTTATGAAAATGATTTTACGTCTACTGAATATATTTTGACATAAACAGAAATGGTTTCGGCGCCATATTTCCTCCTTCCTCTTTTATGGCGAAAGTGACTTTAAAGGTTTTACTGCGTTTACGGCGTCTTGAGGATCATATATTATTATTAATATGGCCTTAATATTATTTATTGTAATATATTGTGGTATAAATAGTAATAAACGTTGGATGTATGTTTGTAATTGTGCTATTAAATATAAAACATTAAAAGTTTCTAAACGAAACATATTGTCAAACTTGACACTAGCAGAATATCGTAAATGTCCTAATTTTATATACGTAAAGAAGCATAAAAGTAAAAAAAACCGAGAGCGGGTAGTGTTTTTTCTGGTTTTCGATAATTAATTATTATTTCCTATTTTATTCGTTTGTAGTGGTTTTCTATAGTGTTTGGTTTAAAAACGCAATCTGTTTATATTGTGATTGGTTCGCGAATGCTGCGGAGAATTGTTCTGGGGCTGTTTTCTGTATGGGACTGTTTTGGCGGTGTTGTATAGTGACTATTCTGGTGGTTTTCTATAGCGTTTGCCTTCAAAACTCGATCCATATATTATAATGTGATTGGTTCGCAAATATTGTGGCGGACTGTTTCGGGATGGATGGATTTGGAGTTATAATTGATTGATGATGACGTAAGAGACAACCTTGACCAACCAACCTTAGACTACCTTGGTGTTTCCCGCCATTCCTTCTTCTCCACAGACTAAATGTAGTTTACGTCAGACATGGCAGCACGGCCTCTGGTCTTATCCGCTTCCAACAGGAACAAATATACGAAAAAAACCTTTTTAATGTCTCATGCTTAGGGTGCGCTTAGAAATTTAAGAATCCCTATTTCAAAGCACACGGGTCAGGATCGAACCTGAAACTTCTCGCACAAGAGGCCGAGTCCATATATGCCCACTGGACCATCGTCGCTCAGCCGGGATATACACAACATTTAACATTATACAACAGTCAATATTTTGACTTCATGAAACGCGTCAAACTTCAGTTAATGGTCTAAGAGCCGTAGAAGATCGTCCTTAACCGATCTGATAACCAGATGAGACGTATTTTTACCAAATATTTTGTGTAAACAAATGTACCTATAATTACTTGCCTAGCCAATAGTTCTGATGGCTATTTTTAATTTAATTAACTTATATTATTATCTTCCACATCTATACTAAAAAAATATAAAACAAAGTCGCTTTTTCTGTCCCTATATCCCTTTGTACGCTTAAATCTTTAAAACTACGAAACGGATCTTGATGCGGTTTTCTTTAATGGATAGGACAATTCAAGAGGAAGGTTTATGTATATAATTTATTAAGTTTCTATATACATTGGCTAAGATATAACAATAATTGTTGGAGGTGTCGGAAAAAAATTAGTCGTCAGGGAATTTCCAACGAAAACGCTGTCTAAACCCTTTGAGATATTACAAAATAATATATGGTGGAATTGTGTATCTTAAATAGGTCTACAAAAAAGTCCGCGATGGCATATGTCTATCTCTTAGGGATATCATACTATATCCATTTAATACTTTAAAAAAATGAGCAATTATAACGCGATAAATTGAAAGTTATTTACACAAATACGGTATGAATCCTTATCATTTTAAATCAGTTAGCTGGCTTGAGCATTTCATGAAGATTATTTTTTCCCTTTACGTCATGCAAATTAAATGAATACTTTAGGAGATATGGCAATATCAAAATAATACGCAAGAAAATAAATCGTGTTGCCGTGACTTGAACGGGCAGTGTACTTATCCTAAATAGTAAATATGCATGCAGAAAGTCTGCGAAGGAATATAATATGTCTTTATGTTCAAAATAACATAATATATCAATTTTAATACAAAAACTTAGTCATTATTAAATTGGAAAATGATCATCATCAGACATGATAAGTCAGTAAATCAAAGTTCACGCGGGCGAAGCTGCGGGTAACAGCTAGTCTATACTAAAAAAATGTTGCTATTAAAAATACTCGTTTGAAAAAACCGATACCGCATCCATTTTTTCTACTCGCGGCCATAATAAATTCGTTATGTTCAAATGGGTAGGTCGAGAGATAAGTCAATTAGGTACATCGGCTACACGATCTAGGCTCTAAGACCTAAGCTATAAGACCTACGTTATGAGTCCTTTTTTTTTTTTTTTTTTTTTTTTTTTTTTTTTTTTTTTGATGACGCAGCGGAAATCATTTACGACCATACCAGGGCCTGGGTAGGCTCGCTGGCGTGTGTGGGGACTCGCATTTGGGTGCCCTACCCCACTAAAACCGCTGCGTGAGCCTTCAGCCGCTATATTTGAGGGACCCGGATCTGTGCAGGCGACGGGATACCCTCAGCGACAGACTGGTCCCGGCAAAGACCAGATTCTCCACAATAGGGGGACTGCCCGGCTACGACTTGGCAGTCTCCACGACGTCGTGTCTTAAGCTGGGCCCGGGTTCCCATCCCGAGCCCGACACGAGCACAGGGGCTTTATTGAAGGCGCATTAAATAGCGCCTCCGACGCACCCCCGTTCGTCGTCTACGGGGGGAGGCTACGTCAGCGGCCTCCTCTCTCACCCGTTCGTCGGCCTCCTTCTGGGACATCACTGTCTCGCAGAAAGAGGCCATTGCCGTCCAGGACTCGTCAGAGCCAAGCATCGCGGTGATGACGCTCGACAAAGACAAGTCCCCTCCGATGACAGACGTCAAATCATGACGCAGCGCCGCCCATCTCGGGCACACCTCGAGGGTGTGCTGGGCAGAGTCCACCGCCGCTCCACAATCGTGACATCCAGTCGTCGGCTCCCTTTGGGCCGTCCGACACAAGTAATCACCAAAGCATCCGTGCCCGGTGAGAACCTGCGTCAGACGGAAGGTGAGGGGTTTGCGCTTACGACGCATCCACCGCTGAAGAACCGGGCGCAGAGCAGCCGTTAGGCGTTTGCCATACGGCTGACGCGCCAGGTCCTCTCCCCACCTCCGCATTAATGCCTCCATCCCTAGTCGGCGGACCCGTAGGACCCCGTCAGGCGAAAGGCTCAAGCCCAGAGACCTCCTATCCGAGACATAGGAGTGTGTCTCGGCCAGAACCTCCGCCACAAGTTCCCACGGGGGGTCGCCGGCTAGAGCGGATGCTGCAGCCCACGAAACCGTACGGTACCCCCGAATCACCCTCACCGCGATGACCCGCTGCGCCGAGCGCAACGCGGCCTTAACGCTCGCAGTGAGGTGATCCGCCCAAATCGGGGCACCATACGTCGCCATACTCCGGCAGACTCCAGTACGTTATGAGTCCTGGGTTAATGGACTTATGGGCATGTTTTTATGGATAAAACGAGAGTTAAGAATGACGGACACCACTATACATCCGATTTTACACTCTTAGGAAGGCTTTAGCTTCCACTGTGTATGTCAAAATGTCTTAAATTGAAATTTTCATATCTTAAATATTATAAACGCGGAAGTTTGTAAGTATGGATGTTTGTTACTCATTCACGTAAAAGCTACTGAATGGATTTTATATATAATATAATATAGCTTTAATAATATAGCTTATATACATCCGAATAACACATAGGCTATAATCTATCCCCGTACTCCCACGAGAATAGGAAGAACGCGGTTGAAACCGCGGGGCGCTGCTAGTCTGACAATACTTTGATTGTGGAGAGATACAGCATTGACCATTTCTGTAAAGAATCTGGAGTGTCGGGCATTTAAAAATCTTAACCAACCGTGATAAAACACGCAATATTATTATTTCGATATTTGAACAGGCAGTGTTTTTTTTTTTTTTTGCGTATGGAGCTATGCTAAGTCCCTAATGCTTCGTCGGTAGCGGGGTGAGCCGGTTAGCTCCACCCTTATATACTAAGTAGGGGGTTGCCCCCCGCCAGCCGTGTAGTGTGACTTCCACGGCTTCATGTTCGAGTGTGTTCCTGTGGTGGGTCTCTGTCTCACCACGATCGGATGAAACGACAGTGTATCTGTCATTGGGCATGTCTTTTCCGTTGGGCAAACTGGGCATCTGCCCAGGGCCCCGCGATCCATGGGTCCACTTCAAACGAATATTGATCGTCACTTCCGTCACTTAAAAAATCCGAATTATCCTCTCGTCGCGTTCAAAGGAGTTTTACTTAAAAATACGAAAAGCCTTCCTAGTTCATTACCCTTATTTCCTTATATTGTAAACGATAGTAGTTAAGTTAATTAGAGTAATTGAAGGTAATTGAAGGTAATTGAAGGTAATTAAAGGAAAAAGGTTTAGAAGTTTCAAAAATTTTAAGTCCCTATAACGACAGCAATGAAAAGTTTATAAACTGTGCCCTGACTACGAAAAATTAACTTTGGGAGTGTATGACGGTCCTTCCTCGCCTGATTTCGAGGAGACCTGGGCTTTGCATTGGGTCATATAAAGGTCACTCTTCATTTAACAAGAGCATATGTATTTTAGAGCGAAACTTTTATTACATCGTTTCAAACTTTTTCGCTGTGATGCATGTCGCGTGACGGTTGGAGGCCAATATGGCGTCTATAGTTCGCATCAGCTGATCGTGCAGTGCAGACTATTACTCATTTGTGCCAGTGCTCCACTCTTTTGTTTGTTAAATGTCTATAATGTGAAAAGTTTCACTTTTACCGTTTCATAATACCACAAAATCCTTTTTTTATATTTAAAATATCACCCATAAAAATAGTATCAACCCATATATTATCGCCCATTGCAGGGCACGGGTCTCCTCGAAATCAAGCGAGGACCAATACGGGTTGGTGAACTTCACAGTTCACATACTTATAAAGACTTTCAATCTCATCAGACGTTTTCTCCCGATGTTCTCCTTCATAATATGAAGAACATTGAGGTAATTTAAAACACATATTATGTGTTTTAAATTACCTCAAACTAAGCTAATTCCATTAATTATAATAAACTATGAATATTTTTTCTCGATTATATAAATTATACATTTTTTACATTACTTACTACTTAGTAAACGATTAATAAAAAAATATTTAAATTAAAAATACCGCATCCAAACATCGCACATCGTGCTAATATATTAGGTCGATCGGCCGTCGGATCAGGGCGGATTAAACCAGATTTTTCCTGTTTGAAACCAGATTGCTGTAGGTATGGCTTTAATATGTACTGTCTGAAACTGAAATAATAAGCGTAATCTGGCCCGACAATGGCCCAAATAGTAATCTGAAGCGATGGTCCAGTGGTATGGCCTCTTGAGCGAGAGGTTCCGGGTTTGATCCTGACCCCTATGGTGCCTTGAAATGGGTTTTTCTAAATTTCTAAGTGCATCTTGAAATCGAAACTATCGATCGCTGACCGGTGAAAGAAAACATCGTGAGGAAACCTGCATGCCTGATGAGATTAAAAGTCTTTTGAAGGTGTGTGAAGTTTACAAGCTGCATTGAGCCTTCCGTAAAAAATCATCCAGATTTCGAGTAGGAGACCAGTGCCCCGCAGTGGGACATAAGCTTTACTACTTTAAAAAATTGTAGTACAAAAAAAATCAGCCTTTATAAGCAATCCGTACCAAAAAAAAATAGAAATCGCTGCCGATTTATCGACTGCAGTTTTCGTCTGTCTGGTGTTATTACGCTGAAAAACCGTGACATGTCAAAGGATGTTTGTGAATTTAGTCCGACCCGTGTGGACGCACTGTATATCTATTTTTTTGCATATTTGTGCCTGTTGACTAAGACCAGAAGCCATGCTGCCATGTCCAACGTATAATAAATTTAGTCTGTGGAGAAACGGCGGGAAACGCCAAGAGGCTTCGCTTTTGACGTCACCAATAATTAAATATAACTTCCAAATCCATCCATCCATAACAGTCCACCACAATATTCGCCAACCAATCAAATTATAATATATGGATTAAGTTTTTAAAACAAACTCTATAGAAAACCACTCCGATTGAAAAAATAGGAAATAATAATCACTACATATTATAAAACAAAGTCGCTTTTTCTGTCCCTATATCCCTTTGTACGCTTAAATCTTTAAAACTACGCAACGGATTTTGATGCGGTTTTTTTAATGGATAGGACAATTCAAGAGGAAGGTTTGTGTATATAATTTATTAAGTTTTTATATACATTGGCTAAGATATAACAATAATTGTTGGAGGTGTCGGAAAAAAATAGGCCGCCTGGGAGTTTCCAACGAAAACGCTGCCTAAACCCTTTGAGATATAACAAAATAATGTATGGTGGAATTGTGTATCATGAATAGGTCTCTTAAAAAGTATCATACTATATCCATTTAATACTTTAAAAAAATGGGCAATTATAACGCGATAATTTGAAAGTTATTTACACAAATACCGTATCCTTGACATTTTAAATCGGTTAATTAGCTTGAGCATTTCATGAAGATTATTTTTCCCCTTTACATCATGCAAATTAAATGAATACTTTAGGAGATATGGCAAAATCAAATAATACGCAAGAAAATAAACCGTGTTGCCGTGATTTGAACGGGTAGTGTAATAATAGTATCCTAAATAGTAAATAAGCATGAAAGAAAGTCTGCGAAGGAATGTCTTTATGTTCAAGATAACATAATATATCCATTTTAATACAAAAACTTAGTAATTATTAAAATGGAAAATGATCATCATCAGACATGATAAATCCGTAAATCTAAGTTCACGCGGGCGAAGCTGCGGGTAACAGCTAGTTAAATATAAAACAGAAAAAACAACCGCGCGCCCTGACGTTTTCCACCGATCTCACTCTATCTACATATACACTAATATTATAAAGAGGAAAACTTTGTTTGTTTGTTTGTTTGGTTGTAATGAATAGGCTCAAAAAGTACTGGACCGATTTCAAAAATTCTTTCACCATTCTAAAGCTACATTATCCACGAGTAACATAGGCTAAATTTTATTCTGAAAAAAAATAGGTATCCGTGAGATATTTGGGTTTTCGGACACAAGGTGTAAAAAATTAACCAGAAAAGTTACTTATTTTACGTACTAAGATCCTGTTGTAAAACTTAGTAATAACGCAGGCGAAGCTGCGGGCAACAGCTAGTTTTATAGTAATATTATATTATGTATATTCCGTTGTGGTAAAGGTGTGAATACACTATGTCTTTATTCGTCGTGTATAAAGGTGCGGACACACTATGTATATCGGAGCCGTACGTCTCTAATGTCCGTTTTATTGCTGTATTGGTCCGGAACGTGGCTGGATGTGGAATACGGAACAGAGTGGAGACGCGTCTTATTTTTAATTTTTTTTTTTTGAATATTTTCTTGGTAATTGCTTTAGTTTGGCATGGGTTAAATCGGGCCAGTAAAATGGTTTATATTTCCTAATCCGGACTTTTCAAGCGACTTCAAAAAAAAATCGGTGCCAACAATAGCAATGATACTTACAGACATCTACTCAATATTTGGTATATGAGTACCAAATTTTGTGATACCCAAGTAAGAAAAATGTAATACTGAATTTTTGTCATACATGTCTGTGTACCTAATGTGTGTCACAAATAAATTTTCTTTCTTTCTTTCTTTCTTTCTTTCTTTCAAATCAATGATTGCAACGAAATTTATAATAGATGTGAGGGTATAATATGTTTTCAAATGCTGTGAATTGCGATTAATCATTAACCTGTCCTTGAGTGGCGCCGATTCTCAAAATGACTAATTTAAAATAGTATAAATAATTTTTGAAGTCGGATTTTTGATTTTTCATTTAAAATTAACTTTATATTTCCTCCCCCCGGGTGCCCCCGCAGCATCCAGAATGTCTAATGTTTCTATCTCATTCTCTCGCCGGTCGAATCCATCAATACATTTACGTGTTTCTGTCTCTCTCTCTCTTGGACTCGCTTTTTCGTTTCATCGAGATTGAAATCGCAACGATTCTTAAGAAAACCGTCAAAAACTTTGACGAGACAAATCTGTCCAGGCAGCTAGTATATTAATAAATATAATGCCTACGACGAAATTCGTAAAAATATATACAACTAGCTGTTGCCCGTAGCTTCGCCTGCGTTAACTAAGATTTACAACGGGATCTTAGTACGCAAAATAAGTAACTTTTCTGGTTGATTTTTTACACCTTGTGTCCGAAAAACGCAAATATCTTACGGAACCCTATTTTTTTTTCAGAAAAAAATTTAGCCTATGTTACTCGTGGATAATGTAGCCTTCGAATGGTGAAAGAATTTTTGAAATTGGTCCAGTACTTTATGAGTCTATTCTTTACAACCAAACAAACAAACAAACAAAGTTTTCCTCTGAAGTGTAGATAAAATAAAAATGTAGATGTAAACACCTCAACGGTTTTCGCTGTTCTAGTAAGTGCTAAGCTAAGTTATTGTCAATACTCTATATCACCTTTGCGTGAGGGACTTGACTGCTACAGCTTTATCAGCTGTTCATTCATTCGTTCGTTCATTCATTCATTATATTCATTTATTATGATCATTATTCGGACAATTCATTACAAATACTTTTGTTCGTTCATCAGATCTTTTATTATCTTTGTATTGTTCTATTTCATTATCTTTACCCCTATTGTTAGCTTGTAGTAATTGTAGGCTAATAAATATACGTCTACTATACTAGAGATAAAACTGGTAATTATTATGATACTAGCTACAAGCTCCGGCTTTGCTCGGGTGCAATGTCTAGCGAAAATTTTTTCGTTCATCAAAAATATTATATTGATCGCGTTGTGTGTGACAACTGACATGTGACACCTAAAATTAGTGTTCAAATTAGGTTATTTATTATCTGTTTGAACTGAAAAGTCATTTGTATATTATGGGTTTCATCGCCGTTATCATCATCACGACCATCATCATTATTATCATCATCATCACTCGCATCCAACGCGAATCCAAAATTATTATTTTTTTTATTCGGGCGCGCTATATTTATTTTACGATACCTCTTAAAAATTCTTCATCAAATCACTCGTTTGGGTACACGAAGTGTTGATCGGCCATTAACCAGGTGGGATCACGATCTTTCTCACGAAGGGGCTCTTTGTACCCCTCTTATAAGAAGAGGGGGCAAGGGACGAGGACTGGAACCTCGCCTCATTGTACTGTCCCGGCGTTGGGAGGGATTGTTCTGTGGTGCGGGACAACCCCTCTGTGGAGGTGGCGTCGGTCCCCTGAGGGACTGACTAGCCGAGGTGCCCTGTTGCTTGTAGATCCGGGGCACCTCACCAAAGGCGGCAGTGGTGGCACTCGCCGGGTTTTAGTGGGTAGAGCTGCGTCTCACCATCTTTCATAAAAAAATATTATTTAAATGAAATTGGTTGTCTGTAAAGTCGGTTTACGGACGGTAGTTTGACGTGACAACAAACATTACATGCACGAACCGAACTGAGCCGATCATGCCTCTCTCTCGTTCGTGCCGCGCTCTCGCTGGCGGAACGCGACATGACGTCATCTTTTTCGTGCATGCAGTTCGTAGTATCGAGTTGTTAGACGTTATCACGTCAAAAAGGCCTATATTCAGCAGTGGACGGAGGGCTGATGATGTTGATTCAATGTATGAGCTATCAAATGGCTTATTATCCAAGGTTGCTCCCGAGATTAGAGTTATTGCTGTGGAACTTCTTATATAAGTCTGCACTAATATTATAAAGAGGAAAACTTTGTTTGTTTGTTTGGTTGTAATGAATAGGCTCAAAAAGTACTGGACCGATTTCAAAAATTCTTTCACCATTCGAAAGCTACATTATCCACGAGTAACATGGGCTAGATCTTATTCTGGAAAAAAAAGGTTTCCGTGAGATATTTGGGTTTTTCGGACACAAGGTGTAAAAAATCAACCAGAAAAGTTACTTATTTTGCGTACTAAGATCCCGTTGTAAATTTTAGTTAACGCAAGCGAAGCTGCGGGCAACAGCTAGTATTTCATAAATGTATTTCTATTATATTATATCTGTCCACCTACTAAATTGGAAACTGGCCGGTCTCCAAGAAAAATGATGTACAGCATTTTTGGGGGGTATGTAATAATATCTATGGACGCTTTCCACGGTGTGGTGAGTTCCTGAGGAAAGTGTGTTAGGGGTGAACAGAAATATATAATATTATACATGTATTTAAGATCTTTGTTATACATATAATACACACAGGCTCCGAATATGATTTTGTCCCATTCGGTGTCGAGACCCTTGGTCCGTGGGGTCTTAGCGCTATAAAGCTCTTTAAGAAAATAGCGAAAAGGTTATTCGACATCACAGGAGACCAAAGAGTTGGCAGCTACCTCGTACAAAGAATTAGTCTAGCTATTCAAAGGGGAAACGCTGCCAGTATCTTCGGAACATTGCCTAAAGGGACGCCTTTTAATAATATATTTTAGTTATTATAATATTAATTTTAGATTTTCTTATATTATTTAATTTTTATTCATAAAAATTAAATAATAGAAAAAATTAATTCATAAAAAATAATATAAATATTTAATACACATATTGAATACCACACAACACAGAACACTTTTTGTGTCTTGGCGGGATTCGAACCCGCTACCTCCCAGCTTGGCTTGAACGCCAACGAGCTAACCATCGAATCACAGAGATCAAATATTTCATACATAATCTCATATATCACTCCGCTGAAAAATGGTATATTTTACTCTCCATGTTGAGCGACGATTGTCCAGTGGTGGATGGACTCGACCTCTTATGCGAGAGGTTCCGGGTTCGATCCTGACCGGGGCGTGTGCCTTGTAATGGGTTTTTCTAAATTTCTAACTGCACCCCAACACGAGACCATCGCTCGCTCACCGGTGAAGGAAAACATCGTGAGGAAACCTGCATGCCTGATGAGATTGAAAGTCTGAAGGTATGTGAAGTTCACCAACCCGCACTGGGCCAGCGCGGTGAACTATGGCCCACTACCCTCCTCGCGTGATTTCGAGGAGGAGACCCGTGCCCAGCAGTAGGACATAAAAGGTTGCTACTTTACTTTACTTTCCATGTTATTCGAGGATAAATAGGATAAAATCAAACATAATTCAATCACTCGGAGATGACTAGTTAAAGAAAAGGACAGCGACAAGACAGAGAGGAAGTCAAGACGAGAGTCAGCAGTCACCATCACCCATCGCTTGTTGCCCTTGTAAGACGTACCTCAATGCTGATTTGGAGACAAATTAGACCGGCACGACCGACGATGGCACCTCTCGCTTGCGACAGCATAGCTGTCTAAAGTGACAGCTATGCTGTCGTGTTTCGTGTGGTAAAAGAGTTTCTGCTGGCCCATTGGGGAATAGGGAAAAGAAGGGCTTATAATTATATGTTAACCATTAACAGCCATGTTAGTTGACATACGCTTTGACCAACGTTTCAGAAACCGGGCGTAAGTATTCTATTCTATTCTATGCGTTTGTGCCACTTGTCTAGCGGCTGACATTAGAAATAGCTTGAAAGCAAGAATCCTTATTTTATTCTCTGGATTTGATTCCGCGTTCCCAGGGGAGGTGCCTTCCAGATTGAAATCCCGGAACTTTGAAAACATAATAGAAAACTAGCTGGATTTTCCAGGAGGTTTGTATGTTGGACAGGCATCATCTCACTTGATGGCGAACTGTCAACGACGCCCATAACGCGTTCATTTATTTTTGAAGTGAAACTTCTTTAGAATCGTTGTAATTTCAAACCGGATGCAACGGAAAAACGACAGGTAAGAGACACAAATATAAAAATGTGTAGGATGAAGCCGGCAAAGAGTGAGACAGAAATATACATACTATTTTTTATCATCGGTCTCTCTTTGTTCCATATGCCTGTAATTAGTGAGCCAGAGCGAGAGAGCAAATGTCGGTGTGTATATTGCACACTGTTTAATACTTGCTTGTATTTGAGCATTTAACGTGTGTTTCACTTCTATCGTGTGTGAATCGCACACACACCTTTTATTTATATTATTTATTTATTTTAGGGGGAACAACACCTAACAAGTACAATGTATACATTTATATAGAAACTAAGAGCTACCAATAGTTCCCCACTGAATACTGATAGTAACAAAAATAAGAATGTATAACAAAAGAAAACAAACGCTGCCTATCAGTCAAAGTAACAAGAACACTTACAAATTAAAATGTTGTTAGTGAATTGATGATTAATAGGGATGTTGACAAATTTTTTTAATTGATTTTATTTGAAAGATATACCTACTATAGAAATACACGAAAAAAAAACTTTTGTAAAGAAATCCAATTTTAACAAAAAATTAAATAAAGAAAAATAGTTCTTAAAATTGCCGTTAAAATGCTCCAAGCGTCATTACGTCACACACCGCATACAGAGCTCGCGCTATGTTAGGTGAGTTTGTACTTAGCTCAATGTTCAGTGACGTCATCGCCTTATTGGCGTTTACAGTCACGTGACAATGCATGATAAATAACGCATTTTAAACTAATTTTCTAAATTTTAAGACAAATAAATAGACATTTAAAATGTTATTTTAGGTTTTCAAATACTGTATTTAATATGTAAAACATAACTTTACATGAATTTGTAACCTGTGTCAACATCCCTTTTCATCAGAAATATTCAGCAGTGGAAGCTGATGATGATAGAGTATAAATATCCCCTACTTACCTTTACAATTCTGATACTCAAAACAATTCGTTTTTAGGAAGCGTTGTTTTATAAGCGGCTTACGCTCTTCGGTCCGGTGCAAAATATTATAATTTGCTCATGAAAAGATTTAATAATATTATATAAATAACTAACAGTTGCCTACAACTTCGCCTGCGTTGATTAATTACAACGGTATCATAGCAGGTTTATAGGCTATAGCCTTCCTCGATCAATGGGCTATCTAACACTGAAAAAATCGTTCAAATCCGACCAATAGTTCCTGAGATTAGAGCCATCAAGCAAACGAATAGATGTAACTATATTATTATATACAACTAGCTGCTCCGACATACTTCGTTCTGCCAAAATTAAAATTTTAATTACAAAAAATTAAAAAAAACTACGTTTAAAAAAACCGACTTCAAAAACTAAAAAGTACAAAAAAAAACCTATCGAATTGATAACCTCCTCCTTTTTGAAGTCGGTTAAAAATAACTTAATAAAGATTTATACTATTTAAAATTAGGTATTTTTGGAGTCGGTGCCAGCCAAAGTGGATATTTTAATGATTAATCATATACATCAAGTATTGAGAAGATGTCTGTGTAGGCCATCTTTGTTTTGGCTGGTACCGACTCCAAAAATACCTAATTTTAAATAGTATAAATCTTTATTAAGTTATTTTGTACTTTTTAGTTTTTGAAGTCGGTTTTTTTAAACGTAGTTTTTTTTAATTTTTCTTTTTTTCTTTTTAGTGTTCTATTACACCAGGAGATTTTCGTTGTTTTTTATTGTGAAGCTTCTTTTTTTTTAAAGTCGGTTAAATGAATTTTGTAATTGTGTATAAAATATATTAAACAATATACATATGTACCTAATTGAAAGCAAACACAGCAAATTTGCATTGTGTGTGCAACAGTGGATGGATAAAGGCTGTTGTTGATGATGATGATGATGATGATAATGATATTGCACTTCCATGGCATCCTGTACAGTTGGTTTTATTTTTGTTCATTTTACATCGACATTATTAAATCATCGAGGTATATAAAATCAACTAAAATGCTCATAAATTGAAAACTACTGGGCCAAACTATGTAAAATTTTTATGGGACCAAATGGCAACTATTCCGCATCAAACAAAAGAAGAATCACGTAAATCGGATCACAAATGGCAGCGTAATCAGTGTACATACATAAAAAAAACCTATCGAATTGATAACCTCCTCCCTTTTGAAGTCGGTTAAAATGCTGTATGTAATAAAAAAATATTCAGGGGTGGACTACCCTTAACATTTAGGGGGGATGAAAAATAAATGTTGGCCGATTCTCAGACCTTCCCGATATGCGCCCAAAATTTCATAAGAATCGGTCGAACCGTTTCAAAGGAGTGTGGTTACTAACACTGTGAAAAGAGAATTTTATATATTAATGGATAACGAATAATAACATACAAATAATATGATAAATTTTGTAATTTTGGATTTTTCCCATGTTCAAGGCCTATATTCAGCAGTAGACGGATAGAGACTGATGATGATTAAGTTTTAGCACGTTGTTTTGATTGCACTCCTCTCGGGAACTAGAGTCACATAGTAAATTGTATTAAATGTCGAGTGACGAGATCTTTTTTTTTTTAAATTTTGAATTTAATTATTTTTCCACTTTTACTTATTATGGTCTGATTTTCGATAATTCAGCAGTTGTAAAAGGAAATCGGCAAAGCTCTTAATAAATTTTAGAATACATTTCTAATAAAACACAACTGTCAACTCTGTAAGAAAATAGTGCGTGGAGTCCCTCCGCTCGGAAGAAGTGAAACTCACTGAGAGAGCGAATTCACTCTCGCTCTGTCTCTTTCTATTACCCCTCCCCAGGAGCGTTAAACGTTTAACGTAACGGTGCTTTCATCTCATCATCTCCTAGCCTTTTCCCAACTCTATATTGGGGTCGTCTAACCGGAGTCAGCTGAATACCAGCATTTTACATGGAGCGACTGCTGTCGGACCTCCACAACCTAGTAACTGGGTTACCCTGCGGTTAGACTGGTTGTCAGATTCTCGGGCTACAGACCCGTAACGACTGTCAAAGATCCACGAATGACAGCCGGGACCAACGGCTTAACGTACTTTCCAAGACACGGAGGAGTCTCGGTATGTAAAGATGGTCACCCATCCACGGATCAACCTCGAAAAGCGTTGCTTAACCTGGTGGATCGATCTGCGCGGCTGTTACCACTGCGCCACGAGCTCCTCACAACAGTGCTTGGAATTAGCATCAGAAGTTTCACTTCAATGAGAATTGTCTTATGATTTCATATTTATTAATACTCCTTTTGTGTTCCCTAACCTAACCTTATTTTAAGCTAAACCAAAACCTTAAATCTGTGATACGGCAAACATCTAAAAAGTGCTAAATATTGCTTTTCACAAAAGCTTTAAATGTTAAATGTTTACGCGTTACGCAACTTTTCGTTTTCGTGTTTTACGCAGTTTACGCAATTTTACGCAGCTTACGCAATTTTATGGAGTTTACGCAATTTTACATAATTTACGCAATTTTATGGAGTTTACGCAATTTTACATAATTTACGCAATTTTATGGAGTTTACGCAATTTTACATAATTTACGCAATTTATGGAGTTTACGCAATTTTATGCAATTTACGCGTGTTATACATTTTACGCTCACGTATTCCGACACACCGTTTCGAAGCTCGATGCTACGAAATCAGAAGGGTAGAAAATGTTTGTGGAACAAACAAACTAAGACTGTTCCATGTTTATAATACACAGGCTTTTCTTGCGGTTTTATAAATATTTATGAAAAATATTTTGCCCCACCGCGAAATATCCTTATGTATTTCGAACTAGCTGTTGCCCGCAGCTTCGCCTGCGTTAACTGAGATTTACAACGGGATCTTAGCGGGATGATATATCTTTACCGATAAATGGGCTATCGAACACTGAAATGTTTCATTAAAATCCAACCAAAACAAACTTTTTAGCTTCATATCTTAAGGATTAAAAGCATGAGTAAAATAAGCTCGTTCAAATGTAGTCCAAAAAAATCTAAATTTCTGAATAAAATATGGTTGTTGTGCCTCACTCGACATAGATAGGTATAGTGTGTCCTGGACTTTTTTATAGATATATATAAGACCTACAATTAATTAGAATATTTTATGGTTCTATCTTTTATAGTTTAGGCAGCGTACGCAAAATAAATAACTTTTCTGGTTGATTTTTTACACCTCGTGTCCGAAAAACCCAAATATCTTACGGAACCCTGTTTTTTTCCAGAATAAAATTTAACCTATGTTACTCGTGGATACTGTAGGTTTCGAATAGTGAAAGAACTTTTGAAATCGGTCCAGCACTTTATAAGTCTATTCATTACAACCAAGCAAACAAAGTTTTGCTCTTTATAATATTAGTGTAGATATATAGCATAGATAGATTTCGCCATAACTTCAAAACCAATCGTCCAATTTTAATCATTCAAAGTCTAAATATTATCTACATAAACTATACTTAGTGATGAAATAATTTATTTTGATAAGGATCCAAAGCATGAGTAAAATAAACGCGTTTAAATGTAGTCCAAAAAAATTCAAAATATCTAAATAAAAAAAGGGTTACTGTGCCTCACTCGGCATAGATAGGTATAACGTGTTGCGGACTTTTTTGTAGATAATTATAAGATCTACAATTAATTAGAACATTCTATGGTTCTATCTTTTATAGTTTAGGCAGCGTACGCAAAATAAGTAACTTTTCTGGTTGATTTTTTACACCTTGTGTCCGAAAAATCGAAATATCTTACGGAACCCTACTTTTTTCAGAATAAAATGTAGCCTATGTTACTCGTGGATAATGTAGCTTTCGAATGGTGAAAGAATTTTTGAAATCGGTCCAGTACTTTTTGAGCCTATTCGTTACAACCAAACAAACAAACAAAGTTTTCCTCTTTATAATATTAGTGTAGAAGTGTAGATTATGAAACACTAGCTGCGCCCCGCGGTGTCACTACTTCCCGTCCCGTGGGAGTACGGGGATAAATAGCCTATGTGTTATTCTGACGTATAAGCTATATTATTGTAAAGTTTCATTAAAATCTATTCAGTAGTTTTTAAGTGAAAGAGTAACAAACATCCATACTTACAAGCTTTCGCGTTTATAATGTTAGTAGGATTCATAGCTGCCGATTTCTTGTGGTGACGCATACTACTCGCATATATCTTTACAATTTAATCGCAGAAAAGAACAGATAACGAAAGGCAATAAATATGGCAATAAAAATTAAAGTATCAAATATATATTATTTTTTTTAATCGGGCTTGGCCCACCACACTTTCCCACCGCTGCAACTCCTGTATAGCCAGGATCGACAGCGGCAACCACCAAATGACCCTTTGATACGATCTCCGGGAGCCCGGGGGATACGTTAAACACTGCCTTGGGACCCGCAACGAAATTAATCACAAGAATTTAGGAGGAGTAGGAAAAATTCCAGTTTCCCTCCCCGTTCATAGCGGGAGACAGTACAGGATTGCAGTGACTAATAAAGTCAAGAAAAAAGAAGATAGCAGCCAGGTGAAGCCCAGCTGCAATGCACCACGATCCAATGCATATCAAATATATATTATGTCCCACTTTCGAGGAGCCCCGTGGCCAGCAGGCCACGGGGCTCCTCGAAATTAGGCGAGGAGGGTATTGGGTCATAGACCAAATGCGCTAGCTCAATGCCGGTTGAACTTCACTCACCTTCAAAGACTTTCAATCTGATCAGGCATGCAGGTTTCCTCACGATGTTTTCCTTCACCAGTGAGCGAACGATGGTCTCGCGTTTGGGTGCACTTGGAAATTTAGAAAAAACTCATTTCAGGATTCAGGATTGAACCCGGACCCTCTCACTGAAGAGGTCGAGCTCATACCACTGGACCTCCGTCCCTCTTTAAGTCAGCGTTAAAAAAAGTGTCCCTCTTTAGTCAGCGTTAAAAAAAAGTGTGTGTGTCAGCTCCGACGCACGACAGGAGTATCTTATGAACGATTATAAAATAAATGGATTAATGAATAAGGGTTAATAAATGCATTGTTTTTTGTTAAATATACAATGAATTTGTTAAAATACAGTTTGTAACTCGCCTGCTGCTTCCTTGGATGTGGTAGCCGTTTCTCAGGCTCCCTTTTTCGTGTAACCCTTCGTGTAACATCGTGTGACATCGTGTATCATCGTAGTTTGATTTCACTCCCATACCCCGGCCTTATATATGAAAACAGATTCTTGAAGAGTAAACTTCAAAAAACCTCTATAGATGCACTGGCTAGAACTTCAATAAAATACTTGTTATGGCTTCAAAGTTTATTTAGGTGAGCTTACTAGTTGATGGTGGGCAGACGACTGCTCGCGCAGGAGGGTCATCTGTCCCCGTACAAATGGATTACAATGTTGCCTTCTACTACGCTGCCAATGCACTCTAATACAGCGAAATATTATATTAAAAGGGTGTGGGCTTGTCTGGGTATCGCTAATAATGTACGCTACACCTCTTAAAACCTGTTCAATATCAAGAGGTCTTCCTCGTAAAGGCCGTACTTTACCCACTAGTCTATCAAGGTTCCTCATATTGGGGCGCAATATCAAACCTTCCACGTGAGTAATCCTGACACACGACTGGCATTTGTCTGTATCGATATCGACAGCATTAATATCGATATCGATTAAGTGACGTGGTAATGTGCGCTCCTATAATCGATATCGATAAATTGGTACGATAAAGATTTGCATCTAGAAAATTATTAAGGGTATAGACGGCCCGGTGTCATAATGTAATGAGCAGCCTAATAAAAACAAAACCTAAAATTATAAAGTAATATGGCGTTCATTGAGGTAGGCCTGTGTTCAGCACACCTTGGGTAAAGCGAATTGAGCCGAGGGGGCTCTTTGTACCCCTCTTATATGAAGGGGCAAGGGGCGAGGACGGGAACCTCGGGACATTTTATTGTCCCGAGGTTGGGAGGTGTTGTTCTGTGGTGCGGGGCAACCCCTCTGTTGAGGTGGCGTCTGTCCCCTGAGGGACTGACTAGCCGTCGAGGTGCCCTGCTGCTTGTAGATCCGGGGCACCTCACCAAAGCCGGCATTGGTGGCACTCGCCGGGTTTTAGTGGGTAGAGCTGCGACTTACCATCTTTCGGGCGCAGCGAGTCCCACATACCCGCCTGGGGAGACCCACTCCCCCACAGGATGCCTAAGCGCATTTCCCAGCGTTAAAGAAAAAAAGGCCTGTGTTCAGCAGTGGACGGATAAAGGCTGATGATGATGATGTTGATAATGATGGCTGTTTTCATTATCAAAAGTGTTTTAAACCGGATGTTCCTGACGGTTCTGAAATTTCTGAAAATCAATATATGTGAGTTACTACGCAATGCGATTTGGCCGTTTAGTTCTGCAGAGTTTTGACGCGTTTTTTGGATTATTTTGTGCCTATAGCTATTCAGAAAAATTGAGGATATAAGAGAAAATTGTCTTTTTCTATTTTACCATTTTCAATTGTCGAGTAATTAAATTAAAAATAACATAAATTAACATGAAATCTATACTAATATAAATGTGATAATAAGGACATTTGTTACGCTTTCAAACGAAAAATACTCAAGCGATCATCATGAAACTTTGTACACATATTCTCGGAGGTATTAGCCATATTGGCCTCCGACTGTCACGCGACATGCACAGACGAAAAATATTGAAACGATGTAATAAAAGTTTCACTTAAAAATCATTATAATAATTGCGTTTCTGTAATTTTTAGATGTCGTACTTGTTGCTTTACTCTCTAAGAACCGAATCTACACTAATATTATAAAGAGGAAAACTTTGTTTGGTTGTAATGAATAGGCTCAAAAAGTACTGGACCGATTTCAAAAATCTTTCACCATTCGAAAGCTACATTATCCACGAGTAACATAGGCTAAATTTTTTTCTGGAAAAAATAGGGTTCCGTAAGATAGTTGGGTTTTTCGGACACAAGGTGTAAAAAATCAACCAGAAAAGTTATTTATTTTGCGTACTAAGATCCCGTTGTAAATCTTAGTTAACGCAGGCGAAGCTGCGGGCAACAGCTAGTGTATTATAAAACATTAATATTTTACTAACTTTTATACCATCAAGCCACACTTACATATTACATACACACCTAAGTCGGTGAATAGTTCAATCATACATTTTCACATCCCTACGTGTCATTTGTCAGTATCGATATCTTCCCCAACACTAGCTCTCGTCATTTGTCAGTATCGATATCTTACCCCACACTAGCTCGTCTCGCAAAGACTCCGTTTCATGATTTATAATATCTTACATAACTGTCTCACAGTATTTTTTATATATTACCAAACATTTACACCACGTTAACCCCAGTGGTAAGATCGCGCGGACTTGTGAGTACCAGGAACATAAATCTAAGAAGTTAATACAACCAAAAAACAACAGATACATACTTATATATTACTAAACACATACATGTTATAGATAAACACACAGACACATAACAAATGAACATGCTCATCACACAAAAATGTCCTGGGAATCGAACCCACGACCTTCTGGTTTGACAGTCAAGGTCAATAGCCACTAGGCCAATAGGCCAGTGAGTGATAAAATCATCATCATATCCCATTTATAGCGCCACTGCCTTATTATAACTAGGAACAAATCCTTACTAATATTATAAATGCGAAAGTAACCCTGTCTGTCTGTTACGCTTTCACGCCTAAACCACTGCACCGATTTTTATGAAATTTGGAACAGAGATAGATTTGAGCTTGGAGAGGTTCCGGGTTCAATCCTGACCCCCCCCCCCCCCCACGAGGCCATCGCTCGCTCATCGGTGAAGGAAAACATCGTGAAGCTGCATGCTTGATGAGATTAAAAGTCTTTGAAAGTGTGTGAAGTTAACCACCTCGCATTCGGCCAGCGACTCGGTGAACTACGGCTCGATACCCTCGCCTGATTTCGAGGAGACGCGTGCCGAAGTGGGACATATACGGGTTGCTACTTTACCTATGTGACGTTACACTATGGAGGTAAAAAACACATGTGACTAGCTGTGACAAGGATGGGGAGAGGTCGAAATCTTGAAATTCGTGTGACGTAATTTATTCCTTTTTTTTTATTTTAACGCCGGGAAATGCGCTGACGCATCCCTCGGGGTCTCCCCAGGCAGGTATGTGGGACTCGCTGCGCCCGAAAGATGGTAAGACGCAGCTCTACCCACTAAAACCTGGCGAGTGCCACCAATGCCGACTTTGCTGAGGTGCTCCGGATCTGCTAGCAACAGGGCACCTCGGCTAGTCAGTCCCTCAGGGGACCGACGACACCTCCACAGAACGGTTGTTCCGCACCACAGAACAACCACACCCAACGTCGGGACAGTACAATGAGGCGAGGTTCCTGTCCTTGCCCCTTGCGCCCTGCTCTTTGTAACATATATATTATGTTACATAGATTTACTTACGAGTTTTGTACTATTTATTCGTTTTTTAATACTAAATTCATATTCCGCGCGCGAATTTCTTCATTCGCCTACTCGATCACTATTGGCCAAGACATATTACGACGTCACGATATGTGAAGCGTCTTGGAATCGAGTCGTGCCGCTTACGGACCGGTCGATCGTTCTTTTTCTGCCGGAGAGTGCTGAGAAGCGCACACGCGCCGCGTTATATTTTAGTGGGTGAGTCCTTGTAGGAACACACGTGTTATCTTAAGTAATCTCTTTGTTATAATTAGTGTGTAAGCCTTCTGCTTATAATTATTAATGTAAAATGCTTAAATTACTTTGCAACCAAAATGCACTGCCTTAAAGTTTAATAGTGTTTTTTTAGTAATATTTTATCATAGGGCTTAGTGCTTATCTTTATTGTGTTCTGTGCTTATATGCTTTTAATGGCCATTTCCGTGTCAACCCTGGACATTCATGGGGGTTGGTTACGGAAAGGCTCACCCGTGTTGGCGTGACCTTTCAGGGTCCCAGGCGTTGCCGTCGTGGTCGGTGCGGTGCTATACCTGGGCGTGGCCGAGTAGCTGTGGACGGGGTCCAGAAGGAAGCAGACGACGGGAACCAGAGCAGCTGGGATCCCACTACCCACTTATTAATTTACCCACGGACCCCACGGAATCACTGATCCCATACTTCTCCTGACCTCTCTCTTCGGGGACCGCACACCACAGTGCTGGCTTCGGTCCAGCTCACCGCCACGCTGAGCGACGGGACGGCGCGCTGGACGAAGCACGGACCACGTGGCACGTGACCGGACGCAGTCTATGTTAAGTTCTCTTTTAAATTAGCTCCCAACTTGATATCAGGAATAATCGAATCCACGCTCTCTTATAACCTTAATTAACTTATTTATATAATTATTCTAATATTTTTAATAGTCGGCCCTCAACCTATTTTTTCTAAATTTAATTCTTAACACTGTAATACCATTTTTTATTTGATAATATATCTATAACAGTTTAACATCTTTTATTTTCATTTATTCACATTTATTATAATTTTTTTTAAACGTAACAATGACGCCCAACCGGTTAAAATATTCCTGGTATTAAGTTTGTCTGGTGGTGTGGAAATGGTCCAGTGTCTTTTAAATGTATGTGTTGTGAATTGTGTATTGTGTGATGTTGTTAATTTATGTTCTCTCTAAACATATTATACATACATGACAAACCAAGTACAATTCATGTTAAAATTAGTTAAAATTTAAAATATTAAATCATTTAAATATTATATTAAAAATGCTAAATCATAAAATGTTAAAATCTAGTATAAATTTCAATTAATGCATCATAAGTGTGAAAAGTGATAAAAATAAATCATGTAAGTACTAAATATAATTATTACAGTATAAATCAATTATGAAATCATAAAATATTCAATCATAAGAATGAATGATAAGTGATAAGTGTTATATAACTCGTAATCTTTGTACTTGGGTTGTTTGTTCACTTTTTTCCGAATACCCTCTGTATCGGATATTTCTGTGTTTACTTGTTGTTATCTATTGTGTATTATTTTGTATTATCTCTGGGGTTTGTTTCAATAAGGACTCACTATGACACGTTATATTAAATTTTTATCTTTGCTTAAAGCCGAGTTAGTATGCAACGTATTTTACATATTTTTTTTTTACATTAAAGGGTTAACGTTAGCGTATGACGTATTATTAAATTTAAATTGCAAAATGTTAGGTGTTATATCATGTTAGGCATATGCCAGATTTTAATTTATAGTTATACATTTTTCTTATTTAATTAATATGAAAGACCTGAAAATATTAGGTAGCTTTAGTAATCAAATAATATAATAATCCTTAGATCAGTAATATTAATGATCTAAGTAAAAACGTTATTTTTTTATTCAAAATTTACACTTCGTATTCCAATTTTGAGACGGGTGATGATCTCTAAAGCGTGCATATACAATAGGTACATGACATGGATTGTTGTGTGTTATGGTACATATCTTATGTACTGGTTATGTATTTAGGGTACAAGTCGTTCCACTGAGCAATGACTTTTGTGCCAGATATGTATTTTGGTAATATTTGAGTTATTCCACTGAGCAATAACTCGAGTACATCTCTTTATTGTACTTTTATATTATTTTAAGCCTACGCCATAAGTTGTTTACTCTGATATAGCTTATCTAATTCCGGGACGGGTGGCGATTCCACATATTTATATTGTTATAGTATATGCACACATGCTAAAAGCCTTCATCGGGAATACTTTTTGGCATATTAAATTAAATTAAATTTTTCGGTTTATAGTAGCTGGTGAGTATGTGTCCATAGTAGACCATATCTCTTTGTGTCAGGGCGTTGTTTGTGTAGTACAGATAACGCACGCTGCTTGTGAGAATTTGGATGATGATGAATGTGAGTGACGTATGATCGGATACGCTGTCTACATCTCGTAGCGCAGCGTAGCAGTGAAGCTAAATTTTTTTTTTTTTTTTTTTTTTAATGTAGCGTAGCACTTTTGTGATCGGCTACGGATGAGTTAACAATTCTTATCTTGTTATTGAGAAGTAGAATCAGTAGCGTTGATTTTTTTTTTCTCTTTCTCTCGAGCGCTGCGCCAGAGTTTCTTCTCACGTTACCTTCTTCAGAATTTTGCCAGAGACGCAAAATTCTTCTCTGACGGGGGGGGTATTGTAACATATATATTATGTTACATAGATTTACTTACGAGTTTTGTACTATTTATTCGTTTTTTAATACTAAATTCATATTCCGCGCGCGAATTTCTTCATTCGCCTACTCGATCACTATTGGCCAAGACATATTACGACGTCACGATATGTGAAGCGTCTTGGAATCGAGTCGTGCCGCTTACGGACCGGTCGATCGTTCTTTTTCTGCCGGAGAGTGCTGAGAAGCGCACACGCGCCGCGTTATATTTTAGTGGGTGAGTCCTTGTAGGAACACACGTGTTATCTTAAGTAATCTCTTTGTTATAATTAGTGTGTAAGCCTTCTGCTTATAATTATTAATGTAAAATGCTTAAATTACTTTGCAACCAAAATGCACTGCCTTAAAGTTTAATAGTGTTTTTTTAGTAATATTTTATCATAGGGCTTAGTGCTTATCTTTATTGTGTTCTGTGCTTATATGCTTTTAATGGCCATTTCCGTGTCAACCCTGGACATTCATGGGGGTTGGTTACGGAAAGGCTCACCCGTGTTGGCGTGACCTTTCAGGGTCCCAGGCGTTGCCGTCGTGGTCGGTGCGGTGCTATACCTGGGCGTGGCCGAGTAGCTGTGGACGGGGTCCAGAAGGAAGCAGACGACGGGAACCAGAGCAGCTGGGATCCCACTACCCACTTATTAATTTACCCACGGACCCCACGGAATCACTGATCCCATACTTCTCCTGACCTCTCTCTTCGGGGACCGCACACCACAGTGCTGGCTTCGGTCCAGCTCACCGCCACGCTGAGCGACGGGACGGCGCGCTGGACGAAGCACGGACCACGTGGCACGTGACCGGACGCAGTCTATGTTAAGTTCTCTTTTAAATTAGCTCCCAACTTGATATCAGGAATAATCGAATCCACGCTCTCTTATAACCTTAATTAACTTATTTATATAATTATTCTAATATTTTTAATAGTCGGCCCTCAACCTATTTTTTCTAAATTTAATTCTTAACACTGTAATACCATTTTTTATTTGATAATATATCTATAACAGTTTAACATCTTTTATTGTCATTTATTCACATTTAAATCATATTTTTTTTAACCGCCACATCTTTTGCCCCCTCTTAAAACGGGGGTACAAAGAACGCCCTCGGCTTAATTAACTTCGCCCCGTTTTTATTATTAATTAGCCCCAAAGTATTGGGGTCACCCAGGTCTATTGAGCCCCACTGCCATGACAAGGCCTAAACTGTGGTGGAGTACTTCTCTTTATTCTCTTTATTACTGGCCTATCCACACTTGAGACTCAAGTCATATAGAAAAAAAATGAGAACCTTGACTGGACCCCTCGCTTATTTTGTCTGTGGCACATTTGCTTATCCAACTAACATAAAAAAAAATCATCTGTAAAGTCGGTTTACTAACGATAGTTGAACGTGACAACGTCATAAGAAAATACTGATCCGATTGTGCTTCCTTGTCGCTCGTTCCGCGCTCTCGCTTGCACTTCAAGCCTTAAATGGAACGCCTCAGAGCGAGGTAACGCCGTCATGTTTTTCGTGCGTGCAGCCGGCTCCATCTTATAAGACGTCACGTCAAAAACCGAAAAGGCCAATCAATAACATATTTACATACAAAACATTTTTCTAGTAACTAATACCATACATACAGACAGACAGAGAGGGGGAGAGTTATAGCTATTGTTAGAGCGGGAGAGAGATAGTAGTTTCGTTGTCCTCATCTCAATATTAAGATTAAAAGTGACGCTTCGCTTGGTGCAAATTATTAGAGGGAGGGTCAGCAAGAAAAATACTTTTTTTTGGTGCCGATTTTAGTTAGTTCTAGTCAAAACTAAGATACAGATAAAGCTGGATCTTTATCTGTTACCCTAAGATTTTAGTTTCTATAATAAATATAAATTGTAAAACAATTTTTTATTAAGTAAAAAATATTGAAGACCTTAGAGCTTAGTTTGTTTGTTTGAACGCGCTAATCTAAGGAACTATTGGTCGAATTTAAATGATTCTTTCAGTGTTAGATAGCCCATTTATCCAGGAAGACTATAGGCTATATCATCCCGCTAAGATGTCGTTGTAAATCCTAGTTTACACAGGCGAAGCTGCGGACAACAGCTAGAAATGTATAATGTTTTAAATGTTTGTTTCACTGCGTTTAGTTAGAGTTAGTGTGGCGTTCTATAAGATATTCTGATGTACAATTTTGCAGAAAAACTTATAATTTACTATACTCCTGGCATTCAAATGCGTTATCAGATTCAGCCTTGACAATGCCAGATCCCCCTTAAAGGAAAAGATACAATCAAGACCCTGCCACTTGCTATCTGTGATATGGCAAATATCCTTTTGTTGCAGTTAAGCTTTTATTACATCGTCTCAATCTTTTTCGTCTGTGTTGCATGTCGCGTGACGGTCGGAGGCCAATATGGCGTCTACAGTTCGCATCAGACTATGACCTACTCATGTGTGCCAGTGCTTTACGCAATTTTGTTTGTTTTTTAGTTAAATGTCTATAATGTGCAAAGTTTTAATTTTACCGTGGTTTCATAAAACCACACAATCCTTTTAAATTTTGCATACATCTGTGATAACTCCCTGTAATGTTACTAAGTAGACTTTATAATTTATTAGTCTACAAGTTTGCCTTTGAATTGATAAAATATAAAGTGAAAATTGTATTTTTACCACCAGGAATCTCTTCCTTTGCCCGAGCACCTGTTTATTTCAATACAACCTTGTTTATGTAAAAAACTGAAAGGCAAAAAAAAATATGATTTATTTGTGAACGGTACAAACTCACTCCGCTGAAAACGAAGCGGCCGACGTTTTTGCGCACGGTGCCTCTGACACAGACACCTTTTTATATAAAGTTCAATGATATACACTCGCTGGAAAAGACATATTATTTTCGAAGTTTCGGTATTAATTAAACGGCGGAAAAGAGCAGAAATGATACTGGCATGAATCCATCCATCCATCTACCTTTATAAAGACACCTGAGAATGGACAAATTAATATAAGTTATAGGTAAACTTGTGTTCGTTGTTCAACACCAAGCAGTCCCAAGAAGGTGGCGACTGACGTCCAGAGTGCGCCACTCTGGGTTAGGTAGCTGTACCGACAACGAAGAGAGACCACTGACAGATCCCTGGAGAAGGGGGATATGGTAATACGTAAACCGTACTCCGCTTATAGATCAGGGAATACCGGTGTGCCTTTAGCAGGTTGAAGTCCTGCACTCCACACGGCCACAACGGAGGGATAGTCCATGGGAATTTCCTACACCGAAAAAATGTTGCAAGTGGCAAAGTATCAGTCGTCTTGGCGTTCATTCACTTTTAGTAGTGAATAGAGCCTGATGATGATGATGTATATGGCTCATCCAGTGATGTACACCTCCATGTCCTATTCTAGTTCGAAGAATACCTTTTACTCTTTGAAATGACGAGTACAACTTGTAATTTATACATCTATGTTTTACAATTCTAATATAATTACAATAGATGTTCTCTAAGATGTCCACCAGCGAAGAAAAATATCTTGTAAAGTTAAATAGTAAAGTATCAACCTATATATTATGTCCCACAAGACACGTCGAGCGATGGTCCAGAGGTAGATGGACTCGGCCTCTTATGCGAGAGCTTCCTGGTTCGATCCTGACATTCGTGTACTTTGAAAAGAGTTTTTCTAAATTTCTAAGTGCACCCTAACACGAGACCATCGCTCGCTCACCGGTGAAGCAAAACATCGTGAGGAAACCTGCATGCCTGATGAGATTAAAGTCTTTGAAGGTATGTGAAGTTCACCAACACGCATTGGACCAGCGCATCGGTGAACTATGGCCCATTACCCTCCTCGCCTGATTTCGAGGAGGAGACCCGGGCCCAGCAGTGGGACATATAAGGGTTGATACTTTACTTTACGCAGCGAGTCCCACATACCCGCCTGGGGAGACCCACTTCCCCGCAGGATGCCTCAGCGCATTTCCCGGCTTAAAAGGGACTTTTCAGGAGTTTCTACCGTGTGTGACTTGCACACACACTATTTTTTATCTTATACCTTTAAACGAGCAATTCTTGTATATATATATATATATATATATATATAGAATTGGGATCTCGGAAACGGCTCCAACGATTTTCATGAAATTTTGTATACATGTGTTAAAAAACGGCGATAAATCGATCTAGCTAGGATACATTTTTAGAAAACTTTTTTTTATTCGTGTTTTGAAGCATCAATAAAATATGATTAGAATACGAACGTAAATTTCGCTGTCAAATAATATGTCATGGTACCTTAGTGGTAAATTAGGCACATATTTTTTTAAGATCATTTTTTTTTTTTGGAAGAAAAATTTTATCGTATTTTATCACTAATGGTACCCAGCAAATGCTCGGTCAACCAGGTACTTGTTTATAAAACGCTGATAGATATGATGGCATGAATACAAAATGTCCGGCACATATAATATATTTCATTAACAATTATTTTGTTTTAGACGAAGCATCACAATTTTTGGCGGTGTACCAACTACCAGTGCATAGCGAAACTATTGTAAGCAAAATGAGTACGTGAATTAGACGATCTCTGATTTACTATGATTTGATATAATTTACGAGGCATACGAAATTAATTTCCACGCTCGTTATCCCATTTCTTGCTCTGCTCTTCCGTGTGAAAGAGAAGAAAGACTGAAGAAGAAAGAAAGACAAATGCGTATGCATCATAAGCGGCATCATCATCTCCTAGTCTTTTCCCAACTATATTTCGGAGTCGGTTTCCAGTCTAACCGGATTCAGCTGAAGTATTTTAAATGCGACTGCTTATCTGACCACAACCCAGTAACTGATACGGTACGTGGTAAGACTGGTTGACAGACTCTCGGGCTTCAGAGCCGTAACGACTGTCAAAGATCCACGAATGACCGGAACCAACGGCTTAACGTACTCCGAGACACGGAGTCTCGGTATGACGGTCACCCATCCACGGACCGACCTCAGCGCGCGGCTATTACCACTGATCCACAAGCACCCAATGGGCCAGCGGAAACTCACATAAAGCACGAAACACGCTGTCACTTTACGTCGATTTCATGTGAGCGAGAGGTTCCTCCCGGTCGCGCCGGTCCAATTTGGCAACATGGCACTACCGCTTACTAAGTGGTTAGTAAGTTGGTGTTATTCCCGTGGCCCATTGGGTGATGGCAAAAGATGGGCAACGCTGCATAACCTCTGGTTGTGTGGGGATGTATCTTAGCATCGCTGGTCACCTAAAGCGACCTATTGTGATAAAACTAGCAGTAACTATACAACTAAAACAGTAAAACTAATTACTACAAACATCCTAATAAACATAGGAGCTCGTGGCGCAGTGGTAACAGCCGCGCGGATCGATCCACCAGGTTAAGCACCGCTTGCCGAGGTCAGTCCGTAGATGGGTGACTGTCATACCGAGACTCCGTGCGGAGTACGTTAAGCCGTTGGTTCCGGGCACTCGTGGATCTTTGACAGTCGTTACGGGTCTGAATCCCGAGAATCTGACAACCAGTCTTACCGCGTACCGTATTGCTCGGTTACTGGGTTGTGGAGGTCCGACAGCAGTCGCTCCATGTAAAGTACTGGTATTCAGCTGAATCCGGTTAGACTGGAAGCCGACCCCAGTATATAGTTGGGAAAAGGCTAGGCAGACGATGATGATCCTAATGAACATAGACGTTTTTTGTTCCAAAACTCATATTTTACTTTTCTTCCTCGTCACTATAAGACATTACCTATACCCAAGACAAAAAGCATTTCTCCATAACGCTCAATCTTCGTATACGCAAATGGAAATTTATAACTTTTATTAACCATTACGTTTGCCCCGACGAAATTATTCCTTATTGTAAAATATTGTATTAGGTTTGGATCATTTTATGATTCGATGTATATTTGACTCACTATAGGTTTTTTTTTTTGTTTTATTTTATATACTACTAGCTGTTACCCGCAGCTTCGCCCGCGTGAACTTAGGTTTACGAATTTGTCATGTTTGATGACGATCATTTTCCATTTCAATAATGACTAAGTTTTTGTATTAAAATGGATATATGTTATCTTGACATAAAGACATATTATATTCCTATGCAGACTTTCTGCATGCATATTTACTATTTAGGATACTATTACATATTACACTGCCCTCTCAAATCACGGCAACACGGTTTATTTTCTTGCGTATTATTTTGATATTGCCATATCTTCTAAAGTATTCATGTAATTTGCATGATGTAAAGGGTGAAAATAATCTTCATTATGTGCTCCAGCTAATTAACTGATTTAAAATGATAAGGATTCATACCGTATTTTTGTAAATAACTTTCAAATTATCGCGTTATAATTGTCCATTTTTTAAAGTATTAAGTGGATATAGTATGATATCCCTAAGAGATAGATATATGCCATCGCGGACTTTTTTGTAGACCTATTTAAGACACACAATTCCACCATACATTATTTTGATATATCTCAAAGGGTTTAGGCAGCGTTTTCGTTGGAAACTCCCAGACGGCCAATTTTATTCCGACACCTCCAACAATTATTGTTATATCTTAGCCAATGTATATAGAAACTTAATAAATTATGTACATAAACCTTCCTCTTGAATTGTCCTATCCATTAAAGAAAACCGCATCAAAATCCGTTGCGTAGTTATAAAGATTTAAGCGTACAAAGGGATATAGGGACAGAAAAAGCGACTTTGTTTTATAATATGTAGTGATAGCTGTTGCCCGCAGCTTCGCCTGCGTTAACTAAGATTTACAACGGGATCTTAGCAGGATGATATATCTTTACCGATAAATGGGCTATCGAACACTGAAATGTTTCATTAAAATCCGACCAATAGTTCCTGAGATTAGCGCGTTCAAATAAACAAACTCTTTAGCTTCATATCTTAAGGATTAAAAGCATGAGTAAAATAAACTCGTTTAAATGTAGTCCAAAAAAATCAAAATTTCTGAATAAAATATGGTTGTTGCGCCTCACTCAACATAGATAGGTATAGTGTGTCGTGGACTTTTTTGTAGATATTTATAAGATCTACAATTAATTAGAATATTTTATGGTTCTATCTTTTATAGTTTAGGCAGCGTACGCAAAATAAATAACTTTTCTGGTTGATTTTTTACACCTTGTGTCCGAAAAACCCAAATATCTTACGGAACCCAATTTTTTCCAGAATAAAATTTAGCCTATGTTACTCGTGGATAATGTGGATAACTCGTGCTTTCGAATGGTGAAAGAATTTTTGAAATCGGTCCAGTACTTTTTGAGCCTATTCGTTACAACCAAACAAACAAACAAAGTTTTCCTCTTTATAATATTAGTGTAGATGTAGATGTAGAAGACCATGCTTAAACATATTTTGTGCGTTTTTTTTTTTACTATTTATAATAATTATAATGACATATTTTTATTGCCTTTCACTTTATTGCTAGAAGTATTTCTATTCTTTTGTTTTTACACCTATTCCATGTAAAGCTTCAAAAAAACAAAAAAAAATAGAAGTCTATTTAATATATTTATTATTCTATTACATCACAGAATAATAAAAGTCGTTAGTATCTCAACGTCGAGCTAATCAAACTTGAACCTTATTGTCATATGCAAACGTGAATAATTGATACCCGCGATATCAAAAGATAAGGGAATAAATCGTTCCAGCTGCTCTCACTGAATCTCACTCTCACTACTAGTGGAACTCGAAGTTAAGTGATATCCGGCTCGAAGGATCATCGTTTGTGATATATAATTTGGTCAATATTAATCGCGATTCAAGTTGAAACCATATAAAAACCCATCTAAATTTATCCAACAGTGCATTATTTTGTTATATATACATCTTAAGTTTTATTAACAATGTAATCTCTCATAATATATATCAATTTTCGCATTTTCGCAAATTTTCGCTACTTTAAATGATAAAAATATTGATGTATTATACTAAAATGGGATCTTCATTATAAAATATATTATGTAAAGATAAAGAAAAGAAAGACATAAAATATAAGTGTAACTGCTTTTTCGGTTGTGTTTTTTTAAGCATAAACTTTGTTATTTTATACTTAACTATAACTATATTTAACTTCAACACTGCTAACATACATTTAGGCCACAATAAATCATTTTTTTATTAATATTTTAAAAGATGTACAGGTACAGTTTTGTCATCAGAAAAAAACATTATATATATATATATATATATATATATATATATATATATATATATATATATATATATATATATAACAAAAAGCATAGTATCGCTTTTACCAAAAAGCATTCTATTGCTATTTTAATATCTGTAACCCCAATAAGTACTTCAGAGCAGTGACCGATTTAGGCTTGATGCCGCCCTAGGCCCTGTTTATTTTGCCGCCCTTAATGCTAGAAAAAAGTAAAGTATCAATTTCAAATATCCTTATATTATGTCTCACTGCTGGGCCAGGGCGAAATTAATAAAATTTAGTCATTTTTAAAAGCTTTATATATGCATGTGATATTCAGTAATGAAACAAAAAGTAAAGAACATCATTCGGTAAAGACTATAATTAATCTTTAAAAAAACATAATCTTATTCATAGACTAAAAAGTAAATAAAAAAGTGACTTGTTATAGGTATATTCTATAGAGAATTCTTTACAAAAATTAATCCAAACTCATTTTCAAAGGTAGTCTTCTTTACTTTTTTCGTCTCTGCAATTTTGGCGCCCCTCAAATCATGCCGCCCTAGGCCCGGGCCTCACGGGCCTATACGTAAATCCAGCACTGCTTCAGAGTTACATTTCTTAATACTACGTTTTCCATTCGAGTTATAGGATCACAGTAGCGTCAGAAGTTACAATAACCAGCCACGTCAGCAGACATAACTCACAGCTTCAAAACTGGCATCGCTGTGATAAAACTTACGCTAACACACAAAGACACCACATTTTTTATATAAACTTTCACAAAGGGTACAAGGACGATATGAAGGTCATTTGCCATGTTTTTTAGAAGATTTTCATTGACCCGTTATATACTGAGGCAGCAACGATCAGTCATAAAACATATTACGGTTGTCTTCAAATAATAACGTATACTATTTTGAATTACGTTTAATAATATTCGTTTACAATATTTTACATTTTTACAACATTTTAAACGGAGCGTGTGTTCAAATTAAGAGAGAATTTTCGAATATTTTCAAATTACGAATTTATATTTCCTTTTTTTTTATTATTAGTGGCTAATGTCATGACTGTATTATTATTAATCATAGTATAAGCCGCGACAGCCGCGGCTGACGGTGTGACTGCTTCGCAAGCTAAAAGTTGCTCAGTGAGCTATGGATAGAGCTATGCTTGGAGTATCTCTAAGGGATAGAATCCGACAGTAATTCGACAGAGAACCAAAGTAACCGACATAGCCACTCGGACAAGCAAGCTGAAGTGGCAGTGGGCTGGTCACATCTGTCGCAGAACTGATGAACGATGGAGCAATCGAGTTCTGCAGTGGAGACCGCGCACGGGCAAACGTAGTGTTGGGCGCCCCCCTACTAGATGGAGCGACGATCTGCGCAAGGTGGCTGGCAGCAACTGGATACTCAAAGCTCGACATATACAGATTGGCGGACCAATCGGCGTCACTTCTGAATCGCGCTATCGGTATTTCACAGTTCGCTCGCTATATATACAACACCCGATACGATAGCTAGTGGGCTTTGACCTGACCGTGCATACCGGCTCGGTCTGAGATCGATATGGGGCCTCTCACCATAAAACCCACATTGGTGACCCTCAACAGAAGATGCCACCTTCTGGACATTCATCATCTTCATGTGAACCAATCAGCGCCACACAGATTATAGTCAGCGTTGGACCCGGGCAAGCGATCTGTCGTCTTTGAATTCATTAAGTAAGGCCTATATTCAGCAGCGGACGGATAAAAGCTGATGATGATACAGATGTTGGAGTTATATCAGACCTATAAGGAATTCCGGAGAACTAAAGTTAGATAGCACGCGAAGAATAAGCTCGTTGAAGGGAGTGGGCTGGTCACAAGAACGGATGACCGATGGGCCAATAAGGTTCAAGAGTAGAAGCCGCATTTATTCCAGGTAGGAAGTCGATCTTCGTGCAGGCCATTCATGTTGGATGCGAAGCAAGGGATCGGTCTTGGCATTCATTGACAGAAGCCTATGTTCAACAATGAACGCCAAGAACACTGATCCTTTGCCACTCACATCCAACAGACCAGACAGACACCAACACTTCGTCTACCTAAACGCAAAGATTAATTTAACGTAAGATTTCTTCTTCCCGAAAAACACGATTCTGCATAATAGACTAAATCCCAACAAAAAGTATTCCACCAGAAAGGTGGGCTATAAAAAATACACACCATCCTTCAACGTAAGATGCATCCCAAAAACACTATATTAAATCGAACAAATCAGACGAATTTATCGTACGCCACCCGGATTGCTGTTTACACCTGTTTTCGCGCAGTGGGTCGGTATTTTCGGTTGGAAAAAATGTGTATATTTCACTCGTTATAACTGTTGACTAAATATATACTAACTAACAAAAAAATATAAAAAATAAACCCAATTAACGGGTTGAGAAACTTCGCATACTTTCAAAGACTTAATTTCATTAGGCATACAGGTTTTCTGACGATGTTTTCCTTCATGTGAGCGAGCGATGGTCTCGTATTTGAGGTGCACTTAGAAATTTGGAAAACCCATTCAAGGCACACGGGGAGCCAGGATCGAACCCGGAACCTCTCCCATAGGTCGGTCCGTGGATGTCCTCCGAAACAGCTCGACCGATTTTTATAAAATTTTGTGAATCGGGTAGGTCTGAGAATCGGATGTCTATTTTTCATCCCGCTAAATATTAAGAGTGGTGCACACCTAAACTTTTTGACGTTACAACGTCTAATTACTCGATATTGCGGGCAGCATGCACGAAAAAGATGACGTCATGTCGCGTTCCGCCAGCGAGAGCGCGATAACGAGAGAGAGGCATGATCGGTTGCGATCGGCTCAGTTCGGTTCGTGCATGTAATGTTTGTTATCACGTCAAACTACCGTCCGTAAACCGACTTTACAGACAACCATTTTTATTTAAATAATATTTTGTATGATACATTCAAAAATACATTTTTTCACCCTTCTATAACTGATTCTTATTTTTCAATTTATATTAGTACTTTTGGCTGAACGAAGTCTGTTGGGACTAGTTTCATATAGTTTTTGTCTAAGTCCACCGCCTACACCCCTGGCCTCAATATGATAATGCCGATCATTTGTTAGACCCGGAAATCAAGGTAAACACAAGTGGGAATGATAACTCCATGGATTTGGGCGGAAAAGGGTTGCTTCTGGGATTTATTTCGGTTTTTGTTTTTTCTTCATTAATCCACGTGACTTAGGTGTATTAATCATCAGTATTATCGTGCATGTCTTAGGTCATCCGATGGTGAATGAATATAGATTCAGTATAGAATATAGTCAAGGGATCTGTCTTGATGTTTATTAAGGGAGGCCTTTGTTCAGCAGTGGATGAAAGGCTGATGATGATGCTGAATCAGTATTTAATGAGTAGTAGGTAATTTAGTAAGAGGTAGTATAATGCTGCTTTGCAACTAAATTGGGCCTGTCCGGGGAGGAACCTGTCGCTCACATGAAATCAACGTAAAATGAGCGAAGCTGTCATGTTTCGGGCGGTTTGTGAGTTTTCGGTGGCCCACTGGCTTAGGGTAAAGGAGGGCAACGCATCTACATAGCCTCTGGTTATGTGGATGTTAATGGGCGTCGATAGTTGCAAGAGTTCGACTGTTCGTTTGCCCTTCTATGCTATAAAAAAAATCTCATTCCCAAATAAATTGATAAGCGTTTCTTAGTTCCTATAGATTACGACCCCCTAAGACCATTATATACAGCAGAGCCATCGGCCTGCTGCGATGCTTGGATCTGTCCGGACCCTTACATATTATAGCGTCGCAGCTGCGGCAGTGAGGCTTTATACCGTCGCAGTCAACTCAACCAATCAACGAGTGTAGTTGGTTTACTCTTTTTACTGCGACGACTCAGAGAAGAGTCGTAATTATTACGGTATTCATTCTGTCCAATAAAAAAGTATCAAACCATATATACTGCTGGTACCTCCAGCTGCTCTCACTAATTCTCATTCTCATTACTAGTGAAACACGAAGTTAAGTGATATCCGGCTCGAAGGACCATCGAAACCAGTTATTCTCGAAATCAGGCGAGGAGGGTATTGTTGGTTGAGGAGGTAATGTGGGTTGCTAAACACATATTTTAAATGTTATCAGGAATCCAGGTTTCTTCACGATGTTTCCTATCAACGGGCGATGGTTTTGTGTTTAAGTGCACTTAGAAATATAGAGAAAACCATTTCAAGGCACCACAAGGACAAAGAACCGAAACCCTCTCGCTGAAGACTCCGCGGTGAAAAATCGCAGCTGCGACACCGCGCCGGCGAAAAACGCAGCTACTGCGGCATCGTGTGTAAACGCCCTTACATATTATTGGGGATCTATCATCTAGTAATAACGTAATTAAAACGCTCGTAGAACCACAATCTGCGGTCACGTGTGCAAATTAATAAAGCAAAGTAAATAAAGCAATAATTATATCTACACTAATATTATAAAGAGGAAAACTTTGTTTGTTTGGTTGTAATGAATAGGCTCAAAAAGCACTGGACCGATTTCAAAAGTTCTTTCACCATTCGAAAGCTACATTATCCACGAGTAACATAGGCTAAATTTTATTCTGGAAAAAAATAGGGTTTCGTAAGATATTTGGGTTTTTCGGCCACAAGGTGTAAAAAATAAAAGTTACTTATTTTGCGTACTAAGATCCCGTTGTAAATCTTAGTTGACGCAGGCGAAGCTGCGGGCAACGGGTGAATAAACCTCTTTTTAGAGTTCCGTATGAAACGGGAACCATATTATTGGAAATCTACTATGTCTGATGCTGTAATATTAAAATTTTCTGAATAGACGATGAATTTCTGTTGACACTAAAACAAATAGAATGAAATCAATAATTAAGGGGGACATTCCCATAAAGCAAATGTGATTTTTTGTAGTTTTATAAATTTGTATCTTCAATCACAAATCGTTTCATCATCATCGGCCCTTATCAGCCCACTGAATGCCTTCAGACACGCGAACGCAGTTACAAAATAACCAATACCGCATACACATAAAAAATTGTCTGTAAAGTCGGTTTACTGACGATAGTTGAACGTGACAACGTCATAAGAAAATACTGCCTGCCTGATTGTGCCTCTTTGTCGCTCGTTCCGCGCTCTCGCTTGCACTTCAAGCCTTAAACGGAACGCCTCAGAGCGAGGTAACGCATGAGTCATGTTTTTTCGTGCGTGTCACGTCACGTTATCACGTCAAAAGTTTTACCGAATGGAATCCGATATTTTTATGACATATTCCCAACGAAATTTGCTGACTGTAACCATTCGAGACATACCAATTTTATGTGAAGGTATCAAACTAGCAACGTCATCCAAACAAATGCCTTCCAATTTTGAATGATAATATATCTAACTAGCTGTAGCCCGCAGCCTCGCCTGCGATTAGATTAGATAGTTAGGTTCGCTGCCACCTGAAAATTTCAACAGGGGTCCATGGAACCCAAAGTTTGAAAAACCCTGCTGTATCTCATGAATCGTAATAGCAAGGAGGTTAAAATTTTCATAGATGTATTTTTATAGCCACCATAATAACAAATACTAAAAAAACAATATTTATTTTTTATCCATACAACAAATGTATTTTACCGTTTTTTCTGGTCCATGCGCGAATCCGGCTCGCACTGGGCCGGTTTTTAATGTTACTTTGTCTTAGCCTCCAGATACATAAAATATAATCAACAGATTCTAAGGACAACGACAAACAATTGTAAAGTTTAAAACATTTCTATTGGACAAAATATATTTGAATACAACCGATTTTTCACCACAATTTTCGACCCCTCATTCATAGCCTTAGCCCCCAAGAATAGAGGTCATAATCCAATCTACATTGTAAGTTCGTTACTGACTCAATCAACTGAGACCCCCTGATTGTGAAAGCCTTTGAAAACTCCTTTGATACACTACTATTTATTCCATTTGAATTTTTATTTGTTTCTGTTTAAAAAATGTTCTTTCATTTCAGGGGGTCTTTACTTTGGCGAGTGCTGTTTGATTTTTTCCTCACTTGTTAGGTTGCGTTGTCGTCTTTGAGGAATTCTAGAATTTCTTATGCTGTCGTTTCTTTTTATGTTTCTTTCTGTAAAGTAGCACGTTTGTAAGAAAAGATTTTTATATAAATCAACTAAGGATTCAAACCATGAAGTGATTTGAGTTGAAATAATTCCACATTAAAAATGGCGTGTATAATTTAAAGCTAAAAAGTAAGACGAGAAAGTAAAGTTTAAAAATCATAACAATTTTGTGAAATTAAAGAATCTGAATTAAGTCGAGCGAACTTTTTTGCGAGACGAAAGTACTTTTTTTTTTACGCGTAACAGCCAGCTGAAATAAAAACTTGCCGCCAAAATACAGTGACAGCTGGCTTGATGCGTGTATAATCTGTTCTTCATTTGAAATGTTAAGTTGTTTTAAGACTTCAGTTTTTAGAAAAGACAAATTGCTTGATGCCATTCTTTAAAAACTTTTTACAAATATTTTACATACATCATAATAAAGTCATCAAGCATTTTGTATTCGATGTGGGTATAAAAACTCACTACCCTTGCTTGTAGAAATATATTTTTTGATCTTTACAATATACATATCATCATCATCACTTTTCGTCCCCTGCTGAAAATAGGCCCCCCTCAATGAACGCCAAGACCGATCTCTTGCCACTCGCATCCGACGTGGACCGGCCACTGCACGGAAATCGTCTTCCCACCTGGTTAATGGCCAACACTTCGTCTACCTACGCGGCATCCAATCCTGACTGACCAGCCGTCGCCAGCCAGCCGTGTTATGTACATTTTTCATTATAATCATAATATTAAATAGAACAAAATATAATATTCACTATGATGTAATTTAACAATTCTACCGCAAAGTGCTAATTATATAGGATCATGAAAATGTGGTGAATTTAATAAGATATTCAGCTGGGCTAATTTATTCGACAAGATGGCGGCAAGAAACTCTACACCACGAACGTGAATCTGATGAAAACGCCGCGTTATAATAATATTTTACATTTACCCTGTGGCATAATACACCTGTGTTATGTTTAAAAAAAAAGTATTTTTCATCTGTGGAACTTAACATTTTTAAACGCATCTTTCAAAATATGCTTCCATGTTTTATGCAAAAGACATGAATGTTGTATCGCAAAATGTGTTTTTTTATACTTTTACAGAACCTATTCAATTAATAATAGTTGTGTAAGTATGGTATTATTGAAATAAAACTTATCTGTGCAACTGGAGAGTACCACAGATGTTTTTTTCGTCATTTTTGGGTCTCAAAAAAAATACGACACACGTTTGGAAATATTTACACATATTTTGATTTAATTAGGTTTTTCGACGACCTTTTTATAGCCATTAATGAATTGACGGTAGACCTTTTTATGTCCTGAAAATTTACTTTTTTATTCAGGAATTCACAATTTTGTTCAATTCAAAAAATTCCCAGTGTTCATTCTTTCGGAACCATGGTCACGTTAGTACCCTTTGTTGTGTTAATTATTTTTTATCACAAAGTGTCACACTTCGTCAATTCTCCAAACGTGTGATATAATATAATGTCCTTTTAAGTCACATTTGACCGACTCTGACATTGGCAAATCCGCTAGGAAGCTAATATTGAACAAGAAGACGAAGAAGTTTTCAACAAGAAGACGAAGAAGAAACATTTGTTTATTTTGTCTTCTTAGCTTTTTATCTCTTTACGTCAGTCAGAGACTTCTGAAAAAGCCATATTGGTTCGATTACCTATTTACCATTATACCATTTTGATTTTCTTTCTGTTTGGATTAATTCAACTTAATTGGAGTTTTCTTAGCTACATATGGTGAAAGTAGATCAAAGATGGCCGGCGCCACAAAATGGCGCAGTAATTTATGTCAAGTTTTTTTTAAATAGGGTAAAACCGGGATAGATGCCCCACTTTTTGAAATAGCCACCTAATTTGAAAAATATTAATTTTATAGAAATATTTTCTATTAATATAACTAGCCTAATCCTTTATGTTGAATTACTTTTTTTTAACTTATCAAATACAGATTTTGTAGAAACGAGCTTTTCGTGAACCCTTTTTTTTGGGGATAGATGCCTACCTATATGGATAGTTGCCCCGCCATGAAAATACCGATGGGGATAGATGCCTGCAGAGCAGGATAGATGGCCTTTTTTTCTCAATCAAATCATAGAAGCAATTATTGGCACTACCCACTGTCCCAACACAACATTAATAATTATGACTGGCAGAAGGGGAAATGTGAACCGAAAAAAAATTGTCAAATTTATAGATTTACTAAATAACTTACAAAACATAGAAAGGGTAATTATGTTCACATTTCCCTATTTAAACACACTGCCTCAGGAAAATATAATAAGACATAATTTAAACTTATTATTATATACAATGTCAAGCAATAATAATAATATAATTTTAAATTCGAATAATAGTAATCATAATAAATTAGAAATATTTGACATAAATAAAATAATTAATTATAAATTTAGTTTTAAGACTAAAGATAAGTTTAACTTATCATATTTTTTTAAAAGACAAATAGCATCATCGCTATCCTCTTTACTATACATAGACCCAGCCAAGGATTTGGCTACACAGACCACTGCTCCTATTGAGCAGTGTCTCTTATCGACACAACAAAGCTTGGAATTCGTTCCAAATAATTTAAACTAGGTTATATGACAAAAGAAATTGTATCTTGCTATACTATGGGGAAAATTAAAGAATGTAATAAAATTAAAACTAGAAAAATTACAGAAAAAAGTAAAATTAATTATTGTAATATCAACCTGGTGCATCAAAACATACAAGGTCTGGTCGGTAAAGAGTTAGAAATAGATTTATTTATTAAATGTTGTAGTATAGACATACTATGTATTACCGAACATTGGCTGAATAAGAACGAAGTTATGTTTAATCTTGGTGATCACCAGGTAGCAAGTTCATTTAATAGGGAAAATGCAATACGAGGTGGCTCCCTAATACTGACAAAAACTAATCTAAAATGTAAAGAAAGAAAAGATATTGTGAGCCTCTCTATTGAGCGCACTGTTGAAATAGCCTGTGTAGAGTTTGAGTGTCTTATTATTGTAAGCGTATACAGACCTCCTAGTGGGCCATATGATACTTTTGAAGAAATTATGGACAAAGTTCTTGTAAAGGCATGTGGATCAAAGAAATATATAATTATATGTGGTGATTTTAACATAAATTTATTAGAAAATAATTCCACCACTATCAGATTTTTATCATTATTTAAATCATTCGGCCTCAATAACTTATTCTTAGAACCCACCAGAATAACTTGCACCACGGCTACTTGTATAGATAATATATTTAGTAATGTAACACCATATAGTCAATGTGTTATTAATAAACTTACTTCGGATCACTGTGGATTGCAAGCATCTTTCAAAAACATGAATAGGGAAAATAACTACAAAAAGAAAGTAATGTTTGTCCCTGTCAACAAAAATCGTATTGAGAAGCTTAGGTGCAATATAATGGAAAAACTCTCATATCTTGATTGTAACAAAAATGATCCGAATATTCTGTATGGTAAATTATTTCATTTAATTAAAAATGAGTTTGACGTTGTATTTGCACCTAAAATAAAAACAGTAAATGTAAAAAATCTTAAACCTTTTAATGAATGGGCGACTGTAGGAATTCATAGAAGTAGGCAAAGATTGTATGAACTCTATGATGAAAGGTCATACAACAGTAGTGAAGAATTTAAAAAATATGTAAAATCATACTCTAAAATATTTAAAAAGGTGTGCATAACAGCCAAATCCTTACATATCAAAAATACCATATCGAAATCGGATAATAAAATTAAAACAACGTGGAATATAATCAATAAAGAAACTGGTAAAAATAAATATAATAACACTGAATATTCTTTATGTATTGATGGTAAACGAATAGATAATGACAAAGAGGTCGCAACTATCTTTAATAATTTTTTTGCTAATGTTCCATTGGCAACAACAAAAAATCTTATATCCTCTCCTACCGTTGCCGAGACATTACTTAAGAAAAGTGTCAATGAGAATAAACATGTATTTAAATTTCAATATATTTGCCCAAAAGATGTTACTAGTGCTTTTAAACTAATTAATATTAAGAATACTACAGATTTGTGGGGCATGTCTGTAAAAATTATGAGACATATTGTGCATATTATTGCACCGATTTTAGCAATCATATTCAATAAGTGCATTGATTGTGGTGAATTTCCTGATTTAATGAAACATAGTAAAGTATTACCACTTTTTAAATCAGGTAGCAGTACAGACCCTTCGAACTTTAGACCAATTTCCATACTTCCAACTCTCAGTAAAATATTCGAAAAAATTATTCTAAATCAACTTTTATTCTTTTTTAATAAGCATGAGTTACTTCATAGACAGCAATTTGGATTTACCAAAGGTAGATCCACAACTGACGCGGGAGTTGATCTTTTAAAATATATATTTACAGCTTGGGAGGAGTCACAGGATGCTCTAGGTGTATTCTGCGATCTGTCCAAAGCTTTTGACTGTGTTGAACATGCGACGTTAATCAGGAAATTGCACCACTATGGTATCAGGGGTACTGAACTTAAACTACTGGTATCCTATTTAAATAATAGAACACAAAAAGTAATCATAAATGGTAAAAGTTCCGCTGGTACCAAAATAAAAATGGGGGTACCTCAAGGATCCATTCTTGGTCCATTTCTCTTCCTTGTGTATATAAATGACTTGGCTTCACTTATGAAGGACAAACATGAAATTGTATTGTTTGCTGATGATACCTCAGTAATATTTAAAATTAAACGACAGCAAATGATCCTTGACGATGTAAACAATGCTCTTTCGAACATGGTGCATTGGTTTAGCGTAAATAATTTGTTACTTAATTCAAACAAAACTAAATTGATAAAATTTACACTGCCTAATGTCAAGCAGGTGCAAACTAATGTATCACTTAACGGAGAGGTGATGGACTTGGTGGATTCGACCGTATTTCTTGGAATAACCATAGATTGTAAGCTGCAATGGGCGCCACATATAGCCAAGTTGGCAAATAGACTCGGTACTGCGACTTTTGCGATTAAAAAAATAAGAAAAATGACAGATGTAAATACGGCGCGATTAGTATACCATGCTTACTTCCACAGTCTAATGTCTTACGGCATTCTACTGTGGGGGAATGCGGCGGATATTAATACGATTTTCTTGTTGCAGAAGCGAGCTATTCGAACTATATACTGTTTGGGCCCCCGGGTATCATTGAAAGAAAAATTCAAAGAAATTGCCATCTTAACTGTAGCTTCTCAGTACATACTTGCTAATGTGATGTACGTCCGCAAAAATATTAATGACTTTTTAAAAAAATGCGACCATCACAACATAAATACTAGGAACAAATATAAATTGAATGTTCCATTTTTTAGACTTAATAAAGTTAGTACTTCTTTTATGGGCCAATGTATACGATTTTACAATAGGATCCCAGAAAACGTTCAAAATCTTTCCATTAATAAATTTAAGAAAATTGTTAAGGAACGTTTGTGTGGTAAAGCGTATTATGAAATAAAAGATTTTATTGAAGATACCACACCTTGGGAATAAGACACTCACTCATAAGGTTTTATACAATGTATAAATTATAATTTTCATAATTTGTTATTTAGACGAAGCGAAACCTTGGGATTAAATTGCTCTTCTATAAAGCTGTTATTATCTAGAATGTAGATAAATTTTGAGCCTGCAGTGTGTTGGAACTAAACTAGTGTAAAGGTGAAACGTATGACATGTCATGCTCGCTTACGCTACTGCAGTGGTGGCGTTGTGGGATGGGTCTTCCACTTCCCTCTAATATGCGGAAGAGGTTGACGCTGGCTCACGCGTCCAGGCCTATGTGGAGGTGCTGCTGTGGTGGCTGGTCATGTTATGCGATTTCTACCTAGCTGAGTTTCTTTTTTTTTTTTTTTTTTATTAACATCCACTGGTTTGTTTTGGATGTTGCGGGGTCTAAATTTATCTACTTATTTACTTTTCTTAGGATAAGACTGTAATAAATGTGTTACAGTAATAAGTGTATGTAATTATGTATGTTTATAAAAAATTGTAAACTATATTTTGAAAGGAGCAACCCAACAGAGTTTCTTGCTGAATTCTTCTTATGTACTATACTAGTATAGTATTATGTATTGTTTGTATTACTATTTTTTGTAATATTGTATTTGAAAAGACTAGTTCCACTGAGTTTGTTTCGCCGGTTCTTCTCAGTGGACTTACTTTGGAACCGGTGGTAGACTCAATTGACCTTCAAAAAGATACTTGGATAGTACTATTTTGAATAAAATTTTTGACTTTGACTTTGACTTTGACTTTGACTTTATACCTTGTAAGTCCTAAAACAGCAATTATATCGAAGGAACATGGGTCATAATAATGAAAAACTTGTGTTTTTTTGTTGTGTTGTTTTTTTTAATGGTTATTATTACGAAATAATTCTAATAATCACACAAATGACTATAAGTATAGTGTTAAATAAGTAAAATTTTTTTTATCACACAATTCAGCGTCATTTCATTTGTCATCGTCATTTTCACTAAAAAATATATTTTATTTTGTTTTTATTTTTAATTTTTGTCGTCTCGTTTTTTATTGGTGGCCCCTTTCTATCTTTTTTTTTCTATTCTTAGTCTTGATTTTCTTGTCTAACTTAATTTTTATTTTTTTCTTTCTTTCAGCCACATCCTTCTTGTGTTTTATATGTATATTTCTTTGTATTCAAAATATCTGTTGATTGTTTTACCCTCTTAGCCATGGTCAAAGGAATTTTTGGAAGAGGTGATGTTCCTATTAGAATTTTCGAATGTGTTTCTTGTTCTGTATCTCGGTATTTCGTTCATCCCCATGTTTTTTTGTCCATTTCATTAAAAGCTGACTATAGGTTTTCTGTGCGTACTCGAAGAACATACTCAGGCTCGCACTCCTTCCTTTATTTTATATTTTGGTGGCATGGTTCTGCCAAAGTCAGTAAAAAGACCAAACATAAAATATACAAATACAAAACCAGACATAAAAGTATACACTAAAACAGACACTAAAATATTTTAAGAATATTTCATATAATATGGTTTATTGGGGATAGACGCCCCTAAGGGCATCTATACCTCAAAAAATCAGGGCAACTATCCTTTTTGATGGGGATAGATGCCAAATTATTTTTAAAATAAATTATAAACAAAATAGCATTTATTTACACCTATATGTCGAGTTTATGAACCTGTATATTGATGTTATAAAAAATATAGCACATTTTATTACTAATTATAAAGTTATACAACGCTATACACTAACCTCTCAATCTTTGACGCGTTTGTGGACTTAGCCGCGGAGATAATCTGACGCACACGCGAAATGCATTCCCACCCCTGGATTGTTCTTGGCTAAATAATGTGCAGGGTGATTGCGGCTCCTACTTATGCAATTAATTTTTAGTCACGAGTTCAGGAAGATAGGTTTTTAGGAAGTGAGGCATCTATCCCGCTGCGGCATCTATCCCGGTTTTACCCTATTTCAGTCATTTTCTTTAAAATAAGTAGGCAATAATGATTAATAAAATTTTTAAGAGATTCAAGGCGAGAAGTATTACTAAATTTAAAGATAATTTAAAATTCAAGTTTAAAAAAAACAAAATTTCAAATTCGATTCGTAGTTTCAATTATTAATGCGCGGTCATGGTACAATTTCTTTATCTTTGTCTTTAGCAAATGTACGCCAACTTTAAATCTCAACAATAAAATGTTAAATGTAGTTAAGTATTCCGCTCTTTATATTTCTGAATACATAAAGACTTTGAAATTTTAAATATATCTCATAAATAGAAACTTCCAGAGCTGCCGCCATTTTGTTTTTCAACTTTCCTTGTCGCTTGAGTTTTAGATAACTGTACAGTTACAAGAATCAAAGGTAAGAATATAAAGGAGCTTTGCAAGGGGAATTTAGACATCATCAGCCCACAGGCCTATTTCCATGAACGTCAAGACGATCCACTCACATAATTATATTATTTAATTTAATATTTGTATAGACAAGCTTTATTTTGCAATAGCCTGTAGCATTATTTTTTCTTATTTAATAATATAAATGTGAAAGTAGGGATGTTTGTTACGCTCTCACGCGAAAACTACTCAACCGATCATCAAGAAACTTTGTACACATATTCTCGGAGGTACTAGAAGTAACATAGGATAGGTACATTAAAAACATTCTTACTAATATTATAAATGTCAGAGTAGGGATGTTTGTTACGCTCTCACATGAAAACTACTCAACCGATCATCCTGAAACTTTGTACACATATTGTCGAAGATACTAGAAGTAACATAGGATACATTAAAAACATCCTTACTAATATCATAAATATGATAGTAGGGATGTTTGTTACGCTCTCACGCGAAAACTACTCAACCGATCATCATGAAACTTTGTGCACATATTCTCGAAGGTACCAGAAGTAACATAGGATACATTAAAAACATCCTTACTAATATTATAAACGTGATGTGCAGGTATGTTTGTTAGGCTTTCAAGTGAAAACTACTCAACGATCGGTTGAGTAGTTTTCGCGTGACAACGTAACAAACATCCCTACTGTCAACAAAAATATTTTTTAAGGAAATTAATATAAGGGTCATAATAGGATCAGTCGCCCTAGTACCTTTAGTCAATATTTTGTAAAGAGCACTATTTTAGCGACCTCTAAAATAGTGTTACCTAGACATTACAGAGGACGTCTACATTCATGAACATAGGCCTCCCTCAATGAACGATAAAACCACTTGCCACTCCATCCAACGCGGACCGGTCACTGCACAGATTAAGGAGAGTTTGTTTACATCTCTAGAGTTTTTAAGGCAACCCCAGAATCAATGTTCTTATGTTCAGATGAAAATCCATATAAACCTATATAAGCTACAACCCTCAGAATCGAATCCAGACCATTTCGAAGACCAAAATTGGATATAAGACGGCTAATAATAGTATTAGAAGTTAGAACAGGATATTTTTGTAAATTGTAACTATTGACATTGGAAATGCAATATGGCGGCAAATTAATGCTTTTGACATAACAAATCCAATATGGCGATAAATTGTAATTTTGGCAATCGGTTAATTATAATAGCAAAATTACTAATTAGCAACCCAAATGTCATAAGCGAGCTTTACCGTAACTTGTGAAATGTAAGCGGTACAATGTAAATTAATATGATTTATAAATCAAACCATTAAATAATTAATTCTCTGTTATTATAGGTCAATTGCCGAACTATTTCTCACAATTCTAACATTGAAAACATGTCGAAAATAATGTTTTAACATGAAAAGTCAATTGAGTAACTATCAATAAAATAAAATATTATTTTAAGCAATTACTGTCGGTCTACCATCTTACTTTCTTTGTAACGTTGCGCTTGCTCGTTACATAATTTTAGGTTTGAATTAAAAGCAGCCGTATCAACCCCAAAACGAATAATTGACGCTGTTTAAATCATCTTTCAAAGATGATGATGATGATGATGACCATACTTGTTGTTCGAATGAAACAGCTTTGCTGTGTTTCAGACAAAACGCGACAGACATGTTATTACTAGCACCGAGACTTAGACTTTGTAATAGGATATTAACATTTATGAATCGCCTGGACTAGTATCAGATTAATCTTTTAATAATAATTAAAAAAAAAAAATAACAAGGTGTGTGACGTGTGTGTGCGATTCACACACGATAGAAGTGAAACACATGTTAAATACTTAAATACAAGCAAGTATTAAACAGTCTGCAATATATACATACACACCGACATTCGCTCTCTCGCTCTTTTGTATTTGTGTCTCTTACCTGTCGTTTTTTCCGTTGCATCCGGTTTGAAATCACAACGATTCTAAAGAAGTTTCACTTCAAAATCAGACACATAGATTACAAACTAATATAAGTACCTAATCATATTTTTTCGATGCCTCAAAAAACACGGATTAAAAAAAGTTTTCTAAAAATTAATCCTAGCTAGATCGGTTTATGACCGTATACAAAAATTTATTATATATATATATATATATACAAGAATAGGGATGTTGACACATGTTACAAATTCATGTAAGGTTATGTTTTATATATTAAATACAGTATTTAAAAACCTAAAACAACATTTTAAAAGTCTACTTATTTGTCTTAAAATTTAGAAAATTAGTTTAAAATGCGTTATTTATCATGCATTATCACGTGACTGCAAACGCTTATAAGGCGATGACGTCACTGAACATTGAGTTAAGTACAAACTGTCATAACTCACCTAACATAGCGTGAGCTCTGAATGCGGTGTGTGACGTATTGACGCTTGAGCGTTTTAACGGCAATTTTAAAAACTATTTTTCTTTATTTAATTTTTTGTTAAAATTGGACATATTTCTTTACAAAAGTCTTTTTTTCGTGTTTGTCTTAGATAGTATATCTATCAAATAAAATCAATTTAAAAAATTAGTCAACATCCCAATTGCTCGTTTAAGATATAGAATATTACAATATTGTTACAATAAAACCTTAAAACTATGTTAGTAAAATAAACGTCAATGCCAACTTCCAATTAAATAAAAAAAAAACATCTCAAGAACCTTTTGCATCGTTTATTCGACAATAACCTCAAAATGACTTTATCACGGCATATCCTATAAACAAAACAGGGATAATAATAAACTGCCGACGCGGAAAATAAGGGGACATTTATAAAGAAAAATAATAATGAAAGCAGAAGGAGGCATAATAAATAAATAAGAAAGAAATAAAGCAATTTGTCTTTGGCTCGCCGTTACAGCGAACACTACGGCCTAAGGTATAATTACAGAAAACAATATTGCTCACGGTTCTTCTTCTTCTTTTAAGTATTAGCTTCCTCTAGGATTTGCCAATTGCTCACAGATAAAAAAACCAATTTTGGACGAATGAATCAAGATGACATCGATCGATCACTTATTTGACAAAGTTCTCAAATAAGTGAATCGATTAGAATGCGATTTTTATATTTGAACGCGCATCTGGCAATGTTTATTAGATTTTTATCAAAATAAGTTTAGCCGTTTTTTATCGAATCTTTTGTCAGTCTCGTTATTGACGTGACAACATCTTATAATTCGATGGAGCCAGCTGCACGTACGAAAAAACATGACTCATGCGGCGTCACCGCTCTGAGGCGTTCCATTTAAGGCTTGAAGTGCAAGCGAGAGCGCGGAACGAGCGACAAAGAGGCACAATCGGGTCAGTATTTTCTTATGACGTTGTCACGTTCAACTATCAGTAAACCGACTTTACAGACAACCGATTTTTTAGTTACTATAGTAATTTTACATAGTAGGTATATAATATATTCCAGTTTACTACTGCATTATCCTTTTTTATTGAATACTAGCTGTTGCATGCAGCTTCGCCTGCGTCAACAAAGTTTTTATACGGGTCCCTAACATTTTTGTAAATTCAATATAGCCTATGTTCACCGGGGATAGTGTAGCTTCCCAACAGTGAAAGAATTTTTCAAATCGGTCAAGTAGTTTCAGAGCCTATTCAATACAAACAAACAATCGAGTCTTTCCTCTTTATTATTCCTAATTCCCTACTATATGTTTAAGTATATATCTTAATATATATATTTCTTGTGTGCGTGTGTATGTGACTGAACTCCTCCTAAACGACTGGACCGATTTGAGTGATTTTCTTTGTGTGTATTCAAGTAGATTCGAGGATGGTTTAGATTCACAAATCACAAGGCAGATGGCGCTGCAGTCGGTATCTAGGTTATTGATCTGTACTGCCACTATCGATTCGTATCTAAAGGACAACGTCTGTGGGGTCCGCTAGTAATATTATAAATGCGAAAGTAACTCTGTCTGTCTGTTACGCTTTCACGCCTAAACCACTGCACCGATTTTTATGAAATTTAGTACACTTATAGACCAGAGCTTCGGAAATGATATAGGCTACCTTTCATCGCGGAAAAAGGCTTGGAGGGGTTTGTTTGAACTAATCTCAGGAACTATTGGTCGGATTTGAATGATTCTTTCAGTGTTAGATAGCGCATTTATCAAGGAAGGCTATATACTATCCCGCTAAGTCGCCGTTATAAATCATAGTTAACACAGACGAAGCTGCAGCCAACAGCTAGTATTAATATAGATTTCTCAAAAACGTCGCAAGTTCGCAGTTTTCGTGCCCCAAGCGCCGGTAACAAATGATTCAGCATCGCATTGAGAAATTATTAATTAACTCTCGAGAAGAGTGGAGACTGCTGACTGCCTAACAAACCCGCTTGTTGTTTTGTTTTGATCATTAGGCGCAGAGTCAAATCTAGACTCAAACTCAAATCAGAACAAAGGCAACTTAGATTTATACCTAACTAGCTGTTATCCGCAGTTTCTAAAACTGAAAGAATCATTCAAATCCGACCAACAGTTCCTGAGATTAGCGCGTTCAAACAAACTCTTCAGCTTTATATATTATATATAAAATATCGATTGATGAATTTCTAATCAATTAGAAGCAGTTTAAGCATCTAATATATAAAATTCTCGTGTCACGGTGTACGTTATTGAAATCCTCCGAAACGACTGAACCGATTTTGGTAAAATTTTGTGTGCTGATCAGGTAGGTCTGACGACATTTATTTTTTTAACCTCCTTATTGAAAAGGGTGGTCAACCCCTAATTTTTTTTTTTAATTTATATTTCTATTTTTTTATGATACAAAAATACATAATATAGCCCTAAATTTTCACCCCTCTACGATCAACCCCTATTTTTTCATTGCAATTATAATTTTAGCGGAACGAAGTCTGTCGGGGCAGCTAGTAATTTATAATAATACTAGCGGACTCGACAGACTTCGTTCTGTCAAAACAATTAATTTGCAATAAATAAAATTGCAATCTCAAATTTGAGAAATAAATTATCCTATCTTTTAAGTTGGAGAAAAGCACACATTTTAAAAGAAAAAGCATTAAAATCGGTTAAGTGGTTTAGGAGGACCCATTGAGGACAAACATTGTGACACGAGATTTATATATAATAAGATAGCTGACCAAGGAGAGGTTGTTCTGTCATATTACTAGCGGCGCCCCGCGGCTTCACCCGCGTATTTCTCATTCCCGTGTACAGGGATAAATAACACCTATATGTTGTTCTGATGAGTAAGCTATATAATATAGTCGCGGTCAACTGCCCGTGCTGAACGACACCGACAAATTTACCGTCACACTAAACGCGCGGTTCGCGCGCGATATTTTCAAGGCTTTCATATTATGCTTTATGGTATATGGTAGCTCCACACTTCCGCGAATCGAGAGCGATGGCGCAGCGTGAACATAGCGTGAAATGTAATAATACTCCACCATTGTGATCTTTTTTTTTTTTTTTTTTTTTTTCTTCTTTTGGCAATAGCGTTTACTTTTTGCCAATGACGTAAATTAAAAGATTGGGAAACTAAGATAAATAAGGATACGGAACACGGGAAAAGATCAGATAAGTAGGAAGAGGTTTGAAACGGATAATAAAAATTTCATAAATATACATATATATACTTACACACCAAATATTTAAACTTTAATATGGTTTTGAAGGATGAAAGATGACAATATTTTATAAAATTTACATGGATACATAATTATACAGGATATACAGGTAGGAAATGGAACATTAAGAGATATTAGATCATTCAGGAATGAGGAGCGGTCGTATAGAGGACATGAAAAGAAAATGTGATCTAGATCACATTTATCGGATTCACATTCACACATGTCAGTAGATACAATGCCTAATCTATTAAGATGAACAGGAGTGCAAACGTGACCCAAACGCATTCTTATGATAGAAGAACATACTAGCTTATTGCATTTCGCACGGAAAAACCATGGTTTAAGTGAAATAAGTGGCTGAAGGTTAAAATATCTCCTGCCTTTTGATTGACCAGTTTCAGTCCAAAGTCCATTCCAGCAATCCTGAAGGTGAACTACAGGAAGAGCACCTAGATCCTGGCAATAAACTTTATAAGGGAAAATATCGCCATCGACCACGGCTTCATTAGCTAGTTGGTCTGCTTTTATATTACCAGGAATGTCTCTATGGCTAGGGATCCATACAAACAACACAGAAAGACCAAATAAATTACATTTATTTAATAGATTTCTTATTTCTATGATAATAGAAGAAATATTTTTTGATTTAAATGGGAACCTATTGAGAGACTGTAATGCACTTTTTGAATCAGAGAAAATTATTGTTTTTGGAAGTTTAAATAGAATAATATATTCAATAGCCTTAAGAATACCATAACATTCCCCAGTAAACACCGATGTTTCCGGAGGAAGTTTGATTTTTTGTGATATTTTAAATTGGGCGTGATAGACACCTACACCAACAGGATCAGAAGAGGAGTGTTTAGACGCGTCTGTGTAAATATGATGGTAATCAACCCAAACAGTATTTTTAAGAAAATTAAATGAAAAATTTATACAAATATCGTGCTTATTTAAATCTAAGTTAAAATGAATTTCTGGAAGAGACATTAATGCTTCAAAGCTAGTACTGAAAAGAGGGTAATTAATGGATCGATGAATAGGAGCTTTTATGTTAATAAATTTCTTAAAACTATTGATTAGACAAGGTGGTTTTTTATGTGTCCAATATGCAGATGAATCTATACAATGAGAAAGTTGCTGAAGTTTGTTATAAAGAGGGTGATTAATAAACTGAAAAGATCGGAATATAAATTTGTCAGCTAAATATTGACGACGTAGATGTAGTGGAGGATCACCACATTCTACTTGAAGAGCATTGATAGGACTTGACCGCATAGCACCAGAAACTACTCGTAAAGCTTTGGACTGTATGAGATCTAGTTTTTTAAAAGCCTTAGCACTGCCAGGCTCCAGCAAGAATGTACCATAATCTAACATACTTCTTATAAGAGCATTATATAACAATTTCATGCAAAAAGGGTGAGCACCCCACCAAACACCTGATAGACATCTTAAAATATTAAGAGCACGTTCACATTTAGTATTTAGGTAATCACAATGTAGGATACCAGTTAGTTTCGAATCTAAGATAATTCCCAAAAACTTAACATTATCTTTAACTGGAATCTGATTATCCTCATAAAATATAGAAATAGGAGGAGGAGTTCTTGATCTCGTGAATAAAACTATTGTACTTTTTGAAGGTGATAGATCAAGGCCATTTAAGTCCAACCACTTTTTTAAAATCATCAGCGATTGTGTTACAGAAGAACTAGCTTTTTCAATAGAATTATCACAACAGTAAATTAATAGATCATCAGCATACTGAAGAACATTTACACTATTAAGAGATGATTTTAAATCTTGTGTATAAATATTATATAATATTGGACTAAGTACTGATCCCTGAGGGAGGCCCTTTGAAACAAGACGAGTAATTGACTTCCCGTCATCTAGTTTCAGGATTATGTATCTTTCAGAAAGCATGTTTATGATAAAATTTGTTAATAGCAGTGGTATATTAAGTTGTAAAAGCTTACTCTTTAAAATACTTATCACGACGTTATCATAGGCACAGTTAATATCTAAGAATGCAGCTATTACTGATTTATTATTTGAAAATGATAATTGAATATCAGAAATGAATATACTTAAGCTATCAATAGTACTTTTCCCACGTCTGAAACCGAACTGTGATTCACATAATAGACCGTTATGCTCGACAAACCATTCTAAACGATTTTTTATAAGATGTTCTGTAATTTTCATCAAAACAGAAGAGAGTGCGATTGGGCGATAGGCAGAATGGTCTGAAGAACATCTATTAGGTTTCAGAACGGGAATTATTTCTTGACGTTTCCACGTGGAGGGGATGTTACCAGATGTCACTATTGAATTTATAAGAGATAAATAATAAAATAAAGCATCATCGTTTAAATGAGAGATAAAGGAATAAGGAATACCGTCCAGTCCAGGAGCAGAATCCTTAACATGTGACAATACACATTTTAATTCAGTGAGAGAAAATAGACAGTTTAAACCAAAACAATTATCATTATTTATATTTATTACTGGGTAACGAATTATTAAGTCTTCAGGAACGAAAGGTGGAGCCAATTTATCTAAAAAGCTATTAACTAAATGAGAAGGGATTGATTTTGTAGATGAATCTCTGTATGCAGATCTAAACCTCCTTATATTTTGCCATACAAGAGATGGTCTGACATCGGGTGATATTGAATAGCAGAAGGTTTTCCAGCCATCAAATTTCTTTTTCTTTAGAAATTTTGAAGTTTCTGACATTATCTTTGTAAGAATTTCAAAATTTTCATCAGTGGAACATTCACAGTATGTAATTTCAGCATATTTTCTTCTCTTTACTGCCTCAGTACATTCATTATCCCACCAAGGAGGAGAAGGAATAAAACCCAAAGAGCTATTTTTAATAGGAAAAATCTCATTGGCAACCTCAATAAAGATTCTTGCTAAAGAATCTGCACACTGAGATTCTGTACCTGGATTAATTTTTGGAAGTGTAATAATTTTGTTTTTTATGAGATCTTTATATAAATCCCAATCAACATCATTAAGCTTATATTTTAAACGAGGAGAATAAGTTTTATGTAATACTTTATTGTTCTTATTGCAGGTTGGAAATGATAATAATAGTGGGAAGTGATCACTACCAAAAGTAGATTGCAATGGATCCCAGGACAAAGAAGAAGCAAGATTAGGTGTAGTGACTGTTAAATCTGGAGCACTTGGGCCCTCGTCAGGATGAGAACGTCGAGTAGGACGACCATCATTTAATATACACAAATTCACTGAATCAAATATATCTATTAATGTGTTACCATAACTATTAGAAGATAAGTAACCCCAGGATTCATGGCGACAGTTAAAATCACCAAGAATAATAAAAGGCTTCGGAAGAATGGAAATAATATCTTTAATTTCATTCAAGATTGCAGAAGAAGGATGAGGTATATAAATAGATATGTAGCAGATATTTTCGACTGAAGCAGCAATGATAGAAAAATCATTACTGTGAGAAGGAATAGAGAAGAGAGAAAAGGAAAGAGGGTGTTTCACAAGTATGGCTACTCCACCATGCCCATCCACACGATCTTCCCTGAGACATGAATAACCACGAATCTTAAATAAAGACCCTGGTTTCAACCATGTCTCTTGAAGAGCACAGACATAAGGTTTATATTTATTTAATAAATAAATAAGATCACTTTTTTTAGGAGTGATGCTTTGACAATCCCATTGAAGAACTTTGTCCATTATTTGGTTTATAAATTTGAGTAATTGCGGAAACTAATAAGGCAGCGTTGGACGGTGTAAATTCATTCGTTTGACTAAGAGATTTTATAAGAGAAATAATTAAATCAATTACTGAGGATTCCAATGAGTTTTCATTTTCTTTGTTAATTAATGCACATCCATTAGAGGGTTGGGGAATATTAAAATCCCTTAAAATTTCTTGGTGAGCTGATTTGTCATACCCTTTGCTAAGTGTAGGTGGAGGCTTTGGTTTAACAAAAACAGTTTTTTTATATGAAGAACTGTTTATAGCTTTAGGTGTAGAATGTTGATGCTGGGTTGGAAAACTATTAGGAGTGATGTTAGGAGATGAGAGCAATGCATCTGCATAAGAAATTCGAGAGACAGATGGATGTAACTTTGAAGCTTCAGAATAGGAAATACAACTTTTAGCCATTGATTCCTTTATAGCTCTTTGTCTTTCGTATTCTAAACATTTTTTATCAGTTGCAATATGGGAACCTTTACATAAACAACAAGATATAAAATCTTCTTGAATAGAGCAGTTATCACCACTATGTCCTTGACCACATTTAAAACATCTTGGTTTAGATCTGCATTGAGATTTTACATGACCAAACCGACAACAATTGTAGCATTGTATAGTAGGATAAATATACAAGTCTACAGTAAGAGCAGTGTAGCACATATAAATTCGTTTAGGCAAAATCTGTCCATCAAAAGTAAATACTACAGACTCAGTACATTTAAGATGGTTTTGTCCATCAATCATTGTCTTCCGTTTTATTCTTCTAATTTTTATGATTGGGCCGCAGCCAATAGGTACAGAAACATTGTCTTTTATTTCCTCTTCGGACCACTCAGCTGGTACTCCTCTTACTATTCCTATTCTACTCACAGAAAATGATGGAATAAAAGCCTTATATTTTTCAGTTTCTAAATTTTTGTTTTCAACAAAGTCATTTGCATCTTGGTGCTTAGAAAAAGAAATAGATAACCTATTCCGGCCTATCCTTTTTAAACTTCCATTTACAATATTATTAACTGAATTTCTTTTGAGAAAGCGTCCAAATGTGGATGTAAAGTAACATTATCGTCGGGAGATGAAAATTGTTTATGAATATGTACAACATAAGGAGCAGCATCAGATGAATTATATAACAGCCTTGCAACAGGGGGCTGTGGCTGTGGTGTAGTGTCCGTGTTATTTTTTTGTATAGTCTCTACTACTATAGAAGAATTATTGCAGGAATCGGCTTTGGAAAGAATTTGTTTATCACTAATTTCTACACATTGGCAATCACATTCCTTAATATCCTTTTTATCACCACGATGTTTTCGTCGTCTTTTATTACAATGCCTGCAGATTCTGGGCCGAGCTGACACTCTTTTACGTCCACTACATGTCTGAGACACAGAACCATCTGTATCCATTGTACTACCATCGTCATTATTTGTAATTGTCACTACATGACCTATATCGGGGGGCTCGGGGGCTGTCCCCCCAGGATCACCCGGGGGGTCCATCATGTCATGAATGAAAAGTAAGGTAAAGAAAACTTACCAATAGGATGAAATTTACAAAATTAAATAAAATTTACACTTTAATACAAACTAACTATTAAAATATATACAAACTACAACTTATCTGATCTAAATATCTTAAAATTTACATAAAATTCAAATTAAAATGAAAAATTATAAAAAACTACGTGCGACCGATTTAAGGTTTCCCGCCCTTTTTTCCATTGTGATCTTTGAAGAGTTCAAAATCACGTAACAATTGAAAGCGATAGATCAATAATATGTCTAGATAGAGTGTCGCGCGGAAAACACGTCCAAAAAAAATAGCGTCCAAGAGTTAGCCTCTAAATGCTTTCTCCGTGTTTAGTATCCGTCCCGCTGTCATAGAATACGCATGAATTGTTACGCATTATTGTTTTTATTTATAATGAAGGTTTGTGTTGAAGTGTAACGAGATTAAAAAGGATGATTATGGGAGAACTGTAGTAGCTGGTATCACTATTCACGAACACATGTTTGAAAATTTTGGCCTGTTCTTTTTGTTGTGATTGTAGGGCGACACTCCATCTAGACATATTAATGATCTAAGATTGATGCGTCAAAGGCAAAACACAATAAACAATCCTCATGTAAAAATGACAGATTCCAAATTCAAATATAGTATATTGTTTACTTTTTAATGGCGCCGTATTTCTGACCAGACTATGTATAGTAGTATATGGGTGTACCTATAAAATCCCTACTTATATAATAAATGCGAAAGTAACTCTGTCTGTCTGTTACGCTTTCACGCCTAAACCACTGCACCGATTTTTATGAAATTTAGGACACATATAGACCAGAGCTTGGGAAAGGACATAGGCTACCTTTTATCGCGAAAAAAGGCTTGGGTTTGTTTGAACGCGCTAATCTCAGGAACTATTGGTCGGATTTGAATAATTCTTCCAGTGTTAGATAGCCTTTTTATTGTGAAAGGCTGGCTTTATACCATCCCGATAAGACGACGTTATAAATCATAGTTAACGCAGGCGAAGCTGCGAGCAACCGCTAGTAAATTATAAAGCACTAGCTGTTGCCCGCGGCTTCACTCGCGTTAAATTCGGAGTAGCGCAGTTCCGTACATACGTATAGTAAACAAAAACAGATTTTTTTTAACTACCCTGCGAACTTTCATCTCCTATTTCATGCCCATATAGGTAAAAATCTTAAAAACGGTGGAAAAATTATTAATAGTTATTTAATTCTCATCAAGTGCCTAAATGAAAAGTTTCATGGCGTCATCTTCTATGTATAATGACGAACTTCCATACAAACTTTCATCCCCTATTTAAACCCCCCTAAGCTTTATTTCGCAACAAAAAGTAGCCTATGTCCTTTCCCAAGGCCTAATCTATCTCTGTTCCAAATTTCATCAAAATAGGTTCAGTGGTTTAGGCGTAAAAGCGTAACAGACAGACAGACAGAGTTACTTTCACATTTATAATATAAGTAAAGAGTAAGGATTTTCTGCTTTATTCAACCAACCCCTAAAAACTTGCCAAGGTGTAACAAAGAAAGTCCAAGAGAGCGAGTAATAAAGTGTATTTACTGTTAAAAGTCATGAGATGACCCCCAGGGGTTCCGCTCGCAAGTTCTGTCGTGAGGTGACCCTCGGGGGCTTCGCTGGGAACTTGTGCAAAGTTCTAAAATTACCCTCGAATTGATTCTGGTAATGATAAAAGTTGGAGATTTAAATTGGCGATAATATTGAATGACGGTTCCGAAGAATATATTCGCGAAGTCAAGCAAAGTCAAGTTTAAGTTTCAAACTTAACGAGAATATTATTTTCCTTCTTGTTTATTGATTTAATATCATTTTAACTTACAAAAAGGTAAATGGTAGGTATTGTAGGGCTATTCTGTAAAAATTCATTAAGATATCGAGCTTCATCTGAGTGATAGCGCTCACTTCACGCTCACTTCGAAAGCGAACTCACTTGACGAATACCGAATTCATACTAATAATGTCAACAATCTCACGCAACAAGGTTCGTCTCGTCGCCACACTCACAAGTGTGGTGCTGCCGGGACTGTCCAGTTTAAAGAATACGAATTTGATATCTCACCGCGGATTCCGCTGTCGAGATACGAAATTGTCCTTACAGAATAGCACTGCTCGTACTATATAAAGGTAAAGTTTGTCACATCACAGTATAAATACAAGAAAAAATATAATTTGAATGTTCCGTTTTTTAGACTTAATAAAGTTAATACTTCTTTTATAGGAGAATGTATACGTTTTTACAATAGGATCCCAGGCGTTTCGGATACTTTACAGCAACCTCGGTCACAGGAGTACGTCCGTACAATTTGTTAACATTTGAAAATCTACATCTACATCTTCATCTACAATAGTCTACATCTACACTAATATTATAAAGAGGAAAACTTTGTTTGTTTGTTTGTTTGGTTGTAACGAATAGGCTCAAAAAGTACTGGACCGATTTCAAAAATTCTTTCACCATTCGAAAGCTACATTATCCACGAGTAACATAGGCTACATTTTATTCTGAAAAAAAATAGGGTTCCGTAAGATATTTGGGTTTTTCGGACACAAGGTGTAAAAAATCAACCAGAAAAGTTACTTATTTTGCATACGCTGCCTAAACTATAAAAGATAGAACCATAGAATGTTCTAATTAATTGTAGATCTTATAAATATCTACAAAAAAGTCCACGACACACTATACCTATCTATGTCGAGTGAGGCACAACAACCATATTTTATTCAGAAATTTTCATTTTTTTGGACTACATTTAAACGAGTTTATTTTACTCATGCTTTTAATCCTTAAGATATGAAGCTAAAGAGTTTGTTTATTCGAACGCGCTAATCTCAGGAACTATCGGTCGGATTTTAATGAAACATTTCAGTGTTCGATAGCCCATTTATCGGTAAAGATATATCATCCCGCTAAGATCCCGTTGTAAATCTTAGTTAACGCAGGCGAAGCTGCGGGCAACAGCTAGTGTGGAATATACCAATCGAATTGAGAACCTCCTATTCTAGTAAAAACCTCGTAAGTGTGTAAATAACCCTTAAACCATAACCATGTCAAATGAAAAACCCTCCTCACAGTTCCGTGTGTTTATTGGAGGGCACTAAATTTCACTTTAAGGGTCTCGATTATGACAATATTGGCCCTTGAAAGCGCCCTTCTGCCCTTCACCTTGAAACACCATATTATGAATAGCCAATTTTATTATGGTACAATTTGGTGATAAATCTTATATACTGATAAAAGAAGAGTTTGTTTGTTTGAACGCGCTAATCTCAAGAACTATTGGTTGGATTTGAATGATTCTTTCAGTGTTAGATAGCCCATTTATCGAAGAAGGCTATAGGCAATATAATATTATCATATACTAATATATAAAGCTGAAGAGTTGGTTTGAACGCGCTAATCTCAGGAACTATTGGTCGGATTTGAATGATTCTTTCAGTATTAGATATTTATTGAGTATAAGTTGTAAATCTTAGTTAAAGTAGGCGAAGCTGCGGGTAAAACTAGTTCAAAATATTTTAGGATCCCGTTTGTCAAAATGACAAAACGTTTAAAAATTTAAAAAGACATGTAAAAAGTATAAACCCTTATATGCCCCACTAGTGGGCACAGGTCTCCTCGAAATCAGGCGAGGAGGTTGGTGAACTGAATACCTTCAAAGACTGAATCTCATCAGGCATGCAGGCTTCCTCACGATGTTTTCCTTCACCGATGGGCCGATGGTCCCTTGTTTAGGTGCACTTAGAAATTTTGAAAAATCCAGCACAATATTTAGGTCAAGAATCAGGATTGAACCCGGACCCTCTCGCTAAATAGGTCGAGTCCATACACCACTGGACCATCGTCGCTTCGTGTTCCATGTTCGGTTTAATACACATTCAAGTAACGAAACAGGATAGGTATTTTAGAAATATTTTTTTATTGGCTTCTATTCTTACTTTTATTAGAATACAACTGCATCTTAACGGGATGATATAGCCTAGAGCCTTCTAGCCTTTCTCGATATATGGGCTATCTAACACTGAAAGAATCATTCAAATCCGACCAATAGTTCCTGAGATTAGCGCGTTCAAACAAACTCTTATTTTATAAGATAATAGCTGTTGCACGCAGCTTCGCCTGTGTCAATTAAGAATTAAAACGGGTCCCTAACTTTTTTAAAATGTAATATAGCCTATGTTCACCGGGGATAATGTAGCTTCCCAACAGTGAAAGAATTTTACAAATCGGTCAATTAGTTTCGGAGCCTATTCAATACAAACAAACAATCAAATCTTACCTCTTTATAATATAGATTAGTATAATATATTTGATCATGGTAAATCAAGCACCTTCCCTACCTCCTACCCTCCTCGCCTGATTTCGAGGAGGAGACCCGTGCCCAGCAGTGGGACATATAAGGGTTGATACTTTTTTTTAAAATCAAGCACATGCATAAAATGTTCAATTCGCCGCAAACCTGTTTTTTTTTCGAAAGGTCTAGACTTTTAGGCCTGATGGCCTTTAAGCTCAATCGGTGGGTAGGAGAGCAGATGGCTCATCTAGTAAAATACTAAAGGGGGGCGCCCCCTTCGTACCCCGCAGGGAAACCTGTGTACTTACTCCGTAATACGCCATTTTCTAAAATATAGCTGTACTAACAAATAGCTCCATCTAGCTGTTTAGTTTGTAACTAATTGGAAACTCGCATTCACAATTTCACAACTTAGTTTTACGTTCAAAAATTTCGTTTATGTCTTGCGTTTCGCAAAAGACAATTCATATCGTGGAATTATAGAGTATAGAAAGCAAGGAGAACCATCTCGGTACACAGTGTCCACTGAAAGGCAGCAAATTAAGATGGCGCCACAGTAGCGAGTATTTAAAAAGGCGCCACAAATAATTACAGTAGGATACTAGGTTAAAATAGGAAAGAAAAACTTCCTCTTTGTCACCGCGCATTTTACGAAAATGTGACTATTGCATGTCTCCTCATCGCTAAATTCACCTCATTTCCTTTTCCGACACTAGCGCTATTTTGACGAGTCTTCGAACCATAATTTGCTGTTTACAAGCGAATACTTTTTTAACTGATCCCCCATACTAGATGGTTCTCTTTGCCTCTACCCTCCATACGTGGAATTTGAGCTAATAGGTGAGTATAGAAAATAAGGAAAGCTATCTCTGTGCCACAGAGTACTTCTATATATCTTACTGTACTATAAAACAATGGTATCGCGCAGAAAACTATGAATAAATTACAGGTAGCTAATAGCGAATTTATAAACGTGTGTACGTCAACAAATTACACGCACACATATAACGTTTATCTACCTTTGTATTTACACACATAAGCAAATAAATGATTTGATAACACATTCCACGTGCTATACTAGCGCGGTCGTGGCCGATTTTTGAACCTTATAATCTGCAGCTTTTTGGTCATACATTTTTTTAACTCATCACCTGTACAAGATTATTCTGCCTAATAAGTATCTATACTCCAAGTTTATAGTGTATAGAAAGTCAACCTAGAAAGTCATAGGCTACCTTGCCTCGTGTCATGTAAAAATAAAGTAGAGCCATCTACCGGCACATTGTCAAACTAACTAGTTTCTACTCTAACATGACAAGACCATAGTGTTTTTATATGGCATTATGATGATTCTATCTATGAGTTATACAACAAAAGGAAAAAAAAAATAACTTAGTATGTACTAAACATACATCATTTTTATTTCTTATTATTATAATCAATTATTTGCATACAATTATAAACTATTTTTAATGATGCCAAAAATTTATAACTCACGCATACAATTTTTTTTCTCGTACAGAAAGATTGTCTGAAAGAGATTTCTTTGTGTAGGTATTTACACAAATGTGGGTGGCATATTTTGTTGTTAAATGTTATGTCTGTTTCATGAATAAATTTATGATTGAATTGCTTGTTTTGTGCCAAATTAAAATCATTCGAAACGGGATATTTGCCATGTTTTTTTTCCCAGATCCGTGGCTAATCCTTATCCATGTTCCATGTAAACGTACAAACACGGTAAAAACTGAAAAGGTCCAATTTTTAACAGTTTTAATAAATATATCCCACTTTAGTACTGAGTTACTTAGCTTTTTGCGATTCTGCAGCACACATACTCTGAATTTTAATGTGATCTTGTATTTGATTGATTTTATTTTTTGTTTGTTAGATTTAGTTTTTGTTTTCCTCTTTTAATTTGTATGTGTAATGTGGAATTGTGAATAAAAAGTTTATCTATCTATCTTTATCCTAAACATTATATTTTTTTACATTATATAACATTATATTACATTATATATGTATATTTCCAGATTCACACATTCCATACATCGAGTGAAGGGTACTTCATGAAAATTGAAAAAGACGCTGAAGATAAGGCGTCGACTGCATTTCTTCCTCAGCCCGCAGAACAAAATCTCGTGACTGTGAAGAGAGAGAGAGAAGGTGACGGTCTACTAGTCGGTGACGTTTCGACGGAGACAACGCAAGAACTGGTGAAGCATCTGACCTACAGATATGACGACCCATACGACGCCTTCGGAAGGTACGTGGCTTCCACGTTGAGGAGCATGCCCGAGCGGAGGGCGCAGACGCTGCAGCCGAAGATAGTGAGGCTACTGACAACCGGCGAAGACGGTTGTTGAAAGAGGATCGGCTTATAAACATTAATTATGCTAGTTTTAATCGTTGTGAGTTGTGACCACGAAGTATAGATATAAGGAGTCCGAACGGTATGGGCTTTTCTATAGTATTCACATACACAATAATAAACCCAGATCTTAATTCTTTTTTCTGCCACTGGCTGCGCTAGAATCGAGTGCTAATGCTATTGTAGCGGACCAATCAGCGCCACAGTACTTCCCGCCTAAACATTTAAACGAGTACGATTAAAGGCGTGCTCTACCGGCAAAACTTCTGTCATCTTAATTGCGACCATTCGTTCAACATTATATTCAGACTCCTTATATCTATACTCCGTGGTTGTGACAGGTTTATAAATAAAGACAGATGGAGCATGCCGTACACGCGTGTGACGCCACCCAAGCGAATACAAATTCAAAAGCGAACACAATCTAATAGACGTTTAGAGTACGATATGTCCAGCGCTTGAGAACGCTTTTGAATTTGTATTCGCTTTGAAGCGTCACTTGAGTGTTCGGCATGCTCCATCTGTCTTTATTTATCAGTGCGTTGTGATATAATTTTAATGTAAATAAAAATGTTTCATATGTTGTGTCAAATAACGTCTTTCTACCTGAGGGGTCATCGATTCATGACGAGATGACAGAGACACGAGAAGCAACTCTATCCCTATCCCTTCCCCTACATCAAGTGTATTATTTTGTACAAAAATATACTTGGATTTTCAAGGAATACAACAAAAATGATTTTTTTATAGGTTATTTTTTTCAAACATATATAAAAAGTAGGTTTTGACAAACAAATCGCAATGTAATCATTTGTATGTGACTGAACTACTAGAGGGCTGGATCGATTTCGGTGATATTTCGTTCTGTGGGAACACTACCAAATATTTTATTATTATATAATATAGCCTATCTGACCTGCAAGTTAGCTTATAAAAAATAAAACAAGTGAACTTCTTAAAATAATTTATTATTTACATAAATAACTAAATATCCCACAAACCCCACATAAACCACATCTTATAATTAATAATAGGTTAAAATGGACACAAACCATATTTAACTTATACTAATATAAAAAATCTATGCTTATTTACTTATGAACTATTAAAAACTTTATTAGTATACTATTAAGGTACGTTCAAGGAATAAAGCCGGCTTACTTATCTTAAATAATACTGTTGTTTTTTACGGCACTGACAGCATAAGTTTAAAAAAAATTCTTGCATGCAATACTATAAGCGACGATGGTCCAGTGGTGGATGGACTCGGCCTTTTATGCGAGAGGTTCCGGGTTCGATCCTGACCCCCCCGTGTGTGCCTTGAAATGAGTTTTTCTAAATTTCCAAGTGCACCCCAAACACTAGACCCTCGCTCACTTACCGGTGAAGAAAAACATCGTGAGGAAACCTGGTTGTCTGACAAGATTTGAAAGTCTTTAAAGTTATGTGAAGTTCACCAACCCGTACTGGGCCAGCGCGCTGAACTATGGCCTATTATCTTTCTCGCCTGATTTCGAGGAGGAGACTCGTGCCCAGCAGTAGCCTGTGCCATATAAGGGTTGATACTTTACTTTGTGCCATATAAGGGTTGATACTTTACTTTTTTTTTTACTTTATGCAATATAAAACTCATGTAAAACCCCAATATTTATAATGATTAAGACTACCTCAATCTCAGAAACAGTGAGGCGAAACTATATGACCTCGAAGTGATAGAGAGAGTTTTGTTTTCTAATGTTTGCATGATGATGAGCTCAGCCTCTTGAGTAAGAGATAAAAAAAGTGTTTGCGCGAATTTCGTTCATTCACGAATGCATAGAGAAGACAAATTACAATATTGATGGGTAGTTTCACGCAGTATAGATATAAGGAGTCCGAACGATATGGGCTTTCCGTAGTGTCACGTACAGAATAATAAACCGAGATCTTAGTTCTTTTTTCTGCCGCTGTCTGCGTTAGCATACAGATGCTAGTAGCAGACTAATCAGCGCCACAGTACTTCCCGCGAGCGGACCAATCAGAGCCACAGTACTTCCCGCGAGCGGACCAATCAGAGCCACAGTACTTCCCGCGAGCGGACCAATCAGAGCCACAATACTTCACGCGAGCGGGGCTCGTTTTAGCTAGCCCCCCATAAAAAAATGTTTGATTGTTTTTTAGATTTATTATTTTATTATATAGTTATATCATATTGTTTGTTCTTGATTGTTCTTCATAAATCGTCGTTTGTGCTTCTATAGTTTAATTATAAAAAAATATTTAAATATTATATCATACGGACTTCTTATATCTATACTCCATGCATAAGAGGTTTAATCCAAGTCAAATCACTCACTCTCACTTTTAGATTGAATTAATTTTCTAAGGTAAAATCTATAATGGCTAATAGTAAACTGGCATACATATACTGGTATATTTCCCTTTTGAATATGTCATTATACAAATGATTTCACAAATTCTTCACTTTTACTCCAGGCAATGTTCAATATTACTCAAGGTAACATCTCTAGTTCTGATGGCAACGGTATACTCTTCATAATTGCAAACCGTTTTAAGGCATCATATTTACTGCGGAGTGCTTCTATCTCTTCCCTTATCCTGGTATTTTCCTCTTGCATAGCTTCCATGTCATGCCATTCCTGAAACATATTATTCCAAACGTAAATTATGTTCAAGCTTACTCATCAACTTTTATACAATCATTTGAAATTGGGTTTTACAAAAAATTCTCTTGGATATAGTTAATATAAAACACAGTTAAAATGTTCAGAATATTCCATAGTCCCTATAATAAGTATATAGTTACTAACTTTACTTGGATTTGTATCTTTTTCAAACACACTTCGCCACAAAACTGGCACAGCAAAAATGCACAGGCTATCAAAATAGTCATAAATCACCTGCATACAGCTAAACCAAAGTCAACACTGGCAAGACGTTGTAAATCAAACACGTAACCGTAATAGTGGTTATGCAGTGTTTTGTATGAAAACAAATTCTTCTAAATTTTCTGCTAAAAGTGCTGCAAAACCAGTGCAGCGTGCACTGGTTTTGCGCTATACTTGGCTGACATTGAGATGATGAATGATTGGTTGATAGAACATACACACAGATCACTGGTTAGTTGAATTGTCATTACATCAGTGACAAATCAGATTTTTATGGATCAATTAACACTGTCGCGGCTTATAACATGATTTGCGGTGGTATGGTCGTGACATTGGCCACTTATAATAAGGGGAAGAAGAAGGAAATATAAATTCTTAATTTGAATATATTCGAAAAAATTTCTTGAATTCTAACACACATTCCGATTAATATGTTGTAAATTGTATAATATTGTAAACGAATATATTAAAACTTAATTCAAAAATAGTAAATGTTATTATTTGAAGACAACCATAATTTATGACTGATCGTTGCTGCCCCAACTCTATACAGTTGTATGCTTGATGACCTCTGATAACAAGATAATATAAAATAGAAATGAAACCAATAATGTGATTTTTGATTGTAAGTTACCTGGCTTTTTTCAGTCTCCAGCTCATCCTTCTGCTCAATCCGTTTGATTCTACATGAGGCAGCATACCCTCGATTCTTCAGTGTACGTCGGCGTTGTTTCATTCTGCAACATATAAACATATTGTCAGACAGAGACAACAGACTTCTGTCTCCTTTATCACACCAAACCCAAGTAACAACTGATATAAACTAGAACATATTAGCTATTGGCAGACTATTGGTAAATGGTCTGCGTCTACCATAAACATGTGGGTGTAGTTGCTACTCAGTTCTTTAAGTTTGGCATACAACTACTACCAGCGACTTGTTGATTCACTGCTTATCCTGAGGCTTCGTGAATCTTAATGCCCGTATTAAGTTTTCTCGGATTTCTATAGAAACACAGCACAGGTATTTCAAGTTATAGATTAGAAAGAAAGAAAGAAAGAAAGAAAGAAAATTTATTTGTGACACACATTAGGTACACAGACATGTATGACAAAAATTCCGTATTACATTTTTCTTACTTGGGTATCACAAAATGGTTCCAACTTAGTGTTTTGCTGATGTTCACCAGCACTGGTCTTCCGTTGGAACCGTTTAGTGAGATCACGAACTGGTTACACGTTGAACATAGACAGAGTACGCACTACATAACTAAAATACTTCATGTACAACATATTTATCATATTTATCATAACTACCTACACTATAATATAGTTAGTTACAGAAACAAGGATAAAAATAAACTAATATATATATACACACATACATATATAGATTAGCAGGATGGTAATACATGCTGACATGTTTATCCTTACCACCAGTGATACTAAGTTGTACTTTGGATCTTTAACGTTGACAAGGGAATTAGACTTCATAATATAAAATTCTCTAAGTTAGGGGCTTTGCTAGTGAACTTGATTATTATTTTAAAAAAATTAAAATATTTGTATTATTCTTGAAGATGATAAATTATTACAATATAATTCTTTGCAACATACCTTACAATCTGGTCTCTAGTGAGTCCTCTCATTTTGAGCTGCCTGTTGAGGTCACGGACAGAAATCGAAACCAGTTCATCATCACTGATCTCTGCACACGGAGTGGGTGACAAGGGAGCCTGGAAAATAAATATTTTTTTCACAATAATTTGCACTACACTGATGATAAGAAGTTTTTTTAACTAAGTTAGCTAAATATAACTCTAGGAAGTAACAGACACAGTAACCAAATTACACATCGTTAGAAATTTCCATATGTATTCCTATATTTGCTAAGTCATCTCAAAACAAAGGAAAACAATAATAAGCGATGTTCCGATATCTATGAATTCTCTACTTACCATTATAGCTTTCCTCACGCCCAGTCCTTTTAAATCATGAGGCATAATAAAGAATTAGGGTACAAATGATGAAACTCCCGTTATGTATGTAACAGTAAACAGATACACGCAGTTTAAATTACACGATTCTCGATTGACCTTGAATACAGGGAAAAATTGTTCTTGGTTAATTATATTTACTGTTTTGTTTTGTACAACAGTATTATTTTACGCTAAAATGTAAAAACACAACATGCGTAGAAATTAGAAATTGCTAGCACATATTTTGTCAAAACTCAAAATAGGATTTTTTTGTTCCATTTTGAATCGGCTAAGACCAAAGGCCATACTACTTAAGTAAACTTACTACTCGATTACAACAATTAGGTGCATAAAACGTTTCTTTAGGCAAGTTACTAATCCTGTTAAAAAAAGGTGTGTGTGCTTAAAGTAACGCGGTCGGGAGTTACGGAAGGGAGGGGCCATGCATAGGCGATCCCCTCTGTCGTGAAATGTCATTTTGTTAGTGTGATGGGTCCTGGTCGAACAATAAAACTGATTTCAGGCCGAGCTGTTTACTAGACTGAATATAGTTGCGCTGATATACGCACGCTCTTAAAAAATGCCGAATTGTTCAGTTTTTTGTTGCAAGAAGAGACCTGCCTCGTGATATTTACAAAAATATGCCATTTCATTTCATATTTACGTAATTTTGATCACATTATTAGTATTTATTTCGGTTAAATAAAAAAAATTACAATAATTACCAAATACATTGTTTGGGATTTGTCAACCAAACGCGGCAGCTCGCTCTAGTACAATCATGGATGGTATAATAACAGCTAAGAGTAAATACCTACAGAGGTCGTCCTATTTTAAACGTCACGAGTTAGAGTGAGACTACAAGTTATAATTTTAGTGTAAGAAACAGAGACAGAAGATTTTTCTTTTGTCCCTGTCACCGTGACTAAATATTTTGTTTGGCAAACTATGCAAAATTCTTGCCAAACAAATACGTACGTATTTGTTTTTCGGAGATTTTAATAGTTTTACACAACTTGAAACAGTGATTTATTGCGATTTATTTGAATTGAGTTAATGCGCAGTGGTGAGTTGCAAAATTTTAGGGTGTAAAAGCCGCAGTGAACAAAAATTGATGGATTAACATAGCACTCGTAAGTTGTTTAATGATGTGAAAATATATTATGAACGTAGTAATAAATTGATTATAATGACGTGTTTTAATTTAAATTCAACTTGTTGTAACTCATTAAATATCGATTACATGTAGAATTTCAACAATTAATTAAAACATAACCTTTAATTGTTCGAGGTGTAGTGTTGCCATGATGTGATTTTTTTTTTACCTTACGGTTACGGATTTCCTTTTGTCCTTGTTAAAAAAACAGGTTGTTCAGTTGTGAGATGGAGAAAATAAAAACAAATATTTATAATGCCAACAATATCTTGGTATGTCAATACACATAATTTAATTTATATCTCCTTACGTCTTAAATTTCCTTTACTTATTTACAGTAACAGAAATTGCCACTTTTATTATTTTTTTAAGTTTAATTCAATGTATTGACTTACTTGATACTGGTAAAATGTTATAAAATACATTAAATAAAACATTTCATACCAAAAAAATAGAAGCAGTAAAGTAAATAAAATAGCAATAAAGTGTGAGGAATGTCTATCCGCGATTGCCGATTGTTTCTCATAAATTAGAATAAATTATAGAAGTTTTATTCAAAAAAGAGATTTTGGTGGATTGCATTATCCATCTCAAGATGTAATAATAATAATATCTATGGACGCTTTTTACACCACGTCAATCTGGTCCCGTGGTAAGTACTCGAAGAGACTTGTGTTACGGGTACCAGACAACGGAAAATACATATATTTAATATTATTTGTATTAATTCTTAAATTTAAGATTTTTTTTATATAATACACATCCATGACCCAGGAACACAGAAAACTTTTTTGTTCCCTGGCGGGATTCGAACCCGCAACCTCCGGCTTGAGCGCCAACGCGCTAACCATTGAGCCACAGAGGTCATCAAAGTAAAAAGTAATAAAAGTTTGCCTACTGCATGTAGGTAAGGTAGGAATTCTAGAAAAATTTCTGAGACATATTTTAAATATTTTAATCACTCGTGGTAATGCTTATTTTAATAATAAAAATGGCCTGCCAAAGTTGATTGACAATGTTTTTAAAAAATTTGTTGATTCTAATGTATTTGCGAAATTAAGGAATCACGTATTGGAACAAAGTCCACTCGACAATCATCTGTCGTTGGTAATTAAGGCAAGTGTTCTTAGATATCTTGAGGTGAGAATTAATTTCATTATGAAAAAAACATCTCAAAGCGAAGAGAGAATTAAGAGCATGCATACCAAATTAGTTTTATTTAAAGGCCAGTATATCATACAAATTATTTTAAAAAATGTATTTTATTTTTATTGCAAATAAATTATACTATAATGTGCACACGGTTACAGATCAGGATATAAATTTACAGTTTAACCTGACCTTACTCACTTACATGTAAAACCTTGTACTGTACCCTCTAGCGTAGTATAAACATTTCAGATAAAAAGTAAGAGTGTCCGAATTTATAAATAGTATTATTAATATCGCAAGTCGCAAGTATTCATTTCCCTAGTCTAGTGACATAGCATACCACCAGGTGATCTGACTGGTCGTTTGTCTAATATGTAATAAAAACATACAGACACACAAAACTTACCGTACCTATGAAGAGGTTGCAACAAGTATTGTAGTAAAATTATTGAAACTATATAATATGATACCTAATAAATATTAAAAATTAAATTTATATTTAATAGTAAAAAGTCCAAAGTGGTCAACTCGGGCTGTTGTCGTACGTACATTTACATAAACTCCCCTAATTACCTACCATATAGGGAAAATTCCCCTATATGGTCACACTGCAAAAAAAATATTGCTGTTTCTTGTGCGGTTACGCTATGACGATCTCTATAGGTACTTACTCTAAGAATAACAGTTATATATATTGATTGTAGTATTATTGAGATTGTACAATCTAAAGATCGGTCAAACGACTGATCCGATAAGTGCATGTCAAATATTTTAAAATTATTGCTGTCACCGAGTGATAGTGTTGTAAAAATTTCATCGTATAAAATGGCAAAGGTACAGCTTATACAGCCTGCTCTCTCGTCCATATAATTATTTTTTATAGGTAATATTTTATGTTTTATTAGAATATATTTTATTAAATCTAATAAGGGCAGAATATTAAAATTTTGTGGAATTAATTTTATAAACAAGCTATTAAATTCTAATAATGAATTTATACGTTGGGCCGTCTGCTCGTCGGTCCGTTTGTTCTTCTACTCGTTGCACATATACTATTAAACTACTGAACCGATTTTAATAAAATTTTGCCCATACACTCCATACATTCCAGGCCAGCTTAAAAAAAAATAATGGCCATGAGTTTGTCAGACCAGCTTTGCTTAGTTTTGTTGGAACTAGATGACGCCGTAAAGTGGACTCCAGACACATTACTTTATTATTTCAGTTTTCCCAAATCAGATTGTACAGGAGATATCCAGTAATAACTTTTTAATGTGTAATAAAAAGTTATAGTGCTGCCCAGCAGACGTAGCTGAATTCCTGGAAGAGTCAGTGTCTTTTGCTCGGATCATTTATGACCTTTGACTTTCCAGTGTTGGCCAACAATAGAAAATGATTGATCGAGGCTCATATCTTTTTCATAGATTATAATATCTATCTAGGTTATTCAATACTAGCTGTTAACCGCGGCTTTGCCCGCGTGATTTTAGATTTACGGATTTATCATGTCTGATAATAATCATTTTCTATTTTAACAATGACTTAAGTTATTGTATTAAAATGGATATATGTTATCTTGAACATAAAGACATTATACCCCTTCGCTTTCTGTATTTCTGCATATAAATTATGATGTACTATTTAGGGATACTATTATTACACTGCCCGTTCAAATCACGACAACACGATTTATTTTCTTGCGTATTATTTTGATTTTGCCATATCTCCTAAAGTATTTATTTAATTTACATGATGTAAAAGGCAAAAATAATCTTCATAAAGTGCTCAAGCTAATTAATTAATTTAAATTGATAAGGATTCATACCTTATTTTCGTAAATAGCTTTTAAACTATCGCGCTATAATTGCCTATTTTTTTAAGTATTAAATGGATATAGTATGATATCCCTAAGAGATAGACATATGCCATCGTGGACTTTTTTGTAGACCTTGTAGACCTATTTAAGATACACAATTCCACCATACATCATTTTGATATACCTCAAAGGGTTTAGGCAGCGTTTTCGTTGAAAACTCCCAGGCGGCCTATTTTTTTCCGACACGTACAACAATTATTGTTATATCTTAGCCGATTTATATAAAAATTTAATAAATTATATACGTAAACCTTCCTTTTGAATGGTCCTATCTATTAAAACAAACCGCATCAAAATCCGTTGCGTAGTTTTAAAGATTTAAGCGTACAAAGGGATATAGGGACAGAAAAAGCGACTTTGTTTTATAATATGTAGTGATGATGGTATATGGTAGCTCCACACTTCCGCGAATCGAGAGCGATGGCGCAGCGTGAACATTGCGTGAAATGTAATAATATTCCACCATTGTGATCTTTGAAGAGTTCAAAATCACGTAACAATTGAAAGCGATAGGGAAATATCGATGCCTTAGATCAATAATATTAATTTCAGTGGTGCTTACGTAAAAAAAAAACAAAATTAACATTCATTTACGTTGTGCATAATTTGGTAATATTTAAATTGGAAGCTAGGGTCTAATTTGTCAAAACTTGACAATCTTTTCATATTTATTTGTAACTTAATTATCAATGCAAATTGTCTTTTTGAACTGTTAATAATTGATGAAATAGAGATTTTTATGACATCTTTGTATAAATTTCAAAACTGATTTTCATAACCGAAATATGGAATATATCGATAGTCGATACATGGATAATAACATATTTGTCAAGCCGTGGCTGTCACAACTTGACAATTTCCCCCGCAAAAAGTGACAGACTTTTTTGTATCGGGTATAAACGTCATGCGTACTCCCCTCCGACACCGTAAGGAGGAAGGAGGTCCCGCGTTGCTCTATGTGTGTGTGCGATTCACACACGATAGAAGTGAAACACATGTTAAATACATGCAAGTATTAAACAGTCTGCAATATACATACACACCGATATTTGCTCTCTCGCTCTTTTGTGTTTGTGTCTCTTACCTGTCGTTTTTCCGTTGCATCCCGTTTGAATTCACAACGATTCTAAAGAATTTCACTCCGAAAGTTATTGGATTTTATATTCAAAACATGAATTTAACTAAGGTAATAATTTAACAAGTAATCAGGCAGTATCTAGTAAGTGAAATCATGAGTGAAGTATTTTCGATCCGATACAGCAACATTTTTTAAGAAAAAAGCCGACTATTACCTCGGCACAAAAGCAGTGAAGATGTAAGATAAGAAGATTCATAGATATAAATGATGATTAAATAATATTATCAGCTTATTTACGATTACGAGACGGACGCGGGACGATCCCTTGCCAGTTGCTATTCGCTTATTTGCAATACATCCCGGATCGGCTACCGGAGATGGTCTTTCTATATACTATTTTTACTATATTTAGAATAATACATGTGTTTTATTTGCCCAACATTATTTATAGTTACTCTTAATGCTAACTTAAATAGTATTATTACTATTAAATAAAATCATATCATAAACTTTTAATAGTGCTTTTAATAAAATAATTTTATATTTATAAAAAAATTAACTTTAGTAATCGATATTATATGATCGAGTGACACGAGTTAGATTAGATAAGTAAACAACACTAGTTTGTGGTTGTACGCTTGTCGAGCTATACGTTACGTGAAGAAGAAATTTCATAACGTATTTTTATATTAGCAGAAAGTTTAACAGTGCATCATGGCTAAAAGGAAAAATAAGCCCTTGATCGACTCAGATTCTAGCAACGAATGTTCTGATTTGGACTCTGTAAGTGATACTAAATGATATTCTTAGGTTATATTATTTAGCTTCTTTTGCTTTTTGACGACATTCCTAACGTATTTTTAATGCGTATTTAGGCCAAGATCAACTTTTCAGGGATAGAATTACCTGCAATATGTATAGTAAACTGTCTTTTCCAATTACGTGTTAAATAATTCCTTTAATTCTAGTTTTTACGTGACACGATTCCTTAAAACTTAACGCTCTTTTTTCCTTCACGAATGGTGTTACCAAATATGACTCATGAAATATTTAAACTATATAATAATTTTACACAAGTTTAAATATATTAGTGTCGTAGCAAAATATCTTCGCAATCAATAAGGTCCGGTTACTTTCTCTTAAAACGTATTACATGGTTGCAGTCCTCAACAATCTTTCGAATTTTCGAGATTATCTATGACGATGCGCTAAAATTATAGTGTTTATACCTTATTATTACTGATATCAACTTTTTTTTTTGGTTGGACATTATAATTTAGGCGTTTTCGATAAGTTTGTCCAATGTATGTATGTTTTTGAACAATCATACAGATTGTCATAAAATCAGTCATAACCTACAAGTCTAAGACAGATAAACACTTATTCACAATTCCCCACTAACATAAAGGGCAGTATATTGCTGAAACAAGTGAAGGTTAACTTAGTTAACTGATGAATTGCCTGTTATGTTGTACTTTCTATTAGCATCATGATGACTTGTCATATGATAATTAAATGATCAAATAATGATGATTATCCATCATGATGAAGTTCCACTACAGCAGTGTAATAGTTATGTAGTGTGACATATATAGTGACGTGAAGAGCATCTCCGCGCACTGAGGATGGAGGCAAAAACATCTATGCTATCACATTTATAATATTAGTAAGGATTTCATGTGAATTTTCACTTTCACAAATGTATTTTTAAATAAGGGTGATCATCTGCATAATAACTGGTTATGAGGATGTGTATTCATTTTTAAACTTCACAAATGCTGAATGCAAAACTGATTGTTTGCCCTCTTATACAATAAAAAATCTCTTCATCTAGAGAGTCCAAACCAGTGATTCCCAAAGTGGCCCAGGTGACTTCCAGTGTGGTGAAGACTTGATGGGGGTCCACAATCGTAAGCGGGGGGTCCATGAAAATTAATTTGGTTTTGATAGTGAAGAAATGATTGATAGTCTCAAGCTATTCCTATCCTCCTATCAATATTGTTAAGAGAATTTAACTACATACTATCATGAAAAAAAAGCTCAGAAAGCTTTTGAAAGTGGTCTATGAAACAAGAGTTTGGGAACCTCTGGTCTAGACTCTAGAAAAGTTATTTCTAATTTAGTTTTTTTTCAGTTAGATAATAATTATACTAGATCATCAATATTTGTTTAATATTTGATTACATCTTTTTTTTTATAATATCTTGAAATTATTCTTGAACACTTCACCAATCAACTAAAATATTGTTATTTACTAAAATGTTCAATATTTTCAGCAATTTCTGAATTTGGCAAAGAAGAAAAAGAAACCTGATGATGGATCTCCCCCACAGAAGATGAGAAGCAAGTCAACTGACAAGTCAGACAGCGAATCTGATTGGGACAATGATGATAAAAAAGATGCTCCAAAAGGTAAAATAAGCTATAATTATTGTCATCACCTATAACAGGCCTTCCTCTATGAATGCTGCCAAGATGGCTGATACTTTGCAACTGCATGAAGAATGTCTTTCCACCTAAAAACTCTATCATCATTAGCATTTATCCATCCATTGCTGACCATAGACCATACTAGATCATATTTAACTAACGTCCACACAACCAATTCTTAGCCGCTCGCATCCAGCATGGACTGGCCACAGCATGGAGATCGTAATTCCGTCTGGTTAATGACCGACCCCAACTTACACTTGGTCTTTTTAAAATCTATTTTTGACTGCACTATTCAGTGTGTTGATAATGATGACAATAATGCAATATTTATATTTTTCATCGTTCATGTTCATCGTTTTTCAAAAAGAGCAAATGAGCACAAGTATTGCATCGACGGCAAAAAATCTGTCCTCTACAAGTCAAGATGCAAGCCTCTTTCAAAGAACCAATATTCTATTTTAAGAAGTCTATAAAGCTCATCATCATTCTTTATCCGTCCACTGTTGAACATAGGCCACCCTCAATGAACACCAAGACGCTCCCTTCCCTCCCTTCCCTTGCTACTTGCATCCAACACGGACCTGCCACTACACGGAGATCGTCTTCCCATCTGGTTAATGGCCGACCAGCACTTCGTCTACCTAAACGCGGCCTCCACTCCTGAACCTTAATGGCCCATCAGCCTTCCGTTCTTCTGAGTGTGTGACCAGCCTACTGCCTTCAACGAGGTTATTCTTTGCGTGATATCGGTAACTTTAGTTCTCTCATGTTAATTTTTTATTTCAGAAAAATCATCATCATCATCATCTTCGTCGGACTCGAATAGTGACTCTGATAGTGATACGTCCAAGAAGAAAGAACCGGCGAAACCTAACAGAAAAAACTCATCGGACAATTCAGAGGAAAAGAGAAAAACAGAGAAGAAGGAAGCGCCTAAAAGCACAGATACAGTGAAGAAAAAAGATGTCTATAGTGAACCTGAAGAAGGTATTCAGAGTACTATATATATTACATTTCATGTTAGATTGTTCATGTACAGGCATCGACCACATAACCCATAGACTCCTAATAACAGGGGAATGGGTTCTGGCAACACATCTGACTTATAGTTCCGATGTAAGCCGTAAACAATGTACTCAAACTATCGTGTCGTCTCATTCTTTACCGTTGCGAAATATATCCATTTCTTTTTAACGTTCCGTGATTGGTAATGTATGACATTGAATTAGCTAATCACAGCATTGCAACCCCTTTCGTCTCACCTCAGCTAGTTGCCAGAATGCATTTAATACGGAGAATCAAACATTAGGAGTCTATAGGTTGTGTGGTCGATGTGTACAGGCAAGCATAAACAATACTTTGAGGTGTCAACAGTACTCCCGAACGCATAGGGTCGTTCAAACCAATTCATAGACAATACTTAAATGAAATCTACAACTGTGCGTCTGTCAAACCGCTATAAAACCCGACTATTGATACCAGGAGTGCATTATTACGTTACACACGCATTTTTCGCGTTTTTAGAAATCATGAACTTTTCATTCATAATTTCACCTTTGAAATGCGGTGTATTCTATAAAGACGTAAGCGCCAAATGACGTCACACTTATGGTAGAATGATTAAAGGCTTTCGATTTCTTGTGACCCATAAAAAAACAGTTATATATGTCAGGTTATTTGTTAGCTTGTCAAACTTGTTTGTTTTCAATTAAAGTCGTGAATTTTCTTATTTTCCAGTGCTATTAACCTCATTCTGTTTTTATTATGTAAATATGAATGTATCGGAAGGACTCTTGGTTGTGGATAGCAAACATTTGCCGAAAGTAGACTAGAAATTGACAATTGACATGTCTTGTTTGACATTAATATTTTCATCTAAAACATTGGAATGCTATAATGGCAAAGGTAACTTATTCTACCAAATATGTGACGTCATGACATGTTTTTTTGTTTTCATTTTTGTTCTCAGAAATACAGAAAAAAAAGTATATTTGAGCTCAGGATACGAAACTAAAGAAATGGTATTTTTATTTTGAGGTTGTGTCAATTTTGAAATGTTTTCAATTTAAAACTCTCCATCGATGAAAAGTGAGCTCTGCCAGCACCACCAACACAGTCATCATGTGTTATAGAAACTTACAGCCCTGATAAATGGAAAATTTGAAGTCATATTTACTTTGCAGGTGAAGTGTCTTCTCATTCGTCGGACAATGATTCATTAGATTCAGAAGAGGAGTTCGATGATGGGTGAGTTTTTTTTTAAAAGTGTTTGATCACTTACTAAAATTAACTAATCAGCTGTCAAACCATTTGTTAAGTGTCAAAGGAGTTGGTAAAGCATGGTTAAATTACATAATTAGATCAGCCTGTCAGTTGACATAACAACTACAGTGAAAAGCTGTCAAATTTGACTAGAATTGTATGTTAACCGCCATTAACAGCCGTGTTAGTTGACATACACTGACCAATGTTTCAGAAACCGGGCGTTAATGTGCTCATGTCAGCTTAGGTACAATCTCCTATAACAACCATCTACGCAAAAAGTGCTGAGTCTTTAGTCTGTCACATATAATGCTTGTTCAGTTGTTTGTGTTATTCAGATTATTTTTAAATTTGTTTTGGTTATAGTAAGATTAGTCTCTCATGTAAATGATGTGAGATGTTGCATTCTAACAAACATTTGCAGAGTCATAATAACATGTAAACTCATATTGTTTCAGATATGACGAGAATTTGATGGGAGATGAAGAGGACAGAGCCCGGCTCGCCGCTATGTCAGAGAAGGAGAGAGAACAGGAGATCTTCAAGAGGATCGAGCGGAGGGACCTCATGAAGACCAGGTGCATTATTGTTATAATAGGGACCGTCCATAAATTACGTCACTCATACTATGTGGACTTGACCAATTGTAACATTTGTGTGGGATTCTACACCGAGGAATAAACTATTATTAATTGCGTTATACATTTCTTATTGTGCTACGATGCTCTTCTATTAGCATCCAACATAAGGAGCAATGTATTAAGTATGATGCAAAAAATTGGTGCCGTCCGCGTCACCTGTGTGGCGACAAGGTCACGCGCACTTCTATTACCTTATTATTTAGATAGAAGTATTTGAACACGGTTGTGTGTACAGGTGGGAGATAGAACGGAAGCTGCGTCTCGCCAAGCGGATGGCGGCGGAGCGCGGCGCGTCGCCCGGCGAGCTGGCCCGCAGGAGGGAGGCGCGCCGGCGCAGGAGGGAGCGCCGCCCCCCGCCCGGTACGTACACGGCATGGTGACTACCACATGTAGTGACTACTGCCACATAAGATGGTCAGTACCACACGAGATATGGTCAGTACCCCGCACCATATTTGAAACAGAATGTGAGTTACAACATTGGGTACGTCATATGCATGTCCTGCGTAGTGCCAACTATCCTTCCAAGATTTTGCACACCGTCATCATTTGATCTTTTAAGTGATACACAGTTCACACACACAAAACACTAGTCAGTACCATAGTCATGGTCAAAATTGCCCACAGTATGTAGACATTTCGACCATAAGAACAGCAAGAAATATAGATTTCTCTCAGAAAACATAAAAAAAAACTGAGCCATCGTTTTCTTTGATTTGCTGTACCGGATCGATACAAAATTTTTGATTGTTCATATTATAATATATTGACTTGTTTATGTTATGCAGAAATCCCAATTGAAGAACCGAAAGAGCCTGAAAAGGAGAAGGAGAAGACCCCACCGAGTCCGGGGGAGATAAATGATGATGCGAAGGAACCGGGTAAGTCCAGAGTAAATGTATATGGTTAATAGGCAGAAGATTATTATTTTTAACTTCTTGTAGATAACCATTTTTTTCGTATAATAATTATCAAACGCTTCTCCACAAGAATAGGGATGTTGGCACGTGTTAGAAAGTCACGCAAAGTTATGTTTTACATATTAAAGACAGTAATTGAAAACCTAAAATGACATTTTAAAAGTCTACTTATTTGTTTTAAAATTTTGAAAATTAAATTTAAATGCGTTATTTATTATGCATTATCACTGCAAACGCCAATATAAGGCGATGACGTCACTGACCAGTGAATTAAGAACAAACTGTCATAACTCTGTTTATCGGTGTGTGACGTAATCACGGTTACATGACAGCTTGGAGCATTTTAGCGGCAATTTTAAAATCTTTTTTCTTTACATAACTTCTTATTAAAATTGGACATATATCTTAACAAAAGTCTTTTTTTCGTGTTTACCTATGGTGTATCTATCTAATAAAACAAATTAAAAAAAAAAGACGTGTGGCACTCGGGGACTGCCGCGGTAATGCTATTGCATAGCATTTTGTATCAACTTATGCAATTATAATTATTTATTTATTTTAATTATTAATGCAGTATTTCTTTTTCTTTGATATTAATTCAAGTTACACTTTTTGAGCGTGGTGACCGATAAGAAAACATTTTTTTTCCTTTATTAAATAAATAAAAAAATATAAATATTTTAAACAATATTAACTAATATTGTTTAAAATATTTTTATTATTTTACAATACATGTGTTATATTTTATTGTTATTCGTGCGAGCTTCGTAGTGTCGTACAATACGTCTAGTTGCAAGCACACAAACACCGTGTCGAAGACTGCCGAAAAGAAACGACGTTAGACGATGCATGGCCTTCAAGTCACACCTCCGTGCCCGTCGGAGTGGGGAGCGTTAGGTTTTATTTTCGTTACGGAATTTCTGTACTCGGTCCCCGCGCTCAAGGCCCGCGATAGAAGCTATGCAATAGCTTAAAAAATGTCACTATCCCTATTGTCAACGAGCTCCCCGACCCGTGTTTGTCTCTAGTTAACTGTCCGTCATCTGTCCGTCTGTCAGTCCAAATATTATAAAAACCTCTATATCCCAGAGGACGGTGAGGTGGAGCGCTCGACGTCCCCGACCTTCGGCGCCAAGAGTGAAAGGAAGAGGAACGTGGACGACCGCCGGCTCACCGCGATGGCCGCGCTGCGGGCGCAGAGGGACGCGCGCGCGGTGCGCGTCGAGACGCAGCTCAAGATGCAGCAGCAGAGGAGGGACGACGTGAGTGTAGTGGATATACGGTTGGAGTTAGTGGAGAGGAGACGGAAGGGTAAGGGGACGTGAGAAGTGGAGGGGAGACGACGGGAGTGTAGGGGGGTTTGAGTTGAGGGGAGATGTCGCGAGTGTTAGGGGGGACGTGAGAAAAATAGTGGAGGAGAGACGGCCCAAGTGTTAGGGGTTAAGTGAAAAGCATTAGTGGGGGGGGGGGAGGATGCGAGTATAGGTAGGACGGAAGTGACGCGAGTGTTAGGGGGGCGTGAGAAGAATTAATGGAGGGGAGACTACGCGAGTGTAGAGGGACGTATGTAGAGTTAGTGGAGAGGAGACGGGAATAGAGATACATCTTTAGAGTAGTAGAGAGAAGCTATTTTAGGACCCAAGCTAGAACGAGCTCCTTGATATACCTTAAAGCGTTTCTCTTACCAATACCCACTAACATCATCTCTCCAGGCCTTCGGCAACCCCGCCATTTCGCTAACTTTTTCACCCACCCTCATACAATACTGCATTTACATCCAAATTATTTAATTTTAAATCACTTCTCACCGCAGCACATGTATTTAATAAGCTGATACCTAATTATTGACAAATCTCTAAAAACAAAATTTCTATTCCGTCTATCAATTTGAACTTTCCGATTCAGGATCCCGATGAAGAGATAATTGGTGGCACCAGCAAGCAGAGCGTCAAGCTGAAGGCCTCGGACATATATTCCGATGACTCCGGCTCGGATTCGGAGACCGATAACAAGTCAACAGGTGAGGTGTTGTGAGACGGTGAATGGTTTATGATTTACAAACATTTCGTCCACTGCTGGATAGAGATCTCCTTCGGATAGCTAATATCAAGTAATATGAGCTAGTTTGTTAGCATAGCTTTGTACATACCGGGTGTATTTAGAACGCTTTGAAAGATTTAAGCCTAATATACTATTTATATACTATATAATGAATATAACCATTTATCTCAGAAACGGTTTTTAACAAAATTTTAGCACTTATGTATTTTGCATGCCCGCGATGTAATACACGCTATGAACTCACGCTGACCGCGAGTCGCGCGGTGCGGGAGTTCATACACCACGCGCGACGCGGCTGTGAGTCAGCCGTTACATTTCTGTCTTATTCAAAAAACGATTATTTTAAACCATTCTCATTATATATCTGTATCATTATGTTAACCAAACAGGATTATATAAAAGAAAGTTAAAAAGACAACAAAAAAAAGTATTTCGCCTTTTTTTTCACTCGTATCATGTCAGGCCACGCCTACACTATCATACCTGTTCGTTTTTCAAAGCGTTCAAAATACACCCTGTATAGATGATGGTCCAGTGGTGACGCGCTTGGACTCTTTAGCAGGATCGTGGCTCGTTGGTCAACTAACATATTCTAAAACTTCAAATGTGTCATTTCTGTATACTATTAAACAAGCCGGTGTCCATTTCAGCTAAGATTAACATCCGTCTATGTCACTCGGTGCTAATGTAACATTCAAAGGTGATTTATTTATTGGTGCTGTAGTTTATGATTAAAATCGTAACAAACAAACATGGAAATCTTTAATCATTATAATACTGATGTATAGACATATGTGAGCGACGATGGTCTAGAGCAGTGACTCCCAAAGTGGTCCAGGTGGACCCCCAGGGGTCCACTATCGTAAGTGGACATGAAACCAATTTAATTTTCCTCATGAAAATGAGGAAAATTAAATTGGTTGGTCGATAGGAAAAGTTTTAAAGGGGTCCATGAAACAAAAGAGTTTGGGTACCACTGGTCTAGAGGATATGGGCTCGACCTCTAGCGGGAGGGTCCGGGTTCGATCCTGACCTCGCCGATCGTGGTGCCTTAAAATGGCTTTTTTTAGGTTTTCAAGTGCACCCTGAACGCGATGCCATCGCTCGTTCACTGGTGAAGGAAAAATCGTGAGGAAATACATGCCTGATGAGATTAAGTGGACCCGTGCCCAGCAGTGGGACATATACGGGTTGCTACATTATAGACGTATGTAAAAGCAATCTAACACCTGCAGGTCGCCGCAGCTCCAGCTCTTCATCATCATCGTCAGCAGAGGAGGCGCCCAAGCGACGGGAGCGCGAGCGCGAGGAGGAGGTCAAATATGCCGACACCGCCGACCAAATGAACAAGATCCGGCTGAGCAGGTTGGTTCGGATGGTTTCGAGTAGTTCCTCGAATAATTTCGAGGAACTGTTTTCCTCGATTTAATTCGAGTTAACTTTTTTGTCCGCGTTAACTTAGATTTACGGACGTATTCGGTTTGATGATGATTATTTTTATAGCCCAAGACACTCCTTATTATAACAGCTACCTGCCAGTAAAAGTCCCGTCAAAATCGGTCCAGCCATTACAGAGATTAACCGAAACAAACAGATAGACAGAAAAAAATTTAATGTTGTTTTGGTACATGTACCAAACAAACAGACACAAACAACCAACCAAACAGCCAGACAACCGAAACAAACAGATAGACAGAAAAAAAATTAATGTTATTTTGCTACTATCATGTTTTCCGTGCAGCGGTCTCTAAAGCAAAAGTAGCCTCAAAGATAGCTGATCTCCTGTAAGATATGGCACTCTGAGAAGAATAGCATAAAGAATATGTAATTGATGCTGGTTGTTTCAGGTTCAAGCTGGAGAAGCTGGTGCACCTGCCGTTCTTCGCGCGGGTGGTGCGCGGCTGCTTCGTGCGCATCGGCATCGGGAACAACAACGGACACCCCGTCTACCGGGTGAGTGGGCGGGGCGAAACGCGGGGGGCGTGACCTGAAGAGTTTGAACGCGCTAATCTCAGGAACTATTGGTCTCATTTGAATGATCCTTTCAGTGTTAGATATCCCATTTATCGAGGAAGGCTATAGGCTATATCATCCCGCTAAGATGCCTTTGTAAATTTTAGTTAACGCAGCCGAAGCTGCGTGCAACAGCTAGTCTAAAAAAGATTTGTCCGACTTGGTAGACTTTCACTATCGATAGATCGGTTCTACTTAGGTGAGGCCGAGGGCATTGCTGTTGCAAATACACAAACCAGTTAGAATGATGATGATGATGATGAATGGGCTGATGATTTTGATGACGATGTCCCACAGGTGGCCGAGATCATCGACGTGTACGAGACAGCGAAGGTGTACAATCTGGGCAACACGCGCACCAACCGCGGCCTCAAGCTGCGCCACGGCGCCCAGGACCGTGTCTTCAGGCTGGAGTTCGTCTCCAACCAGGTACGCTGGTTGGACCAGGCTGCTTCCTCCGACACGTATCGAATGCCCGACTTGAATCGTGATGGATCATGGAAGCGCTGATCGATTGTACATCATTCTAGGAGTTCACGGACAGCGAGTTCCAGAAGTGGCACAAGGCCATCCGGGACGCCAACAAGCGCCCGCCCACTGTCGACTTCGTGCGCTCCAAGATTGCGGAGGTCAAGGAGGCGTTGCTCTATGAGTTTAAGGTAGGCTACCGCCCCCGCCCCGCCCCGCCGTACGATCAGGGCAGGCCCCGCCTCGATGTACATAGACTCCGCCCTTTTGACGTGAATGTCTTTTTTCCATTATCGTTAGCAAGTTCATAGAAGGTAACTGGAAATGTTCCATCCTATACTGTCTACATAATTATATTTCCCACACTTCCTGAATTCTGCGGGTCCAAAGACAGTTTTAACGTATCCACCGGGCTCACGGAGATAGTATCAAAGGGTTACTTGGTGGTTACCGCTGTTTTTTTTTTCGTAAGGTCTAGACGTTTAGGCCTGATGGCCTTTAAGCTCAATGGGTAGGTAGGTGAGTAGATGGCTCACCTAGAAATAAACCAGGTTACCGCTGTTGATCCTGATTATATAATACTGAGTAACAGCATTGGGCCAAGCCCGTAAAAAAAATATATATGTTTACATTTTATATATTATACATTTTATATATATATATATATATATATAAAGGATATAAAGGTGTATCATCTCCTAACGGGAAATAGTCGAATTACCAATAACCCTGTGTATACTAATTACATCAATATTACCCACCCACAGGAAGAAGACATAGAGAAGATAGTCGCTGAAAAAGAGAGGTTCAGATCGCATCCAACCAACTACGCTATGAAGAAGACTCAGCTTATGAAGGAGAGGGACGTCGCACAACTGAGGTATGTCTCGCGGTACGGTGGTGGAGGGGAATTGTAGAGGTAGGCCACAGTGAGACAATATTGTTTTGTACTCGGAAGGAACACAATAGAAATGTTTAAATACCCTCATATACTAAATGATGTATATAAGTAATTTATCATTTTAAGATTTTCCTGCTACGTTTGTTTTATTTCTAACTGGCCCGTTTTTTGTTTTAATATAATATGTGAAGTGTTGAGTTGTGTAAATGAATCTAAAATGCAGGCCAGGCCTAGTTTAGATGCTAGAAGACCACTTATTCAAATAAACAGTCATCTTAAACTTATGTGTTTTTCACATTCATTCACTCATTTCATTCATTCAGTCATTTACTTACTATGATAAATAAACAAACTGGAGTCACAAGCTTGCTGTTGGCTATGTTTAAGCAAACTAGTCCTACGGTTGGGAAGGGCAAGATAATACTGTCTAAAGTGTCTTGGCAGTGGTTAAACTTACTTGATTTATCTAGGCAGCGGTGAAACTTCACTGCCGATTTGTTTTCATGTCTACATAGTGTGGTCTTGTTCCAGGGGCGATGAGGAGCTCGTGATGGATCTCAACTCCAAGATCCAGGAGCTGGAGGAGCGCGCGAGCCAGCTGGACAAGACGCGCACGTCGTCCATACAGAGCATCTCGTACATCAACAACCGCAACCGCAAATTGAACGTCGAGACAGCAGAGAAGGCCATCATGGAAGAGGTTGGTGACGTCACAGACAATATGGTAGCAGAGGATATCTGTCCGTCCGAAAGAATAGGATCGTAAATGGTCTGTGATGTGTACATAGTTATGGCACTTCGGTCACACAATACTGCCGGGGGTTCATTGAAAGAAGCGGACTAATATTGACTCCATTTGGAATTTACCCTGTTCATGTTAATTGTATAGGTTAAAATGGTAACACCTTATTGTGAGCGATCAGCACGAGATGCAGATGAACATGTAAGGACAAATGAAATATATTTATTAGTTATTTTAACTCATCTAAAAACAGCTATTCGTTTTTTTAACAGTTTATTAATTTCTTTCCACTTACATTGTTGCACCAACAGCAAAAACCAAGGTGCACAATAAACAAAAAATAACACATAATACTATAAGAGAATATACAAAACAATAATTTTAGCTAAATTTGTACACAACAACAACACGCTATTCAAATGGATTCTAAAAACATACAACGTGATTTATAAATTCAGTGGGTTTCATAACAAGTATGTCAATATTATTATCGAAGGCTAACATATTATGTTAATTTGTTCATGTAAAATCCTTAATAAACCTCAATTTGAGAAATTTTGATGAAAATCAGTATAAACAGGATTTACATAACGCTAACGGTCAGTTAACGGTTGTTCCAGGTGAAGGCGATGAAGGGCAAGAAGATTGACGATCCGTTCACACGGAGACACACCAAGCCCGTCATGAACTTCAAGTCTCACCAGGGCACACGCTCGCAGGTACGTGTTTCAGGGAGTGTCAAGTAATCTGTGGGTGATCGGGGCGTGCCGAGTATATGCGGATGTGTCGGGGAGTGCCAAGTAATGTGTGGGTGTGTCGGGAAGTGCCGAGTAATCTGTGGGTGTGTCGGGGAGTGTCGAGTAATCTGTGGGTGTGTCAGGGCATGGCGAGTAATCTGTGGGTGTGTCGGGGAGTGCCGAGTAATCTGTGGGTGTGTCGAGGAGTGCCGAGTAATCTGTGGGTGTGTCGGGGAGTGTCAAGTAATCTGTGGGTTTGTCGAAGAGTGTCAAGTAATTTGTGGGTTTGTCAGGGAGTGCCGAGTATGTGTGCGTGTGTCGGGGAGTGCCGAGTAATCTGTGGGTGTGGATATGTTTAGGTTGGTATGGTTGTACCTAGCCAAGCCTAACATAACCTTAGCCTGAAGCAAGTTAAGCTTTATGTTAACGTTTGTTATTGTTTTACAGGAATTGCAGAAGAACGAAGAGGCTGCGGCGGTGGAGGCGCAGAAGAGAGACGAGGACCGAGTGGAGAACGAGCGGCGAGAGGCCCAGAGACTACAGGTGAGTGTAGCCTATCACTCACTTGGGCCACTCCTCAAAATGAAAATACGAAAGTGTTCAGCAGCAGCATAGCATCACTTTGTTGTATGTCTCAAAAACTAAAACCTAAAGGGCAGCATTTCCCATGATAGTACAGTAAAAAATAGACGTTTTATTTGGACAACCGAACTCGTTATGCTTAGTCATATTCAACAATTACTATCAAGCGGTACGTCTGCCAGTTTGTTGATCCGACTAACACAGTTCAATTTCACAGGAACACCAGAGCGAGCCGGCCAAGGGTAGGGAGACCACATCGGACACCAGCCTGTACTCGCTGCACGACTTTGACATAAACATTGACATCGACCTGCCCATACCCAGTGAGTAAATTAAAGTGTATAGAGTGAGTTATAAACTAAAAGCCCCACAGATTTGTGCCGTCTCAAGAAAAAAAATATTTCTGGAATACATTCAATATACCATATATAAAATGAACAGATTTTTTTAAATATCTTGACATAATAATATGTAGATAATATTAACAATTAACCTGGTTATTGTCAGCTCTAATAAGAATGGTACATTTTAAAATGGTTTTAGAAAATTTCTGTCAACTATTTAGTAATATTTTTTACTAGCAGCGCCCCGCGGTTTCACCCACGTACTTCCCATCCCCGTGGGAGTTTGATGATAAATCATAGCCTATGTATTATTCTGATGTATAATCTATATTATTGTAAAGTTTTATTCAAATGCATTCAGTAGTTTTTACTTGAAAGAGTAACAAGCATTCATACTTACAAACTTTCATGTTTATAATATTAGTAAGATGATAATGTCATTATGATGCCTATCTATTTTAAAATTGTCTCCATTATGATAACCCCGTACTTTTGTATTACAGAAGCGGTATCAAGTCAGCCAAAACAGTTGGGTACTAAAGTGAAAGAAACTGGACCGAAAAGGTCGCTCAATTTAGAGGAGTACAAAAAACGCCACGGACTCATATGAGTGTTGGCAGTGTGTAGAGTGAAGTGATAACACTAGAGTGAAGTGAAAAGTGAGGTGAAGCGTGATAGCCAAGTGATGTGGAATAATGGAAGATGATAGGCAAGTGATAGTGTTGGATACACTAGGTTAGGACTCTTTATATCTACGCCTACGCATTGCTTGAACTGGAGCTAATTGCAAAGAACAGAATGACATTATATACGTTAACAATAGATTATTGGATATTTTTGACATTTGCGATGATATACTATAGTAGGTATGTGTAGCACAAGTAACCCTTGTATGTCCCAATGTAGGTCATGAGTTCTATTAACATATGTCTATGCGCTGACCCAAATGTCACCATACACTTATTGGACATGCAGATTTCTCAATCATTCTTCATTGACATTATGTTTGTCAGAAGATGATTAGATATTGAGAGATGATGAAATTGCTAATATTTGTCATTGCGATTATCAAAAATATACATTAAGATCTACCGCATAACCCAATCAGGGAATTATGTAAAATGTTAATCGTCATTTAAACTCATAATTTACGAAAATGTCGATCGGAGTTAAGTATTGAGCAATAATAAATGTGTATCTATAAAGTAACAGTTTGTGTTCTACATGGTGTCCTTACGTATATGTACGTACGTTGCCAAATAATCAATGGTTGATTTTTTTTTGATATAGTATCTCTTGATCTTTACTTATAAGTGTAAAATATACTTTAGTACCAATATAATTAAGGCCAATTGCCTTATATTACAAGTATGCTAACACACTGCCTTTACATTAAAGCCATTTTTTGCCCATTTCATTTGAGATCTGAGCACCAAAGTTGCCTACCGGTAGGCAAATATATTAATAAAACTAAAACAAAAAAACCTGTGATGGTTTACAAATTGTTTCTTTATTGGTGCACCGTTATGATATAGGTATTATGTACTTTGTATGCCTTTTAGAAAATGTTTAATGTGAATTCACTTATTTATGTAGTATAGCTGTAGTTGTTATTTATAATTTAGAATTATTTGTATTGTATCGTCGGATTGTGTGATCGTATAAGTGAACAGGGTTATTTGTGAAACATCAAACTTGTAAGTCTAGATGACTATGGTCATTGATAAAAGATTTTATTTTTCTACAATGATAATATTAATTCATTTACTCTATGCACCTTTAAAAGTAGGTTATATGATTGATGGTACTGTCACACTGTAGTTACAAAATTTTAGTACCCGGATGACAGAGCTTTGCTAGGTGAAGTAGTTTATTGAAAACATGAATAAAATGACATTTTCTAAAAATGATCTATAAATCTTATCTAGATCGATTAATCGCCCCCAAAACTCCATGTATAGTAAATTTCATGAAAACTCGGAACGGTTCCAACGGTTCCGAGATTCAGATTATATATAAATATATATACAAGAATTGCTTGTTTAAAGGTATGTGATATGTGTTTGTAAACATTTTGTAGTAAATACTATTGCAAAAAGTATTAGTAAACAATATTTAACAGCAGACAAACGAAACGCGTGGTTGAGGGCGGCGCTAGCGGGAAGCATAGACCTACAAATGTCACGACATGCCATCATCGGTCTGCCATCATCAGATCCTGATTTCCTCTTTATGGAACCACTTTGGATATATCTTCTTTCCAACAAAAAAAGAATTATCAAAATCGGTTCATAAACGACATAGATATCCGCGAACAAACATAAAAATGCTTATATACGGTCGAATTGAGAAACGCCTTTAAAGTCGCTTAAAAACAGATTTTATTTTCCTATTTTTTTTTCCTTTATTCTGCAACTAAAACAGAAATATCTAATTTTTAAGTGAAACTTCTTTAGAATCGTTGTGATTTCAATCCAGATGCAACGGAAAAAACGACAGGTAAGAGACACAGATACAAAAGAGCGAGAGAGCAAATGTGGTGTGTATGTGTATTGCACAATGTTTAATATTTGCTTGTATTTGAGCATATAATGTGTGTTTCACTTCTATCGTGTGAATCGCACACACATCTTTTTTTTTATAAAACTAAGTTGTATAACAAAATATTTTGTAGTTTAACATGTTAGACATATGGTCCTGCAAGGATAATGTTTTACAGATAACCCTGTGTATAATGAACAAACCTCGGCAAATTGTTGTATCTTGTGATGGTCTTTGTAACTGATAATATAAAATTATTAATCTTGAATTTCTTTTATTATCCAAATCATGTATGACGCTCATGTTTTTTTTTAATTTTTTTTAATATAAAATGTATAGACTGACCAGAAATATATAAACATTTCAGTGGGGTCGCCACTGTATCATAAACAGAAACATACTACAGTACATACAGATATTAGTTCCGATATTTTCCGCAATATGCCGGAGATTTTTATGGTTCGGTATCAAAGAGTTTAGATATAAGTAGTCCGAACGTAATGTTGAACGAATGGTCGCAGATTAGATGACAGAAGTTTTGCCGGTAGAGCACGCCTTCTATAGGAAATACTCTTTTAAATCTTAACGCGGGAAGTACTGTGGCGCTGATTGGTCCGCTACAATAGCATCGGTACGCGCTCGATCCTAGCGCAGACAGCGGCAGAAACGAGAACTAAGATCTGGGTACATTATTGTGTATGTGAGTTGTGAATACTATTGAAAAGCCTATACCGTTCGGACTCCTTATATCTATACTTCGTGTATATAATATTCAGCAATACTCGTTTGAAAAGGATAGTTTTTTTATTCTTTTTTGTGACATGCAGTTACTGGTCAATTGTAATGAATTTCAATTGGTATTTTGCTATTACATTGAACACCATATTAATACGATAAATAAGATGTACATAACAAGCTTAATAAAGTACTTGTTAAAATTTTGTAAGTACTTGTCTTTTATTCACCTAAAACCACTATGGTGTACACATTTTAAGGCACAATAAAGGGTCAGGATTGAATCCGGACCCCCTTGCTCAAGAGATCTAGTCCCTACCCCCAGTGGGAAGTACCCCCCTAGTCCTTTCAGACCCTAATCCACGGGTCTTGCGTAATATGATGTCCTCATCTATTTCCTAGGCAACAGACATTATAAAGTGGTTTTTCCGTTAATAGCCAATAGCCAACGGTTCATCATCATCGTCAGCCTTTATCCGTCCACTGCTGAACATAGGCCTCCCTCAATGAACGCCAAGACGACCGATCCCTTGCCACTCGCATCCAACACGGACCTGCCACTGCACGGAGATCGTCTTCCTATCTGGTTAATGGCTGACCAACACTTCGTCTACCTAGGCGGTAGCCAGTGATTGTGGTCAAATCAAAAAAAATATATATATATATATAGTTATAAATGTCACAAAAACAAACAAACTCGTTTGAGATGCAGTATCAAAAAAAAACGAGAAAAAAACTTAGGGGTTGCTCTTTTGTCAACCTTAAAAGAGAGTGTCTTATGTCCTAAGGTGTGGTATCTTCAGTAAAATCTTTTATTTCATAATAGGCTTTACCACACAAACGTTCCTTAACAGTTTTCTTAAATTTATTAATGGAAAGATTTTCAACGTTTTCTGGGATCCTATTGTAAAATCGTATACATTGTCCCATAAAAGAAGTACTTAAGACTAAAATATGGAACATTCAATTTATATAATTTTTTTTCTTAGTATTTCTGTTGTGATTTTGGTAAGTTCTGGAAACTTAATTTTCGTATAAAGAGCGACGCTTTTTAACTTTCGCTCATATGCGATGGTCTTTCGGTGTCCTTGATGGTCTCTCCACTCTATGAAGCTAATAGGAATTATTATACTATAATTATCTACAGATCTATCATTCTATGGATACAAGGAGGGCGTTTTCCAATTACAGCACAAACGCGCATTGTGCGGCACAATGCTCAAAGTTGGTGTTCCAATTACAGCATCGCATCACATTTTGGGCTCTCATAAAAGTAGTGCTTTCGCGAAATGCGTGCAATTGGCCAACTGTTACAGAAAATTAACAAGTGTTTTTTCTTTAAGTTGTTCATTTATCGAAATGTTTTATTTAAATACTATCGTTAATAATATTATTTATTGTTAAAAAATATACGCGTACGTGCACAAAAATATTAATATAATGTTTCAAGTTCATCTACAAAGAAGGGTTTTGGTAATCTTACTAATATTAAAAACGTGAAAGTTTGTAAGTATGGATGTTTATTACTCTTTCTCGTAAAAACTCTGATGAAAAGAATGGATTCTATTGAAACTTTACAATAATATAGCTTATATACACTAAAACGATACATATAAGCTATGATTTATGCCTGCACTCCTACGGAAATATGAAGTATGCGGGTGAAACCGCGGGGCGCTGCTAGTATATTATATAGTATAAATACTTAAAAGTCCAAAATATGAATTCTTTAAATACGTACGTACCAGATGATATGCAATATTTGATAAAGATTTCGATAAAACATTTCGATAAATGAACAACTTAAAGAAAAAACACTTGTTAATTTTCTGTAACAGTTGGCCAATTGCACGCATTTCGCGAAAGCACTACTTTTATGAGAGCTCAAAAATGCGATGCGATGCTGTAATTGGAACACCAACTTTGAGCATTGTGCCGCACAATGCGCGTTTGTGCTGTAATTGGAAAACGCCCACTATTGTTAGCACTTGAGTGTTATCTGTCGAAACGTAGATGGCGCTTTTCATATAACTGTATGATATTGAAAATACGAGTTTAACAAGCCTTTTATTACACTTATCTTTAAGCCTTTATTAAAACACAGTCTATATCAGGGTTTCTAAAAGTGGGGTACGCGAACCGCTAGGGGTTCGCCATTCGGCGGCAGGGGGTTCGCGACAAGACTTTCGTAATGGTGGCTTGATAACTGACACTAACGCAAAGCGGTTGATACCCAGTCAGGATTAAGGTTATTTTATGTCATAAGGCCATTTGCCAAGAAACAAGCACACCCATCACATTAATATCAAAATATATTTCTATTAGCACTTCATTTTTTACCTTTTATTCAAATAAGACCTTATTTTTCTTTTCAAAACTCTGGGTCAAAATGGGTTTTCAAAAATGGGTCTGTATGAGATAGGTTCGCTGTCACCTGAAAATTTTAACAGTCGTTCGTAGAGCCCAAAGCGTGAGAAACCCTGATATAATGTTAGTATAGTTATAGTATAGTACACATGTTATTGACTGAATTGCTATCAATTTTCGCACTTAGTTACATTGCACTCAGCACTAAACCAATTCCGTAGCGGATGTTTCTAATCTGATCCCTCAGTGTGATTCTGCGGACGATCCCGTGAACATGTTAGTCATATTGACTCTTATATCGGTTGTCAATTGTAAGATATATGTCCACATATTACCAGAAACGAAGGACAAGAATGCCTCTGTAACAGCATATGGCACGGAGACAGCGCTGATGACTGATTTGGAACAGAGATCGTTCTCGCTAATACCCAAACAGATCTCCTGTAGGCTGTCCCGGTCTGGGATAGCCCCACCGAATTATGTGTACGTCCGTGGGACATCGTACTATGGATGCAGAGACATATACACCACGCTAAGACCGTCCGCAGCGAAAATAACCGGCATGAAACGGAACACAATCGTCGTATTTTATAAAGAGCTGGTCAATAATAGCTCCGTGCCGGCTACATTCAAAATGGGGATAAAAGAGGAGGTTTTAGAGCGGATGAGCTTGAGGTGGTCAGCGAATAGCGACCTATCGATAGGCAAGGAATTGGAGATCGACTTCGCGCAGAGATTACATCACACGTCCACCTGGGATAAGGAGGATAACGAAGTAAAGGTTCACACTATATCCTCCAGTTCGGACGTGGAGCTGACGCTGCAGCCGGGTCAGAACGCCACCATCACCATGGAAGCTGTCAGGGTTCGCTTGGATGTGAGTGTGGAGTACGCCGCGACTCTCCAAGGCGATATATACTGCCAATACACCGTGTTTCTCATACCCATCGGTAGTAAGGTTTTGGATGTGAACGAGTACTTCAAGATGGCGTACTCCTCAGGTGTTATCAGTGGCACGGAGTACATATACGTGAACTACTACGCCGGCGGCCACGTGATCGTGCAGGACGGCGGCGGCGCGCTCATCATGACGCCGATACAAATCGATTGATATAATATATAATTCATGCTTTATGTATTGTTTTATTCGTAAAAGATAAGCGTTTGAATATTTTTACGTGTCGGGTCTGCAAGGCTAAAATGCCTGATGGTCAAGTCAACATCATGAACATAGATAAGTTTGTGGCGGACCAATCACAGCGCCACAATCCTGAATCGCGCTATCAGAGTTCCAGCGCCCGGTCGCTATATATACGACATCTGACACGATAACTAGTGGGCTTCGGCCTGGCCGAGCATTGCACTACGCTCGCACTATCTCCCTTTGGGGCCTAGCACCATATTCCCACAAGTTAATATGAGACTAGCTGGAGCGACTCGTTGGTCAGGAGGAAGCAGATGCCAGTCCATCATGAGTATGGCGATGCTAAGGATTCGGCCTAGTACACCTTGGAGGTGTGCGATAGATGGGTGCATACTCCATAGAAATCTAAATAATAATGTTATAGAAGTGCTAAGTGCGTGACCTTGACACACTGGTGACGCGGATTGCACCAATTTACGACTAGTCGCTATCAGAACTTTGATGGCAAGTTAGACGTTTTTACAAACTAAACCTTTGTATCTGAATAAACGTTCTTTAAGGTTTTTGCAACAACCCTATGGCGTTAGCGTTTATCGCAACAGCACCCCTAGACAAGTGGCAAACGCTCAATTCTATTCTTTTGCGTTTACTCGCTAACTCCATAGGGTTGCTGCAAATTTTTTTAAGAACGTTTATTAAGACACATAAAGTGTATGGTTTTGTTTGTAAAAACGTTTGAAAACGTATGTAATTCGTCCCCCCTAGGATAAACGCTAAACGAATATAATAGAAAATAATACTTATTGTATGGGAATTACACTAGCTCACGACATTAAAAAAAAATTCAAGAAATATTATAACAATAATATTCGTTTTAAACGAAGTACAGAAGTTGTTAAAAGTTTTAACAAACTAAACCATATTCATTATGTATCTTAATAAACGTTCTTAAAAAATTTTGCAGCAACCCTATGGAGTTAGCGAGTAAACGCAAAAGAATAGAAGCGAGCGTTTGCCACTTGTCTAGAGGGGCTGAATTGCTTCGGAGCGTTTGCCACTTGTCTAGGGGGCAATTCAAGTAGGGAAGGACGCAAAGGGGAAAAGGGAGAAATATGAGGATGATAATTAAGAAAGGATGTAAATGAAACACCGTTATATTAACAACACGCTTTTAAAATACTTAATAACATATTTAAGTGTTTAATATTTTTACACGCCTATTTTAACTTACACGTAATTTTAGATTATAAACTTACATTAATTGCATACTTGAAGCAAGCGCCATCTATGGGTTTTGTGATGAACTAAATTGTTTTTCTTTTTCAGTGTACAAACTGCGGTATGTATTAAGCAGATAAAAACACACTTTGAAGGTCATTTGCCTAATATACCTAATTTACTTGGTACGTTCCTGACTTAACACCTATTTTGAGATTTTTAGTTCATTCAGAAACGCACAGATGGCGCAAAATAAATATAGAAGTATATACTTCGCGGATGTTAGAAATACCAGAGATTCTTATATATGTATTTACAAATACCAATAAAAGGGCAGGTTGCCTGTATCATACCGTGATCAAGTCGTCCACAGTAAACTATCTAGTTGGACCAAACTGCGCAAGATTCAATCAAAATTGATCCAGTGCTACAATTGAATAAGTTTTCAAATATAAAGATATAAATAATAGTTGTATAAAGTGAACATATGTAATTTATTAACTATATTTAAGAGTTAGGCTCTCTTCCTACAAAACTCTTATTTTTAATTTTGATGGCATTTACAATTTGCATCTTTCAAAATGAAATTCAATGCAATATTTTAATAGGTTTTGTTCTAAAATATCATAGTAGTTTAACGGTAAGTGCAATGGCGTAACTATACCGTTCGGGTCCCGTGGCAAATTCATCGGAGGCTAGGAAAGACACATTTTTTTTTACTAAATGTGTAATAATAAATGTTGGGAGTTGGAATTCTCCTCCGACCGGGGGCCCTTTCAGCTGGGGGCCCGTGGCATTTTGCCGACTTGCCACCCTGTAGTTACGCCATTGGGTAAGTGCTAAGAAGGAAGTTTTAATATGTTAACTGTATTTTAAAGTTATTTATATATTTAAATATGTTTTCAACGGCTCTAATTTTGATATTTTACAGAAATATCTTTAATGGTAAAAACGAAAATATAATTCGGTTAAATGCTAATGGATATCTTGATAAAACGGTTAAAACATATCGATAAAAGCTTAAAAATATTGAGTGAGACAACACTTGTGGAGATCTTTATTTATCTTTGCGAGAATAAAGCAACAATTTATTTGTAAATACAAGGAAAAAAACTGTTTGAAAAAAATATGGTTGTCGGTGAAGCGTAAGCCGAAAGCTTAGGCCGATTTCTTTATCGCTTCTGCATGTTAAGCGCTTTGAAAGACATTATCACATAAAAATATGTAAATGCTGACTGATCTAAATATGTTTTTTTTTATTGTAGAGGTCCAAGGACAGGCAGGCTAGCCTTACACCAAATTCGACCTTGTAATTTTAAGTCGCAAATATATTTTCAATCTAAAAAATATAATACCCTTCTAAATTTGACTGTCCTGTGTTCTGGGAATTAATTTAAAAGGTTTCAACTCTATGCTCCTCCTATTATAGTTAAATTGTGTGTAATCTAAGAAAATCTTTAATCAAATGCTTAGTTTTAATAGTTTGAAATATTCTCAAGTCGCAAACACAATAACACTTAAATTTTAACATTAAAATGTATTTTATTGCTGTATAAACTATGCTTCGTGAAGCATGGTTTATCTATTACAAACTCGGTCAAAGATAATGTGTAGTTTTAATTAAAATAATAAAATAAATAATATCTATTTAGTTATTTACACAAATCCGCCATTTTGTTTTTTATTTAATACTCTATAATATTATCTGTGTTACTAAGAATACAGACAAAGTTCGAGTCAAGCAAAAACATCAAGACATTCAGCCTTTAATATAATAATTTATATATTGATTAAAAATAATTCCGGGAAGCATTTCGCGGTAAACATAATTTAAATCTTTTATTGTATGAAGTATGTGTTGAGGATTTAATACAGACAGACATACATAAACAGATGTATATTATTGTGTATAAAAACAATGTATTTTATGTATTAAATAAACGGATAAAATCAATACTAGTGTTACATAGTTATTGGGAAATTAAATGGACACATTTAAAGATATATTTTACGGTATATAAATATGTTTAAAAACATAAGATATATTTTCAAAATGAGAGGAAATGAGATTACAATTGGCAGTTTTATTTGTTAATGGACAAAACAACGATGAAGTTTAGGGGAATTATGAAATCAAGGACTAAATATAGATTCTGTTTCTTCCTGTTCTAGTCCACGCGGTCCAATTTAGCCCATCAGTGGACAAAGCTAAACCGTACAATAGGGATGTTGACACATGTTACAAATTCATGTAAAGTTATGTTTTACGTATTAAACACAGTATTTGAAAACCTAAAATAACATTTAAAAAGTCTACTTATTTGTCTTAAAATTTAGAAAATTAATTTAAAATGCGTTATTTATCATGCATTATCACGTGACTGCAAACGCCAATAAGGCGATGACGTCACTGAACATTGAGCTAAGTACAAACTCACCTAACATAGCGCGAGCTCTGAATGCGGTGTGTGACGTAATGACGCTTGGAGCGTTTCAAGGGCGATTTTAAAAACCATTTTTCTTTATTTAATTTTTTGTTAAAATTGGACATATTTCTTTACAAAAGGATTTTTTTCGTGTTTATCTATAGTATATCTATCAAATAAAATTAATTAAAAAAATAGTCAACATCCCTATTGCGAAACCAATCTAAAGTTTATACTTTATGGTACCTATTAGTTAAAAAGGTATTGTTGGTAAAGGTTGGGGAGGATAATTGTGATCGTAGGGTTTCACCAGTTTTGGTCCAATTGGTTGCCAACCAGTACCTGGTCGTGATGACCACCATCTAGCTGTGGAAGGGTCAGGTAAAAGACCAGATCATTCCTCAATGCTAGTAGATAACCGTAAAATCAACTCAGTACTCTTCATCACATAAAGCTGTACACCGCTTTAAGGATATCGCTTTTGATTTGCACACTTGAAGAAATCAAACGGTAGTTGACAATATTTTGAGAGTAATTTTGAAATATTCCTTGAATAAATTTAGACGAAATATGCATATTACATTAAAAAAACCAGCGTTCTATGTTATTTTTACATTATTTTAAACTTTTTGACATTTCCGCTCTCAATCGCGATCATCTATCATGGCGTCGCACGTGACGTCAGAAGGTGCACAACATTTAAAAGTTGAGTGTATTTTATAAATACATAGTTTTACGAGAAATTATCAAGTATCATTGGAACTGAATATTACAAATACTATACCGTAATGTTGAACCACCACTGGTAAAACAAAAGTGTCAATTAACAAGCGACAAACTATGCATTGCAGACCATGACGTCATGACCTGTGACTCGCGTTTATTGTCACGTAAACAATGGGTGTAATTGCGTAAATTTAATTCTCAAAAATATTATTTAATCTTGTTGATTTTGGTCAGATTACTTGATATTTTGCCGTGTCTTTAATTGCCATAATAAATAAAAATCTTCCATTATTTTCACTACTGTCAACTACCGTATTCAATGTTCTGACGAGTTATGTTGTAACATTTAGTTTTTCATAAATATGGCAGCCATTGCTCTTCGAAGTTCTAATACTTCAGAATGTCTTCCAGATCTTTCGATTTCGTCGTGGCAAATCAGCGATGTATGGTGTCAGCTCTTCATTATTAGTAGGTGTGTCACGAGTGGTGGTACTGCAGGTGCGCGAGGGGGTGCTCGTATAGGGGGTAGAGGGGGGCGTGAGGTGGTCCCGGGTGGGGGGCGTCGCTGTCGTCGTCCGTGGAGGAGTCCAGCTGCTTGTCTCCCGTGCCGCCGCTGGAATACATACAAACTGATTAACATATTTCCTAACATGAGGACCTGACATGACACACCTTATTATGATTTTATATTGTATTTTAAGTCTTAAGACAGACAAAAATATAAAAATATGGAAGTCTCTGCAACTCCACAAAGTTGTTAACTTAAGTCTTTGTCACCCTGTGAAATTAGAGTTAAGGTAAAAAAACGAAAATCACAGGATCAGTTTCCAGCTATCTGAACGAGCTGCAGCTTTTTTACGCTAAGTTTGTTTTAGTGACTACTAACGCCGCGGTGGGAAAAATGAACTAAATTACAATCACCTGACTGATTTTGCGTCCGCTATGTTCAAAGGGCTATGTTACAATCCGCTATCTAGTTGGACGATGAGCGACGCTTGTTCAATCAACGTTCGGCCTAGTCATTCAATTAAATGTCGTCATTTAATTAACGCGCTAGTGATACAATCAAATGACTAATTCGACCAGATGACGACGACCTACATATGCCAGACTACCTGATGGCAAGTGGTCGACTTCTCCTATTATCTTAACCTAGTTTACCTGGATCTAGCCCAGACAAGTCATTTATCCTAAGACATAAGTAATCTCGCTAGACGTCGCTAATAACGATAGGTAAGGATAGGTTAGAAGTGAAACTTCTTTACGCTCATGAGGGTGTAACTTTTACGAATGAAACACGTCACGAAGATGTGCAACGTTCTCGAAGAGGGAGAGAGCGATTGAGAGAGAGTGAGAAAGGGCGAACGTAGCATGAAGCAACGCTATTGGCAAACAATTCAGACGTACATAGGACAGTTCTTAAGAGCACTTTGAGGACAAACTCTGCGATGTAAACGTCCGCTTGGCGTGACGAGAGGGACACCGCGATGTCCCCAGCATATGAGCCTACGAGAGCGAGCGAGTGCGAACTGGGGACATGTCCCCAATAAAGTCGGCACAAAAAATCCATAAGATTTGTGCTTCTATGTACGTCTGAATTCTTTAGAAAATATAGTTTCACTTCTCTCATGTCTAATGTCTGCATATACGCATGCAGTTTTTTTTAATGAAATAAAAACAATTATACAGTAGATTTAAAAGTATTGTAATTTAAACATATGTGTAGTTATACAATCAACATCATTATCCTCAAATTACTCTAAAATCGAACACCCGTATTCACAAGCAATACTGTGAGGTGTCACAGTACTCCCGAACGCATAGGGTCATTCAAACCAATTCATAGACAATACTCAAATGAAATCCGCCACTGTGCGTCTGTCAAACCCATAATAAACCCGACTATTGATACCAGGAGCGCATAGATAGAAGCTGTTTCATTACTTAGCGAAGCCCCGCTTCTTGAATATGGGTGTAAGTATATCAAGTAAATTCCTAGACAAATAGATTCTATATTCATAGGCATTGCAATATAACTCAAGCAATATAACTGTAAATGTAAGCACTATCTATCGTTTGACAAATGAAATAATAATGTATCGTGTTTATATTGTTGATATGCCGAAATAAATAAATAACTCAAAATAGACGTTATTATAAATATATCCAGCCCCTCTGGACAATTGGCAAATGCTAACAACCCATGTGTCTCCTCGAAATCAGACGAGGGAATCGGGCCATAGTTCACCGAATGGCTGAACGCGTATTGGTACATACCTTCAAAGTCTTTCAATCTCATCAGGCATGCAGGTTTCCTCACGATGTTTTCCTTCACCGGTGAGCGAGTGATGGTCTCGTGTTTGGGGTGCACTTAGAAATTTAGAAAAACCCATTTCATGGCACACGGGGGGTCAGGATCGAACCCGAAACCTCTCGCATAAGAGGCCGAGTCCATCACTGGACCATCGCTCATTTTATCATCAAATGCGCTACAGAGTTGGGTCTATAATTATATATAAAAATGTATTCCTCGATGATATTTTCCTGAAAGACCCATGGAAGTGGCGGCATTTGTCGATTTCGCCAGCGCGGTATCGTGTGTCAGTCAACACAGAGGGAGTCGTAACCTGACACTCACTAGGGAGCAGGCTGCCTCCATACAGCGTGGTTTTATTGGATAGGCCTGCAGGGCTATTCAGTAAAAAACATCGACCACATAACCCATAGACTCCTAATAACAGGGGAACGGGTTCTGGCGACACATCTGACCTATAGTTCCGATGTAAGCCGTAAACAATGTACTCAGACTATCGTGTCGTCTCATTCTTTCCCGTTGCGAAATATATCCGTTTCTTTTTAACGTTCCGTGATTGGTAATGTATGACCTTGAATTAGCTAATCACAGCATTGCAACCCCTTTCGTCTCACCTCAGCTAGTTGCCAGAATGCATTTAATACGGAAAATCAAATATTAGGAGTCTATAGGTTGTGTGGTCGATGGTAAAAAACCATTTCGATATCGAGCTTCACCTGAGCGATAGCTCACTTACGCTCACTTCGTAAGCAAACTTTATTGACATAGACAGATAGTCGAGTTTTAAAGAATACAAATTCGCCATATCACTGCGGATTCCGCGGTGATATGAGACTTGGTTGAGAAAAAACGAAACTCATTCATGTATAGAATTGATGCTTTGTCTAAATACTTATAATTATTCTATCTTATTACGTAGCCCGCGGCTTCGTTGCCCTACCACGTTATCTTAGATTTACGGAGTACGGACGAATCTGGTTTGATGATGATTATTTTCCTAGCCCAAGACACTCCTTATTATAACAGCTACCTGCCAGTAAAAGTCCAGTCAAAATCGGTCCAGCCATTTCTGAGATTATCCCGAACAAACAGACAGACGAAAATTGTAAAAAATGTTATTTTGGTAAATGTACCGTATATATTCATATGCATGGAGTAAAAAGCGGTTATTTTAATACAGCAAAACCTCGATAACTCAAAAACCTCTATAACTTCAAAAAATATAAAACAGTGCGTGGTAAGACTGGTTGTCAGACTCTCGGGCTTCAGACCCGTAACGACTGTCTCCACGAATGACCGGGACCAACGGCTTAATTAACGTACTCCAAGGCACGAAGGAGTCTCGGTATGACGGTCACCCATCCACGGACCAACCTCGGCAAGCGTTGCTTAACCTCGTGAACGCGCGCGGCTATTACCACTGAGCCACGAGCTCCGAGTTTGCTCTCGTTATTATTTATGCTAAATAACAGAATATACAAAACACCCAGGTAAGACAAATAAGTATGAATACACAAAGGTCTTAGCTTTTACCTACATAGAAAAAACCCATCGACGCGAGAAAAGGCGCCATCTTTTTTAACAGTCGTGTCCGATCAAATGGAAACTCTGGTTGGCTGAACAGCAAGGAAACAACGTCAAGTTGGATTAGAGGAAAAAAAAGGGTTTTTTTTTAGACAAACTCGGTCCATGTTTAGAACTATGAAGTTTTTTGTCCGACTGGTGGACAATTCAATTTCGGCAATTCGAATTTTAAATTGGGATTTTAAAATGTTGTGTAAGAATAGAGATAAAAAATGGAATTGTATGTGTTATTCGTAAAATAAATACATATTAAACAAATCATTAAAATTTCTTATTTCTTGTCTTTTTTAATATATATAATTATGTGCCTTGTGTGTGTATATATTAGACTAGCTGTTGCCCGCAGCTTCGCTTGCGTTAACTAAGCTTTACAACGGGATCTTAGTACGCAAAATAAGTAACTTTTCTGGTTGATTTTTTACACCTTGTGTCCGAAACACCCGAATATCTTACAGAACCCTAGTTTTTTCAGAATAAAATTTACCTTATGTTACTCGTGGATTATGTAGCTTTCGAATGGTGAAAGAATTTTTGAAATCGGTCCAGTACTTTTTGAGCCTATTCATTACAACCAAACAAACAAACAAAGTTTTCCTCTTTATAATATTAGTGTAGATTAAGTAACAGTGTATGTTCCTCAATAAACGTTTATTATTAAATATTATTATTATGTTATTAATTTATTTATTAGGTCCGAATACAGTAATATCTGTATTCATAATTAAAAACATAATTGCCAGCGCGCACCAAATATAGAATTCATCATCATCAGCCTTCATCCGTTCACTGCTGAACATAGACATTTTTCTTAACGCCGGGAAATGCGCTTAGGCATCCCGCAGGGAAGTGGGTCTCCCCAGTCTTACTTATCCGATCATCATGAAACTTTGTGCACATATTCTCGGAGGTACTAGAAGTAACATAGGATACATTAAAAACATCCTTACTAATATTATAAATGTGAAAGTAGGGATGTTTGTTACGCTCTCACGCGAAAACTACTCAACCGATCATCATGAAACTTTGTACACATATTCTCGGAGGTACTAGAAGTAACATAGGATACATTAAAAACATCCTTACTAATATTATAAATGTGAAAGTAGGGATGTTTGTTACGCTCTCACGCGAAAACTACTCAACCGATCATCATGAAACTTTGTACACATATTCTCGGAGGTACTAGAAGTAACATAGGATACATTAAAAACATCCTTACTAATATTATAAATGTGAAAGTAGGGATGTTTGTTACGCTCTCACGCGAAAACTACTCAACCGATCATCATGAAACTTTGTACACATATTCTCGGAGGTACTAGAAGTAACATAGGATACATTAAAAACATCCTTACTAATATTATAAATGTGAAAGTAGGGATGTTTGTTACGCTCTCACGCGAAAACTACTCAACCGATCATCATGAGACTTTGTACACATATTCTCGGAGGTACTAGAAGTAACATGGGATACATTACAAACATCCTTACTAATATTATAAATGTGAAAGTAGGGATGTTTGTTACGCTCTCACGCGAAAACTACTCAACCTATCATCATGAAACTTTGTGCACATATTCTCGGAGGTACTAGAAGTAACATGGGATACATTACAAACATCCTTACTAATATTATAAATGTGAAAGTAGGGATGTTTGTTACGCTCTCACGCGAAAACTACTCAACCGATCATCATGAAACTTTGTACACATATTCTCGGAGATACTAGAAGTTTTGTTTTTTTTTTGTTAACGCAGGCGAAGCCGCGGGCAACAGATAAGCTATAATTTATCCCCTTACTCACGGGAATGTAAAGTACGCGGGTAAAACCGCGGGAGACATTAGTGTCCAATAATAATCATAGCTGTAATCACTCAAAACTGTTGAGAAAAATCTGACATCAGAAACAGAATTTATTATAACCTCCTCGACAAATTTCGAGGAGAATTGATATAATTGATATAAAAGGTCACAGATAGAACGAGAAAGCAATATAGTTCACACAGGTGCGAGCGGGACGGGTGATGAGCGAGGCAGGTAGCGTGTTAATATAGGGTGCGAGCGAGATGGGTATATGTAATCCGACACCGGCGCATCTGCGACGTAAGGCGAGGAATGTTTTTAGTTAATCCAAAGCGAATATTCGAAACGAAGTAATGAGTTTAATAATAATACTAGAACCATAGCTAAATGCCGTCTTGGCTTTCATTAATAGGGGCCTAGTGAATAAATTCTGACGACAGCCCTTGCCGTTTGAAAGTCCATCTGTATATAGCGGGCTAATCCTACTAATATTATAAATACGAAAGTTTGTGAGGATGTTTGTTACTCTTTCACGCAAAAACTGCTGAATGTATTTTGATGTAACTTCATAATACTATAGCTTATACATTAGAATAACACATAGGCTATAATTTATCCTCGCACTTCCTCGGGAATGAGAAGTACGCGGGTGAAAACGCGGGGCGCTGCTAGTAATACAATATTTTCCATAGACATAGGGGTAATTGACAAAATTATCAATATTAGGCAACATTCATCATCATCAGACTTTATCAGTCTACTACTGATCATAGGACTCTATCTATGAACGCCAAAACCGATCTCGACACACGCATCCAACACGGACCGGCCACTGCGCGGTCATCTTAAGCTTGTTGCGACGGTCTGCGTTCTGATTGGCCGGCTGATGGGACGTCACAGATCACTGGTTGGTTGTATTGCTATCGCGTCAGTGATATAACACTGACGAGTTTCGTAATCTTACAACTGACATTGCTATACGGATATATGAATTGACTACAGCATATCAGGTTACGTTGATTATACTTTTTATTATCCAGTTATGATTAATAAAAATCTAAGCACTCATAAAACTACTTCAAAGTGGTTCAAATAAACAATTAAATTGGAGGTCAAAATTAAGTGTCATAGAAGAACTTAGAAGCAAGGTCATAAGACATTGACTTGTGGGCCAATAAGGTTTGTGAGTGGAGACCCTGAGGGCTTAGACAAAGTAACATCCTTTAATACTTTTCATACCGAAATTAGTCATCGCTTAAGTTATCATCAGCCTTTATCCGTCCACTGCTGAAAATAGGCCTCCTTCAATGAACGCCAAGACGACCGCTCCCTTGTCACTCGCATCCAACACGGACCTGCCACTGCTGACTGCACGGAGATCGTCTTCCCACCTGGTTAATGGCCGACCAATATTTTGTCTACTTAAACACGGCCTCCTCTCTTGAACCTTATTGGCCCATCGGCCATCCGTTCTTCAGAGTGTGTGACCAGCCCATAGCCACTTCAGCGTGCCTATTCTTCGCGTGATATCGGTAACTTTAGTTCTCTGGAGGTCTTCGTTTCGAATCCTATCTGCCAAAGAAACACCCAGCATACCACGCTCCATAGCACGTTGAGCTACGGCAAACTCGCGGACCAGTCGTCAAATTAAGAGGCCACGATTCGGCCCCGTAGGTCATCACGAGGAGAACGCATGAGTTTATTATCTACACTAATATTATAAAGAGGAAAACTTTGTTTGTTTGTTTGGTTGTAATGAATAGGCTCAAAAAGTACTGGACCGATTTCAAAAATTCTTTCACCATTCGAACGCTACATTATACACGAGTAACATAGGCTAAATTTTATGCTGAAAAAAATAGGGTTCCGTAAGATATTTGGGTTTTTCGGACACAAGGTGTTAAAAATCAACCAGAAAAGTTACTTATTTTGCGTACTATGATCCCGTTGTAATTTGTAAATTTAAGTTAACGCAGGCGAAGCTGTGGGCAACAGCTAGTTGTTAATAAGGTTAGTTTAATTTTTTGTTAATACTGGTTGAGTTTCGCTTCGCTGGTTTTTTCTAATTTCGATTTTAAAACCGGTAAAAACTTAACTACATTGAACATACATTTTTGACTTTGAGAGCATTGGCGATGATTCCTCGACTGATTTCGAGATGATTTGTGTAATAATCGAGGAGTTATATGCAACAAATAAAAGAGAAGGTATAGGATATGTCGTATCAGGTATAAGGGTGTTGGCAGAGAAGCAGAGCCGTCAATAGGGCGGTGCCACCGGTGCCCAGGCACAGGGCGTAGACTCTGGGAGGCGCAAGAATGGCCAGACCAGGCAGGACTATTATTTTTTTCGGTTTGCTAAGGGCGCAGTTATAGAAGCTCGCACAGGGCGCAAAAAGGCTGTTTACGGCTCTGCAGAGAAGAGAAATGAGTGGCGAATACTCCACCGACAAGAGCATTTCTCTTAAATAAGGAGAAAGAGAGAGAGGTGGTACATAGGTAATTTTATACGAAAATTACAGTTGCATATATTGAAATTATGGCCTCCTCGCGTAATTTCGAGGAGATTGTCCAATATTTTATATTCTGAACATACCTGTCCTTGTGTTCTGCTTGTCTGTCCCTTTGTCGTCTATTTTTGAACCAATTGGACACCTGGAAAATAAATAAATAGTTACACAATTACTTAATTACGGCCTTATGATGATTAATAGGTATTCGAATGATTAGGTGATGATTAGGCCCACGTGTGTAGCATAAAATATTCAAGTTTTATTCATTAATTTTATCCATCTTTTCTCTTTCCACTTTGGCCCACTCTAAAAAATGTAGGCCCACAAACATATTAGGCCCAATAGCGTATATTGTCAATCTTGACTGGATTCTATAAGTTACTGCTACGAGTCTATCACCCTGTATATAGCCAACCAGGGACCGGGTGTTTTGACTTTTTCTTCTTATTTATGACCTCACAAATGTATTAATTAGGCCCAAAATCTATTATTAGGTCGAAAAATCTATTAGACCCATTGATATGTTAGGTCCAAAAATCTATTAAACCCAACAATATGTTAGGTCCAAAAATCTATTAGGCCCAAAAAATCTATTAGGCCCAAAAAATATATTAGGCCCAAAAAATCTATTAGGTCCAAAAAATATATTAGGTCCAAATATCTATTAGGACCAACAACCTATAAGGCTCAAGTCCGAGCCCTGTATCTCTAGTAACCCAATCCACCCGTCGTCGAGGAAGCAGCGGTGTAAGGTTACCACCGCACTGACCATAAAAAACTTGTCAGGTAAGTTGATACTTAGTTTACTAGCTATACGCGCGACTTTATCTACATTACTACCAAGGGTTCGAATCCAGCATCATAGGTGAAGACGAGGAAGACCTCTGTGGCTCAGTGGTTAGAGTGTGTTGGCGCTCCGGTGGTAGGGTTCAATCCCGCCAGGGATCAAAAAAGGATTGTGTGGTTTTATGAGAAACGGTAACAGTGAAACTTTTTCAAATTATAGGCATTTAATAAACAAAAAAGCGTGCAGCACTGGCACAAATGAGCAATAGTCAAGACTCTATACACTACACGGTCAGCTGATGCGATCTATAGACGCCATATTGGCCTCCGACCGTCACGCGACATGCAACACACAGAGGAAAATGTTTGAGACGATGTGAAAGTAAAAGTTTTCTGTCTTTATTTATAAATCTGTGGTTACTATAATGTTACTGGTATGTCAAATGGTTTCCATGTCAGCAGGCCGTCTTACCTGCACGGTGGTGAGTCCCGTGGTCTCCGCCAGTTCCCTCTTCTCCCGCGGTGAGGGATACGGGTTGTGGAGGTACCAGTCGCGGAGGACTGTCCTTGACTTCTCCTGCAAGGAAATCGTCTTTCAGGGATGCCTCGTGAGTCATTTTGTAGAATTATACAGGATGTTGCGAAGATATGACCTTGAGGATTTTAAATGACCTAAAGCTACACCTAGGCTAGGTTAGAGTGTATTAGGGCTGTCAGCTTTTTCAAAAATTTTTTGACGTGACGTCTAATAACTCGATTTTACGGGCAGCATGCACGAAAAAGATGACGTCATGTCGCGTTCCGCCAACGAGAGAGAGAGAGAGGCGTGATCGCCGTAAACCGATTTTTCAGATAACCAACTCTTTTGGCTATTTTCCAAAAATATCCAAATAGATAATAATTTGTAACTAAAAAACGTATGTGTCTTAGCTCGATGTAATGAACTAATAAACATCTTACTCGTATATTGACCTGTACAGATTAAACAAGATTACTATCATCATCAGCCTTCATCCGTCCACTGCTGAACATAGGCCTTTTTACGCTTTTATTAGCTTCACCTGTATGTTTGTATGTATGTTTGTAACCGACTCCTTTGAGCTCGATTTTGTCCTACTTTGAACGATCAGATTTAATTCAAACTGCACACCTGTCAAAGACCGATGACAATGCAATAATTCGATTACAAAATCCGATTATCCCAATCAGATTCGCCAGGATTAATTAATTCCTTTCCGCATCCTTTGCATGCGAGTAAGAGAGATAGAGCTAGCGCGAACTACGCATGCGTGCAGCTCCACTATTACTCTTTGGTCGTACACTCAGTTTAGCACAACTTCGGAGAGTGCACTCAGGCACCCCGCATGGGAGTGGGTCACTCACCTTAAAACAATATGAGGTTTCCTCTCCGTCCCAGATGGTCCTGGGGAGGGGGAACTTGCGCCGCACCCGATACTTGCCAACGGCGCCGAGTGGTCTGCCTCGCAGCCTCTCCGCTTCCATGTAGTGTGCTGTGGACAAAGGTGAGATGTTAGGACGAACCGTACCGTCGAATGAACTGTGGAGTTTATGATGGTAGGCCCCAAAGGGAGATTCTTCCGAGCGAGGTGCTCGCTCGGCCAGGCCGAAGCCCACTTGCTATCGTATCAGGTGTTGTATATATAGCTATCGGACTGTAGAATTCCGATAGCGCGATTCAGGATTTGTAGCGCTGACAGGTCCCCTACAAAAGTAATATAAATGAAATCACCTTTCAACCAGAGGTTTTGCAGCTTGGCGTGGTTGTGTGCGCTGAATGTGTGGGACTCGAGAAGCCGGTACAGCTCCTTGAAGTTGCCCCGGTGGAAGGCCACCATGGCCCTCGCCTTCAGCACCGACTCGTGGGCCTGCAGACGCTCGCAGTTGGGCAACGACCACAGGAATCGGCCCAGACGCTCTATGTTCCCAGCTTGTTGGAGCACCTGGGAACAGATTAAGACTTTGACCTGGAAACTCTGATGGTTTTGGAGTTTACTCCTTAAGAATTGATTTTCATATATATGAGGCCGGGGTATAAAAATCTATGGGAGTAAAATCAAACTACGATGTTACACGATGTCACACGATGTTACACGAAGCGTTAAATGAAACGGTAGCCTGAGAAAAGGCTACCACATCCAAGGAAGGCAGCAGGCGAGTTACAAACTGTATTTTAACAAATTCATTGTATATTCAATAAAAATTACTGTATCAGGTAGCAGTCAGCTCTAAGTATCATAGAAATGCATTTATCAACCCTTATTCACTAATCCATTTATTTTATAATCGTTCGTTAGGAGAAAACTCCTGTCGTGCGTCGGAGCTGCCACACACTTGTTTTGGACAGGCTTGGCCCACCATCCGATCCCACCACTGTATTCCTGTATATCCAGGATCGACAGTGGAATCCAAATTACCCTTTGATACGATCTCCGGGAGCCCGGGGAGTAACGGTCTTTGTACCCACAACGAATTCATGAGTAGGAAATATTTACAGTTTCCCCGGTAAAGCGGGGTATAAGATTGCAGCCAACAAAAGTCAAGAAAAAGATAGCAGGAGAAGGCCAGGCAACGATCTCCCTGCACGGTCCATGCAGATATGATCATCTTGGCGTTCATAGAGGGTTATAACTCAGCCTGTAGTTGTCCACTGCTGGACATAGGCCTCTCCAATGGTTGTCTACCGCGACCAGTCCATTGCCACCTGCATCTAACGAGACCCAGCGGTTTCTACTAGGTCGTCGGTCCATCTGGTAGGTGGCCGTCCCACGCTGCGTTTGGTGGTATTATTGTATCAAAGAGGGTGATGGTAATTACAAAAAAATGGGGGTATATTGGATAATGCTGATGATAATGATGTTAATTTAGATTTAACCCTAAAATGACATTACATTTCATCACCCGTGTTTGAACACGCGGTACTTTGGACCATGGTGTCGGGTTAGTTTTTGCGCATACGCTGTTTGTCGAGGATGTTGTTTTAGGTCACCGGACGTGGGATACGCGACCACCCCGTTGCAAAACATACAAATCGCGTATATTCGCAAAACCTATTATTGTGGCAATGTTTGTGATTTTAAGTGTAGGAACATCTTGGAACATTTTTACAATCGAAACTTTACCACTTAATTTTGATGTTTAAAGTTCCGCTTTGAGGAGACCCGACGGAACCAAACTATCCAGTTGTTGCAAATAGACTAAATGCAAATTTAAAATTAAGTTTTGCCGCTCGAATTGCACGATAATGCTGATAAATAACGTGACTGTTCTAAAAGGAACGTTTTTTTTTCGGATGATAATAAAATAATGGCCCTAATAAACTAAAAGCCCTAATGCTTCATCGGTAGCGAGGTGAGCCGGTTGGTTTCACCCTGTGATTTAGTAAGTGGAGGGTTGCCCCCACCAGCCGTGGAGTGTGACTTCCACGGCTTCATGGCGTCGGGATTGTTCCTGTGGTGGGTCTCTGCCTCACCACTGTCGGATGAAAAAAGGAAGGTGCGAATTGTCACGTAATTTTGAAAATTAAAAAGGACTAAGAATCCCTTAATTACTAATTTAAAAAAAGGTCACCGAAAATGACATAGTAAATACAAAAAATGTAATGCAAATTGTAAAAGTAAACACGACATGTGTCAATTATAATCTTTAGCGAATGAATTATTCATGACAACTAAAAAATGTTGAGAATCGTAAGGGTTTGTTTCACAATGTCCTAATAAAGTTCCAATTAAGCTATTTGCAACATATTTACCACATAACTACAACGTTTTTGTTTCACAAATGACAAATAGCAATATTTGGCTAATAAAGTTCCCTGTAAACTATAGGTCGGATCAACTGGCCATTAGCAAATTTATCTGCCGACTGCCAGATAAATTAGTTGACAGATATATACGCGGTTGACAGCTTCACGACATTTGACAATTTGACGTTCCGGTAACAGTAATATACAAAATAATTTAAATTGTGTTTTGATCGTTTAATAATTAAGGGATAACATTATATACAAGGTCTATGTAAATAAAAGGTATAAAGATGGTATGATACACACATTAAAATATTAAAAAATATTTTCATGTATATTTACAACATGGAATGTTTTTCTAAAACATATTTATCGTAAAATGGAACTATGAAATGCGAGGTTGCCAAGCCTACTAACCAGTAAGTGCCAAATAGGGATCTGCCAAATAAATTTATAGGGAAGATGATGGTGAAACCCAATCAAGACTAACTAGAAGATTCATCTGTCAATTAATTTATGTGTCATATAGCTATAGGGTACTTTACTGGTACTTTGTGAAACAGACCCTAAGGGAGTTTACGGACCGATCGGAATCAGCCAAATAAGTGCATTTTATAAATACCATTTCTAATTGTGTATAATCGTTTTTTCAATATTTAAATTGTTCAAATGACTTTACTTTCAATCACAACCGTTACATCAAGTTTTATAAATAACAAAAATAGGTTTTTCAAAAACGTTTTAGATATTAATAGCATTGTTTATTAAAATTGAACTAAATTACATTTTATAACTACGCAACAATATTAACAATAAACAACAATATCAAACTAAAAACTTATCATTAAAAATTAACCCTAAAATATTCATATAAATATTCACAAAACGAGAAAATGTTTTTGTTTTTCTCATAAAACTTATTTAAAATCCTACCACGAGACGAGATTAACGAGGTCCATTATAAGATATTTTTTATTAATTATACAACAAAACAAACTTTATTTGTACACTGCAAGTCAATAGCTTTACAATCTAAAGAACAACATAAAACTGAAAACATACTTATACATTTTTTTTGTATTTACTTGCTATTCTATTCAAATTTTCGTGGCTTAACTTTTACTGGTCAAATAGACCTTAAGAGTTAACCCTTTTTTGCCGCAGCTTTGCGCATTTATCCGGGCATGGGTTGTCCCCGGGGATATGTGGGACTCCCGCACACACCACAGAGTACCACCCAGGCGTCGGTATGCCGCACTAAAACCACAACGAGTTGCCTTCAGCCGTATGAAGGGGAGTGTCCCGGATCTGACTAACACATAACACCGGGGGGTGTCCTCAAAAGGGCTAACTGGGCTAACCTAATATGGAACTTCGACCACCTGGAGGTACCCAGCTTTACCCCTTTAGCTTTTATGATTTCGTTTGTAAAAACGTAATTCTAAAATTGTAAAGTATTTATTATTTATATTGTGTAAGAAGTTCATTTAATGTTTGTCGACTTTTATTCTAACTTATAATTAATTATATTTTTTTTTATATAAATAGAATGCGAACAGTCCAAATTGACACTTGGCTACCAATTGTCGATTCTGTTCCTGGGTCAAATTACATGTCGTAAGCTAGTGTCATTCATACAATAAGTATTTCTATTCTATTCGTTTAGCGTTTCTGCCATTTGTCTAGGAGGGCTGGACGGACGTAGCGTCGTCCTCTACCGTAAATAATAAAAATATTGCAGTGGGTTGACTACCCACTGCAATATTTTATTGGGTATTTATTTTTACCACATTGTTTAGAACTCTACAAAGATTCACGGGACTAATGTTTTAAATAGTTTTAGAGATTATAATAAATTACATTTAAATCCCAACTAATATTATGGTTACAGTAAGTTTGCTTGTTACGCTTTCACACGGAAACTGCTTAACTGATCATCATGAAATTTCGTACACACATTTTTTTTGCTATTAGAAGAAACATAAAATACTGTTTATTTAGAAAAATGCTTAAGAATTATGAATAATAAAAATCGACAACTAAAATGAAAATAGCGTCATGATGCTAGTCACGTCATCCGAATCGATTTAACTGTAAAAACTTTTATGTTTATCACAAAAAAAAAATCTTAATAACTTTTTGGCTTTCGCTAAAGAATTTAAAATGTTTATGTAAAAAATAATCAATTATGACAACTTATTTATAAATCCATAATGTTTAAAATAGCAACCAACCCTTTCAGAAACCGGGGGTTGGATAAGCCCCTTTTATATGGGGTGATGTAATAGGATTCTATACCTGTCTTAACAATCATTATGTAATTTGTTAAATCATTAGGGTTGATCAAAATTGTTTTTTTTTTTTTAATATCAAGACTAACGAGCAGGCGAAGCGTTATGGTGACTATCGGCGACATCTAAATAACCAGAGGGTATGCAGATGCGTTGCTCTCTTTTCCCTACCCCCCAACGGGCCACCAGTAACTCACAGACCATACCAAACGCATCAGAATAGCTGCCACTTTACGTTAATATCATGTTAGCGAGAAGTCCCCTAATCGAGCCGATCCAATTAAGCAAAGCAGCATGACAGCACTTCCAAATTGGTTCTGTGCCTTTTTGAATTTTTCTTTGTTAGTAAACTAACAAATGACTAATGGATGCAAGGAAAGGTGACGGAATGACTCTGATCACCTGATTACGAATACGTCATTCATTAATTGGCTTCAGTCTTTATTCTATCAGACTGGAGCTGATTGTTATTTATCAGGATGTGTGATGCATAAAATCTCAGACATCAGGCACTGAGATAACGAAACAGTAGTGTGTATGGTAGGTATAAATATTAATTTGATCGATATTTGATCAGCAGTTTTTAAGTTATTTCAATAATGCTTATTTGGTTGGTTTTGTATACCCAGATGATTTTCTCATTTTATTACTTGTCGATGTAATATGAATAATATGAACAAAAACCACTGAATAGGATACTTTGGAATGTATCAAAGTATTGTGAGGTCATCATCATCAACTTTCATCTGTCCACGGCTGAACATAGGTCCCCTTAATAAACGCTAAGACGACAGGTCCCTTACCACTAGCATCCAACACAGATAGGGAACGCCAAAAATTTTGCAAGAAAAAATAAAAACTATATACTATTACTTATGTACTAGACGTATACTATTTAAAATCGGGTATTTTTGTAGTCGGTGCCAGCCAAAACATGGCTGCCCTTCACATGCATCTTCTCAATACTTGGTGTATGTGAGTGATCATTAAAATATCCTCTTTGGTTGGTACCGACTCCAAAAATACCCGATTTTAAATAATATACGTCTTCAACTAATTTTTTTAATTATACATTAATTAAGGTATAGTTTTGAAGTCGGTTTTTGGTTTTTTATTTAAAATGAATTTTATTTCATTACAAAATGATATAAATAAGTATGACAAAAAACTCTTATTGCCTAAACAAAGTCTAAAAGTGAATCTCCACGTAAATGTTCGGTCGAATTGAATAACTCCTTTTTGAAGTCGGTCAAAAATGATAATAATGATTCAATACGAACGGTAAATATATCACAACATATCCGATGGCTTTAATTTAAAAAGCCATCCCCTAATGGGTATCGGTTACGGTGGGGTGCAAAAGACCGAGGTGGCATAATGGTTGGGATCATTTCCCATTAGACGTTGCAGGGTTGATGCCAAATTATAATGGGATGTTCTTGAGGTAATTACAGTTTGGCTAATACGCGTGGAAACTATAATTTTGTTTTTAGATCCTATTCTGGACGCTAAGCTTCGGCTTCCCTTGGAGAATTTCTTTAGACCTGTCCACAGACATAAAAACCAGGTGTCTAGAGGGTTAAGGTTATACATTTTTCTTTTGTAATTCCTACTGTTTTCTGGTTCAAAATTTAAGTCACATATAAACGCATTTAAAATGGCGTTACAACAAATGGGCGATAAGCGGCGATGGTCCAGTGGTGGATGGACTCGGCCTCTTATGCGAGGGGTTCCGGGTTCGACCCTGACCCCTGCCCCCAGTGTGTGCCTTGAAATGGGTTTTTCTAAATTTCTAAGTGCACCCCAAACACGAGACCATCCCTCACCGGTGAAGGAAAACATTGTGAGGAAACCTGCATGCCCGATGAGATTAAAAGTCTTTGAAGGTATGTGAAGTTCACCAACCCGCACTGGGCCAGCGCGGTGAACTATTGGCCCATTACCCTCCTCGCCTGATTTCGAGGCGGAGAACCGTGCCCAGCAGTGGGACATAAAGGGTTGATACTTTACTTTTTTTATATTTTCTAATGCCATCTCGAAGATTCGATGAGTGAAAAACATGTTAGGTTTACAGTTTGAAAACTATCAAAGTTTTCATAGCAAATTCTATTTTGAGAAGATGGTAAGCAGGTAAGCAGTAATCGTTCCTGTTGTCTGCATATTAAGGACCCTCAAAAAGCTGATGGCGCTCCCAGGTTTAAGTTCCTGCAAGGTCCAGGGGTCCAGGAACCTCGACAACCTGGATACATGTGAACATTTCCCTACGTCATTAAAAAAGGCAACTCATTATATTATGTGAACATCGCCATTTGAAGAAAAAAGGTGTGTGTGCGATTCACACACGATAGAAGTGAAACACACGTTAAATGCTCAAAATACAAGCAAGTATTAAACAGTCTGCAATATACATACACACCGACATTTGCTCTCTCGCTCTTTTGTATTTGTGTCTCTTACCTGTCGTTTTTTCCGTTGCAACCGGTTTGAAATCACAACGATTCTAAAGAAGTTTCACTTCAATAAGTAAAAGATAGTGGTCCAAGCACACGAAAGCATGATGCGTCCTTGCCGCTAAAATTTCTATCATGTTTACCCTGTATATTGTCAAGTATCAACCCATATATGTCCCACTGGGCACTGGTCTCCTCGAAATCAGGCGAGGAGGGTATCGGGCCTTATTTCACCGATGCGCTGGCCCAATGCGGAATGAACTTCACACCTTCAAAGACTTCTCATGCATGAAGGTTTCCTCACGTTTTCACCAGTGAGCGAGCGACGGTCTCGTATTTGTGCACTTAGTTATTTAGAAAACGTTTTTTAAGACACACGGGGGTCAGGATCGAACCCGGAACCTCTCGCACAAGAGGCCGAGCCCATACACGAAGTATAGATATAAGGAGTCCGAACGTAATGTTGAACGAATGGTCGCAATTACGGCGGCTTTCAATATCCTATCTATCTTAAAATTCTAAAAATTTTGACGGATTTTGTAAGAAAATGTGTCCAAATTTCAAGATCGATAAGAAAAATTTAAGAAAGATAGATGACAGAAGTTTTGCCGGTATAGCGCGCCTTGTTTAATAAGTACTCGTTTAAATCTTTACGCGGGAAGTATTGTGGCGCTGATTGGTCCGCTACAATAGCATCGGTACGCAGGCGATCCTAGCGCAGCCAGCGGCAGAAACGAGAACTAAGATCTGGGTTTATTATTGTACTAGCTGTTGCCCGCAGATTCGCCTGCGTTAACTATAATGGCTATCTAACACTGAAAGAATCATTCAAATCCGTTCCTGAGATGAGCGCGTTCAAATAAACCCTTTCAAGCCTTTTTCTTCGCGATAAAAGGCAGCCTAAGGTAGCATATGCCCTTTCCCAAGCTTTGGTCTACATGTGTACTAAATTTCATAAAAATCGGTGCAGTGGTTTAGGCGTGAAAGCGTAACAGACAGACAGAGTTACTTTCGCATTTATAATATTAGTAGGGATATGAATACTATGGAAAAGCCTATGTCTTTCAGACTTCAGATCGTGCCATACACACTAGGCTATATTCGTTTATTGTACTAACAATAATATTTTCTGGAAATTTCGGCCGCCATCTTGTCTGAGCAGCGAGCCTTGGTAACGGGTGTCATGTTTCAGAGGGCGGGGCTGTTACGCGTATACCGTTTTAGGGGTTCCATACTAAGTGCTGGTTTGTCTATATGTCTGTCATCATTATTATCAACTCGTCTCCTCTTGATATAGGTGAGAACATCCTTATAAATGTGAAAGTAGGGATGTTTGTTACGCTCTCACGCGAAAACTACTGAACCGATCATCATGAAACTTTGTACACATATTCTCGGAGGTACTAGAAGTAAAATGGGATACATTAAAAACATCCTTACTAATATTATAAGTGTGAAAGTAGGGATGTTTGTTACGCTCTCACGCGAAAACTACTGAACCGATCATCATGAAACTTTGTACACATATTCTCGGAGGTACTAGAAGTAACATAAGATACATAAAAAAGGATTTTTTTATGGCTAACGCGGGCGAAGCTGCAGGCAATAGCTACATATATAAAATTCGCGTGTCGCGATGTTTGTTAACAAACTCCTTAGTAACAGCTGGACAACGCCTTATAATTCGACGGAGCCGGCTGCACGCACGAAAAACATGACTCATGCGGCGTTACCTCGCTCTGAGGCGTTCCATTTAAGGCTTGAAGTGCAAGCGAGAGCGCGGAACGAGCGACAAAGAGGCACCATCGGTCCATCAGTATTTTCTTATGACGTTGTCACGTTCAACTATCGTCAGTAAACCGACTTTACAGATAACCGATTTTTTAATTAACAACCGATATTTTATGATTAACCCCTATTTTTTACAGCCATACAGTCTATCGTGGTAGCTAGTAAAATATAAGATTGAATCAATACTATTTCACATAGTTTCGACGAGATAGCTTAATTTACTTCCCTGCGCAAAAGAGACGAAAGACCAAACAAACGCGTATGCGGCATAAGCGGCGAAAGTATAAAATAAATCATATAAAATAAACTACGCGAGTGAATAACATGATTTATCCCAATTCGCTAGATAACTAGCATTACTATCGCTTATGAAAATAACGAAAGATTAATACATATAGTTCCGGAATAATTAGCGAAAAAAAAGGAATTAAATTCTATGGGGGCCAATTCTTACTAATCGCGTTCTCCTATCCCAGTTCTTTAGAATATATGATTATAAATAACATACTAAAATATTATTCACGTTGTTAACTTACTGTGCTTAGAATAACGAAACATACGTATGCTTGGTCTTAGCATCTGACAAACATACGTATGCTTGGTCTTAGCGTGGAAATTTTACATTTAAAACTAGTACGAACTGAATATTCATCTTGTTTTAACCAGGAACGGCAAGAATACATCTCGTCGTTAATTGAGAGAGGTCTATTTTGTAGCTGTGAATGAATACGGTAAAACTATTGTTTTTTTATGTTTACGCGAATTTCACTCATTATTATTTAGGTTATTTAGGTTTTACAAGCCCGACGTTTCGGATACTTTACAGCGACCATGGTCACGGGAGGACTGAGGTGTCAGATGTCCTTCTGTTACAAACGTTATTCGAAACTACCCTATGATACAACAATATTTTTATTTAGTCCTATCTATGCAAAAGGTGCTAACTGAATCTTTAGTCTGTGACATATTATTATGCTTGGATTTAGATTTTATTGTTTTTATTATGGGATCCCAAGCAGATGGTAGTGGCCAGCCATCTTCTCTATTGAAATTTGGATGTTTTTTAATTTCAATAGCCTCGCGAATCATCCTTGGTTGGGATCGGCTTGGTTGGAATCAGAAAATTAAAAAAAACACCTCACGTAATTTATGGACGCCCCCTAATACCTTTAAGGAGTTTGTGAACTTTTTTGTTCTATGGCGGGATTCGAACCCGCTATCTGCTGGCTAGAGCGCCAACACGTTGATTGAGCAACAGAGGTCGTCGAAATGACATAAGGACTTTGGAATGTTCCTGGAGAAAAGTATTTACTCTGTTATGATTCTAGACATAACAACCGTTGTAGATAACATAATCCTAGATCAGCAAAGATAACACTGGTGTGGGCGATGTGTTTCAGGGCCTTCGTGCCACCTCATGGGAAGTGCTCAGCGTGACCCATGTTATGAGATCACCGATTATATACCTGTTGCTCGCAGCTTCCCGATTCGAGAACCGTGCGTTCGACTTCACGGCTGGGTGAGACCAACCATTCATTAAAATTCTTAATAGCGCCAGCTCATCTACCCCAATGAAGCTTAAACCAAGAGGATAATAGCATAGATCAGCAGATAACTAAGATTTACGACAGCATCTTATGATATTATTAGCCTTCCTAGTTCCTTGATACATGGGCTATCTAACGCTGAAAGAATCATCCAAATACGACCAGTAGTTCCTGAGATTAGCGCGTTCAAACAAACTCTTCAGCTCTATATCTACATCTACACTTATTATAAAGAGGAAAACTTTGTTTGTTTGTTTGTTTGGTTGTAACGAACAGGCTCAAAAAGTACTGGACGGATTTCAAAAATTCTTTCACCATTCGAAAGCTACATTATCCACGAGCAGCATAGGCTACATTTTATTCTGAAAAAAAATAGGGTTCCGTAAGATATTTGGGTTTTTCGGACACAAGGTGTATAAAATCAAACAGAAAAGTACGTACTAAGCTCCCGTTGTAAATCTTAGTTAACGCAGGCGAAGCTGCGGGCAACAGCTAGTTTTTATATAAGATAATATATATCCTATAGCCCTTATTTTAATTATTATAATATAATATTTATATTTTTAAGGATTATAGTTTTAGATTATTTATTATTATTAGATTATTATTTTTTAATAATATTATGTAATTAGTTTATGGGTATTTATTTAAAATATTACTCTTTCATAATGAAAATTTACATGTATAAATTAAATTAAAAATTGATAAATATCCTATAGCCTTCTTCGATAAATTATCTAATACTGAAAGAATCATCAAAATACAAGCAGTAGTTCTTAAGATTGGCGCGCTCAAACAAACATTTTAGATTTAGTATAAGATGTAAAATCAACCTAGCATCTTAGCAGTTGTATCTCCACGGAAAAAGTTCTTCTGTGCGTATCATCAAATATTCTAATTCAGATTCGATATAGTCAATTATAACAAGTAAGATAGGTGAGACCATCGACCACATGACCCATAGACTCCTAATAACAGGGGAACGGGTTCTGGCGACACATCTGACTAATAGTTCCGATGTATACGGCTTACATGTGTACAACAATGTACTCAAACTATCGTGTCGTCTCATTCTTTCCCGTTGTGAAATATATCCGTTTCTTTTTAACGTTCCGTAATTGGTAATGTGTGACATTGAATTAGCTAATCACAGCATTGCAACCCCTTTCGTCTCACCTCAGCTAGTTGCCAGAATGCATTTAATACGAAAAATCAAACATTAGGAGTCTATGGGTCTAGTCGATGGGTGAGATGGACAGATAGACGTTTTGAGGTTCGCAGTTTTTATTTATCCCGCGGGCCGTAGAGATGTAGCAGCGCTCTGGACCATTTTATTAAAGTAAATAAATGTGCTATTGCTAATAAACAGACACTCAGGATAGGTTGAGACATCATCATCAGCCTTCATCCGTTCAATGCTGAACATAGGCCTCCTTTAAAAACGTCAAGACGATCTTTTGCCACTCGCATTAAACACCGACCAGTAGGGCTACTCTGTAAAAACCATTTCGATATCGAGCTTCACCTGAGTGATAGAGCTTTACACTCACTTCGAAAGCGAACTTTATTGATATAGAGAGAGAGTCGAGTTTAAAAGAATATGTCAAATTCGTCATATCACCGTCATATTCGTCAGATTCCGCTATCGAGATTCGAAAGCGACGTTACAGAATAGCCCTACAGCTACCGCATAAAAATCGTCTTCCCACTTGGTTAATGACATTACAATAAAATATTAGAAAATATATACCTTTTTTTTCGTATATTTGTTGGAACCGGCTAAGACCAGAGGCCATGCTGCCATGTCTGACGTAAACTACACATATTCCGTGTGAAGAAGAAGGAATGGCGGGAAACTCCAATTACGTCACCATTAATCAACTACAACCCCCAAATACATCCATCCTAAAATAACACAATATTTGCGAACCAATCACATTATAATATATGGATCGAGTTTTGAAGACAAACACTATAGAAAACCACCAGAACAGTCACTATTATAATACCGTCGAAACAGTCCCATACAGAAAACAGCCCCAGAACAATTTTCCGCAACATTCGCGAACCAATCACAATATAAACAGATTGCGTTTTTAAAACAAATACTATAGGAAACCACTCTGAAACAACAAAAGTTAATTTTAAATAAAAAACCAAAACCGACTTCAAAACTATTATACTTTAAAATTATGTACAACTAAAATTTTTTAAATAATATTTAAATACTTCGAGGTGAAGTTAATTAACAAAAATAATTAATCAATGAATATAATGCAATTTATATGGCTTACTTATACTTTTTAAAATTCGTTATTTTGGGAGTCGGTGCCAGCCAATAAGGACAGTCTAATCACAATTCACAGCATTTGAATACATAATATTATACTCTCACATCTATTATAAATTTCTTTGCAATTATTGATTTTGTACTCATACAAGTACACAAAGTATTGAGTATTAAGGTTATCTTTGCTTTGGCTGGTACCGACTCCAAAAATAACTAATTTTAAAAAGTATAAGTAAGCCATATAAGTTTTATTATATTTATTGATTAATTAATTTTGTTAATTATCTTCACCTCGAAATATTTAAATATTATTTTTAATTTTTTAGTTGTACATAATTTATGTTTGAAGTCGGTTTTGGTTTTTTTATTTAAAATTAACTTTATTTTGTACTTTTTAGTTTTAAGTAGGGCCAGTAAGGCTAGTAAACTTTCTAAGAGGACCAACACGTCGTCTATCTAAGCGTGGCCTCCTCGACAAAAGCAATCACGACGATTACAATGGATATGACGATAGCGGAAAGAAAAAGCTCGTTGAAGTGGCAATGGGTTGGTCACTCGCTCAGGAGAACGGATGGCTGATGAGCTAATTAGGTTCAAGGGTGAAGGCCGCGTACCTAAAAGACGAAGTGATGGTCAGTTATTCATCTATTTGTCGCGCACGTACCTAATGCATATTTAAGACTTTTATGGTTTTCTCATGGATACCATCATCAGAACTGGACTAGATTATAATGGGACCACATGGGGAGCATCAGCTTTCTAATAAAAAAAGAATCATCAAAATCGATTCACCCAGTCAAAAGTTATGAGGTAACACTTATATATATACTAGCTGTTACCCGCAGCTTCGCCCGCGTGAACTTAGGTTTACGGATTTATCATGTCTGATGATGATCATTTTCTATTTTAATAATTACTAAGTTTTTGTATTAAAATGAATATATGTCATCTTGAACATAAAGACATATATCCCTTGGCAGATTTTCTGTAGGCATATTTAGGATATATAATACTATTATTATATATTTCACCATACGTTGATCATATTATTACGTCTACCAGAGTTGATACACTACGGCCTTAGACACCAGACAACCACCCGCGCCCGTTCGTATCACAGCAACACGATTTATTTTCTTCTGCATTATTTTGATTTTGCCATATCTCCTAAAGTATTCATTTAATTTGCATGATGTAAAGGGCAAAAATAATCTTCATAAAATGCACATGCCAATTAACTGATTTAAAATGATAAGGATTTGTGTAAATAACTTTCAAATTATCACGTTATAATTGCCCATTTTTTTAAGTATTAAATGGATATAGTATGATATCCCTAAGAGATAGACATATGCCATCGCGGACTTTTTTGTAGACCTATTTAAGATACACAATTCCACCATACATTATCTTATACCTTTAAACGAGCAATTCTTGTATATATATAGAATCGGGATCTCGGAAACGGCTCCAACGATTTTCATGAAATTTTGTATACATGTGTTAAAAACGACGATAAATCGATCTAGCTAGGATACATTTTTAGAAAACCTTTTTTTATCCGTGTTTTGAGGCATCGTTAAAATATGATTAGAATGCTAACGTAAATTTCGCTGTCAAATAATATGTCATGGTAGCGTAGTGGTGAAATTAGGCATTTAAATTCGAACGAGCCTGGTTCGTATCCAGTCCGATTTTTTTTTTTCCTTTTTTTTAAGATCATTTTTTTGGAAGAAAAATTTTATCGTATTTTATCACTTAGGGTGCCGAGCAAATGCTCGGTCAACCAGGTACTTTTGTTATATCTCAAAGGGTTTAGGGAGCGTTTTCGTTGAAAACTCCGAAGCGGCCTATTTTTTCCCGACACCTTCAACAATTATTATTATATCTTAGCCAATGTACATAAAAACTTAATAAATTATATACATAAACCTTCCTCTTGAATTGTCCTATCTATTAAAAAAAACTGCATCAAAATCCGTTGCATAGTTTTAAAGATTTAAGCGTACAAAGGGATATAGGGACAGAAAAAGCGACTTTGTTTTATAATATGTAGTGAGGATATAAAAAAAAAAAAAAACATACAGTCGAATTGATAACCTCCTCCTTTTTTTGGAAGTCGGTTAAAAACTGGAAACAATAATTAATTAACGGAAAACAGAAAAAACACGATCGTTAGCCTTGACGTTTCCCACCATTCCCCTTTTTTTTAATGACCAACGATGGCTGACCAGAAATGTCTGAATCTAATTATTATAATATATCCATGACAAGACACATTTAGCCTCACCTCACATACACAGGCGACTTGCTCCTGTGTGAAGCCGAAACTCGGCAGGGAAGCATTTCTAGGGGGGGTCGCCTCCCGCTGTGCCCACTCCGCGCCCCCCAACATGTCCAAATGCTCGTCCCCGGCCACTTTGCCACAATATTATCCACACAAAAAAATTCCCGCCAAAAATGGCGTCTTTAAACAAACACAGCTAAGCAAACATCAAATGTCCTTAAGCTTTTAAAACAAAATCATTTCCGAACGATTACTTGTTTGTTTCCGAACGTTTGCTTTTTTTTTGTTCGCTTCACTTTACCGCGCTATTTGCCGTCAGTCTTTTTTCAAACTTATTATTAGTAAATGCTTATTTTTATGCCTATTTGGTTTTTCTCTTCTTTCTCATTTTAATGATGGTACCTGAAACAAAGAAATTTAATTAAGTACATTTTTAAAAGCGTTAAAAAAGGTTAAAAGAATTCATCTTCTAGTTTAACATTGGCTCCCGCGAGGATTTGCCAATGTCAAAATGAGATTTTATCTGTACTAGAGTGTAAAAAAGGGCGTAAAGAATAAAAAGTTGTAATTTTGAGTATATAGTGTTTTTTTTCCAAAGGGCTATACTTTTCAGCCTGTTGGCTTCCATAAAAAGGTAAACTTACTAACCTACCCTTTATAGAAAGAAATTTAGACACTCGATTTTTTTAAGCGTATAAGTATTGTTTTAGTTCATCTATTTAAAAAAAAACTAATACTTAACGATACATCTTTATAGAGCAACATACAAATATATTATAAATCTCAACATTATGCTGTATTTAAATGGATCCAAGCGAGAATAGTTCGAGAAATCGTGGGCGCTGCCATGAGAGTAAATCTTTGGCGGAACAGCTGGTACCCAAGATATAAAAGATAAATAATGTAATAATTGTTGGCACCGAAGGCTACATCATCGCAACGGACTCCTTAATGTCCCACCCATAAGTTAAAGCTTATTATAGAGCATTTTTTTAAATATTATTATATCAAATGTAAAAAAAGTAACGTTGCAAGAATTAATTGATGTAATTAAAAATATAGTTTATAATACGCTTGTTACATGTGAAGTTTAATCTTTCATCTTGTAGAATCTCCAGCTTGTAGAAAGTTTCAGAGCGATATGAATTTCAATTTAAAATATCCGAGAAAAAATACCTAAAGATAAGACGAACCTTAAAAGATATTTTATAAACGGAATGTGTATAGATTCCTGTGTCTCATACTTTATTATTAAAAAAATAAACGTCATCCATGAAATCCATGAATCATATTTAATTCCAAAATCAAAAGAATCTCGGACCCAACTATTAATTTATTTTATCTCTAAATTCACTCACGTACTTTGAAGTATTGCTGAGATTCATTGAAAAGACAAGAGATTTATTTCAATTATTTATTCATTGGAAAACAAACCTTTGTTTTAGAAGCATAATGACGAGATTTCCGCCACAAACGTCCGCGGGGAAAATATATCCGTCTCTTTCGTTTATTTGTTATGATCATGGTGTGAAAGGGACAGGGCATGTACGTCTAAATGGTAAACGTTTGGTGTTTTAAGTAATTTTTATCATTGACACGATCTTCAGGGTCCCCTCTTGATATATGGAGTTGACGGGTTACCAAGGATGCGAGTTCATATCGATATTTACGGGAATCGATACTTATATTAATGCGTTTTGGTTTGTTACATTTACTGCAGCTGGACATCGATAAGTCAGGTAAATTAATAACCCCACCATGGTTCAAGCCTTGTCGTGGCGGTGGGGCTCAGTAGCCTAGGGTGAGCCCAACACCTTGGGCGAAGCGAATTGAGCCAAGGGGGCTCTTTGTATCTCCTCGAACCTCGAGGAACCTCGCCTCATTGTACTGTCCCGACGGTGAGAGGGGTTGTTCTGTGGTACGGTGCAAACCCTCTGTGGAGGTGGCGTCGGTCCCCCGAAGGACTAGCTAGCCGTCGAGGTGCCCTGTTGCTTGTAGATCCGGGGCACTTCACCAAAGGCGGCATTGGTGGCACTCGCCGGGTTTTAGTGGGTAGAGCTGCGTCCATTTACCAGCTTTCGGGCGCAGCGAGTCCCACGTACCCACCTGGGGAGACCCGCTCCCCAGCGGTATGCGTCAGTGCATTTCCCGGCATGAAAAAAAGGGTAAATTAATAACATTTCATCAGCCACTGATTTATTTATCAGTGAAATCGAAGAATGGGCTCAAAATCATATAACAAACTTTGGCGTGTTGGATAGTGTAGGAAGTAGGATGATTTTTTAACGTGACGTCTTATAATTCGATGGAGCCGGCTGCATGCGCGATAAAACATGACTCATACGTCGTTACTTCGCTCTGAGGCGTTCATTTAAAGCTTGAAGTGCAAGCGAGAGCGCGGAACGAGCGACAAAGAGTCACAATCGGCCCATCAGTATTTTCTTATGACGTCACGTTTAACTATCGTCAGAAACCGATTTTACAGACAACCGATTTTTTTATCTGCTTTTATAGCAGTCGAACTTCGATAGCGCGATTCAGAATTATATAGCGCCGATTGGTCCGCCAAAATAGAAAATATAATGATCACTTTATTTGTCTGTTAAAATATGTTATCCGCAATTTTATATTAATGTTATTTTAGAGGCAATAATTAAAATAATTGGATTCCGTATACAACCGCTGAAAATAAATCCAAGCTCACTTGACAACATAAGTATTTTTTTCTATGAATATACCTATTTCACCAACTATAACCGATGACTCAACGATGTTAATAGGATTATGTATGGGAATAATAAAGTTCTTCTATGTGTTCTAATCAGGTTCGAATCCAGATTAGTTTTTTGTCTCCAGGATAGGCAAGCTGACAGATGCGCCGTCTCTATTTCACATAAACAAGGGTCAAGGAGCATAGTAAATAGTCCATGACCAGCATAACGCCAAGAACACCGCATTTATTCATACAGATGGTATGTCGACTATTCATCTTTCCGTAAAACGGAACGGAGAATCTATTCTAGAACTAGCCTTGCTAGACTTTTCTGGAAACTTCGTTCCCATTTTAAGGCCTCATCTAAATTTGGAAACGGGAAGACCTTTTCAAAGAATTTAAATTTAAACGTCATCGTAAATTTGTTTGTCACATTTGGCATGGCGCCAATTTTAAGTGTGGAATTCTTTTTTTTTTACTCGCCCACTCAGGCTATCAACCTATATGTTAATGCCTATTTTGTTTATATTAAACATACTATCCTGATTAGAATTGGCTATTTTTATGTGATATATTTTATTTAATTTTTTTCAAGAGAAAACAAGTAATTGTGCTCATTTATAAATGTGTAACCTGAAATGAAAAATAATGCTATATTTTTATATTGTGTTGTTTGAATGCTACATATGTTATAGTTTACAATAATAAAACTTATTATATATACTTATGCTATAACTTAACCTCGCAATCCCATGGTAGTGAGAAGTACTCGGATGAAACCGCGGGGCGCTATTATCTATGTTAAAAAAGACTGAAATCATCGGTCATTTCTTATTTCACATAAATTTGTATGTGACATACGCATACTAGAAACTAGTACAAACTTATTTTGTATTTCGAATATTATTTACCCACATCTGAATTTCTCACATTCTAACAGGGCTGTATGCCACTGATCTTTACCCGAATATCTACAGAAAAAAAAAACATTCAAAATCTCTACAACTCTTTAATCGACGCTGGCTTGACGTTGCCCACCACTAGCGCCCCACGTGGTACCGATCTTTATCGCCGGCTGTAAAACATAAGATTTATCGACAGATTACCGAATACGATAATGGTACAAATCACCTCACTCTTACTCACTGTGAATCCATCATCAGCATCATCATTAATGACCCAATTTACAGAAAACAAAGTGAAAAAATCTAGTATTTAAAATATTTGACGACCTCTGTGGCTCAATGGTTGGCGCGTTGGCGCTCAAGCCGGAGGTAGCGGGTTCGAATCCCGCCAGGGAACAAAAAAAATGTTTCTGTGTTCCTGGGTCATGGATGTGTATTAAATATGTGTATTGTATAAGTAATAAAAATCCTAAATGTATGTATTAATATAAAAGTATTAAACACATATATGTATTTCCGCTCTGTGGTACCCGTAACACAAGTTCTTCGGAAACTTAGCACGGGACCAGATTGACGTGGTGTAACGGCGTCCATACATAATATTATTATTAATTTATACGCTTATTACCTAAAGTATTTTATGCTTAACATCATTAGTATACAAATTGATTATTATATTTTGAATCCATGCAAACCCAGGGTGGGTAGCTAGTTCACAGAAATTAAATCATTAAATTGTCTCTAACATAAACAAACTACTAATTGACGTTTATACTTTTTTATAAACGCAATTCAAACCATAGACGCAATAAAAATATCTATGCGACCACAGACTACACGATTTACCATAGACATTATTAATGTCAAACGACTAATATTAATTTTGAATTACGATTATTATGTTCTGATGTTTATCGATATTTTTACTACATTCCATGTAGATTTAATTAATGTGTATACATTTTAACGTAAGCTATGGTTTGTTTTATAAGAATTCTCAAAGACGTGACTTTTTCGATCTTCATGCAGTGGGGCGATTTTAATTAAATGGGAGCGGCAAGGATCCCCACCACGGTTCAGGCCTTGTCGTGGCGGTTGGGCTCAGTAGCCCAGGGTGACCCCAGCACCTTGGGCGAAGCTAATTGAGCCGAGGGGGCTCTTTGTACCTCTTATAAGAGGGGACAATAGAGCAGGGGGCAAGGGGTGAGGATGGGAACCTCACCTCATCGTACTGTCTAGACGTTGGGAGTGATTGTTCTGTGGTGCGGAACAACCGCACTGTGGAGGTGGCGTCGGTCCCCTAAGGGACTGACTAGCCGTCGAGGTGCCCTGTTGCTGCATTCGGGGCACCTCACCAAAGTCGGCATTGGTGGCACTCGCCGGGTTTTAGTGGGTAGAGCTGCGTCTTACCATCTTTCGGATGCAGCGAGTCCCACATACTCACCTGGGGAGACTCCCCGGCGGGATACGTCAGTGCATTTCCCGACGTTAAAGAAAAAAAGGAGCGGCAAGAATTCAATTTACTGCAGTAGACGGAAGAAGAATAATTATGATGATGATAATGATCTTTATTTATAAATCTGATGATGATGATTTAGTATTACGCTCACACGAAATCGGCATAAAGTGACAGCTAAGCTGTCGTGTTTCGTGCGGTTTGTGAGTTTCCGGTGGCCCGTTGGGGGGATAGGGTAAAGGAGGGCAACGCATCTGCATGACCTCTGGTTATATGGTTGTTAATGGGTGTCGATAGTCGCAAGGCTTCGACTGTTCGTTTGCCCTTCTATGCTATAAGCATCAGCAATCGAATATTATTGTAGTAAACTAATAGAGCGACATTGGTCCAGTGGTGGGTGGCCTCTTATGCGAGAGGTTCCGGGTTCGATCCTGACCCCCCCCCCCCCCCGTGTGTGCCTTGAAATGAGTTTTTCTAAATTTCTAAGTGCACCCTACACACGAGACCATCGCTCGCTCACCCGTGAAGGAAAACATCGTGAGGAAACCTGCATGCCTGATGAGATTGAGTCTTTGAAGGTATGTGAAGTTTACCAACCCGCATTGGGCCAGCGCATCGGTGAACTATTGCCCTCCTCGCCTGATTTTGAGGAGATCCGTGCCACAGTGAGACATATAAGGGTTGATACTTTTTTTTTTACTTTTTTAAGCTACTAACGGGTAAAGGATTTGTCACTGAAGTAATAGCAATTTAGCCAACCATTGATCAGTACGTTTCCCATGAAGGGGAATCATTTATTTGTGTCCATCAATCGGCCAATCAGAGGCCTAATTGGCAAAGCGTCGCAGCACAAATTTGGCGGGATTAGTTTTGATTTAAAATTATATTATTAAATGATAATTAACTAACACTATTCCGTTTATAAACTTAATCCAATTCGATCGAACATGTGTATTAAATATGTGTGTTATATAATAAAAATCTTAAATATAAGTATGTATTAATATAAAAAGTATTAAATATATGTATTTCTGTTGTCTGGTACCGTAACTCAAGTCTCTTCGAGAACTTAGCACGGGACCAGATTGACGTGGTGTAGAAAGCGTCCATGGATATTATTATTATTAAAAAGGACTTACAAATACATGATAATAAGCAATGAAAGCCATAAAACATTTTAGTATCCAATAATTTTCAAAGATGGCGTAAAACGATTTTCATAAGTATAATATTAGATTCTAAATTTAATTCTGCCGAGCACTATTTTCTGTTTACAGAATTATTTTATTACTAGCTTTAAGGGGGGATTGGTTTACAACAACGCGATTTCAGACACACTAAAATTGTTAAGAGCTAGATTTTCTAAATATAAAACCTTAGGCTATACAATAAAAGCTTGACTGCATACTCAAGCCAACTCTGAGACATCTGAAACATCCATCGACCACACAACCCATAGACTCCTAATGTTTGATTTTCCGTATTAAATGCATTCTGGCAACTAGCTGAGGTGAGACGAAAGGGGTTGTAATGCTGTGATTAGCTAATTCAAGGTCATACATACCAATCACGGAACGTTAAAAAGAAACGGATATATTTCGCAACGGGAAAGAATGAGACGACACGATAGTTTGAGTACATTGTTTACGGCTTACATAGGAACTATGAGTCAGATGTGTCGCCAGAACCCGTTCCCCTGTTATTAGGAGTCTATGGGTTATGTGGTCGATGGAAACATCAGAGACAGGCAGTTACGTCCCATAAGGTCACCAAGGCCGCCTCATGAGTTATAAACATGGTGACGTAGTAAGCGCTTATTAATGCCAGTGATGCCAACTTGGGGGTTTTTCCCCTAGATTTAGGGGGAAGAATTTAGTAAAGGGGATTTTTAGGGTAAAAAATTTCTTGGAAATATGAACTTTTAATTAGAATTACATTTATTAAAAACAAATTAGGTTATATTGGTTGGGATTTAGGGGATTTTAAAAAAGGCTTAGGGGGAAAAAATAAACAGTTGGCATCACTGATTAATGCCCCTCTAGTAAATCCCCTGTCACTTGTGCTCGTGACACAAATTGGACTTAGGCAGGACGTTCGGGCCGCTTAGCACCGGCTCAGAAGTGCAGATCTAAGAAATAAAATACCATCGAAAGACGAAAGGCGCTCGCTGATGGTTTAATGGGGTAGTGCATCTCCCAAGAGTCCCGTATAGGGTTGTAGAAGCCTACCTGGGTAATCTAGACCCATTCGAATATGCTGAGATATAAGATGTTAGCCCCCGGTTTCTGAAACGTTGGTCACAGTGTATGTCAACTAACATGTCTGTTAATGGAGGTTAACATCCGATTCTAGTGTCAAATTTGACAACTCTTCATTGTAGTGGCTATATCAACTGACAGGCTGATCTAATTTAAAGCAATTTAACCATGCTTCTGCTTCTAGCAACTCATTTGACACATAAGAAGGGATTTGACAGTTGATTTAATTTTTGCGTTGATCAGTTCAGTTCATCTTTAAAATGTCACATCATAATTGCAATGCCATTATCTCCGAAACATAGCGCTGTAGGACGAAGGAGAACTCCTACCAAGCGAGGTGGTATGCTCGGCCAGGATGGAGATGGCCACTAGCTATCGTATCCGGTGTTGTATATATAGCAGGCGAACTGTGAAATACCGATAGCGCGATTCAGGACTGTGGAAGAAACAAGCAAGATGGTAGACATAGTAACACCACAGCACGCAGCACATAGCTTCCTTCCCACCGGCAACAAACGAGATGAATTTTGAACATTAAAAAAACAAGTCTCGCGACGGCTTATGTAATTTTATATTTTTATTGTTTTTGAATGCAAATTTGCCGACATTTTTTAATTGGGCAATAGCATGTCTAGACACAGATATAAATTAATAATCATCAATCATAAATGGCGGATAATTTTAATATTAATGAGACAGGCTGACACGCGGCGTCGAATGAAATACAAAACAAGAATTATATTTATATTTTAAATAACAGTCGACACAGGGACAGAAGACGGTTTTCCCACCATGGTTCAGGCCTTGTCGTAGCGATGGAGCTCAGTAGCCCAGGGGGCCTAGCCAAAATGCCATTACGAAAACGACAGCGACGATCGTTCGTCCGTTCGAAGTTGTGATTGGCTAAATCACGTCGTATCGTAATGGCATTTTGGCTAGGCCCCCTGGATGAATCCAACACCTTGGGCGAAGCGAATTGAGTCGATGGGGCTGTTATAAGAAGAGGGGTAAAAGAGCAGGGGGCAAGGGGTGAGGACGGGAACCTCACCTCATTGTACTGTCCCGACGTTGGGAGGAGTTTTTCTATGGTGCGGGGCAACCCCTCTGTGGAAGTGGCGTCGGTCCCCTGAGAGACGGAGCTGTCGAGCTGTTGCTTGCAGATCCGGGATCTTTTGGGCGCAGCGAGTCCCACATACCCGCCTGGGGAGATCTACTCCTCAGGGGGATGCCTCAGCGCATTTCCCGGCGTAAAAGAAAAAAAAAGGGGCAGAAGGTGGTTTGTAAAGCATGAAATGGACTGAGAGCCCTAGGTACCATAGCCTTAGGACCTTCACCCATTTGATAACCAGATAAGACCTTTTATGAAATATTTTTGAAGTGAAACTTCTAATGCGAAACAAGGGTGCGTTTAACGTTAATATGGAGAGGGTATTGACGACACCGCATAACGCATCGTGGAAATGCCTGACGCGTTGCAGCAACACTGCGATGCGACGATGTCTATGCAGTCTAGGTTTTACAAGACACTATTATGACGGTTAGGTTAAGACGCCGTATATGATGAATTTTATTAACACGCTTTTATTAGCTTCACCTGTATGTTTGTATGTATGTTTGTAACCGACTCCTTTGAGCTCGATTTTGTCCTACTTTGAACGATCAGATTTAATTCAAACTTTGCACACCTGTCAAAGACCGATGACAATGCAATAATTCGATTACAAAATCCGATTATCCCAATTAGATTCGCCAGGATTAATTAATTCCTTTCCGCATCCTTTGCATGCGAGTAAGAGAGATAGAGCTAGTGCGCGAACTCGGAGAGACTTGTAAAGCGTGATTTTATTTAGTTTTTTAAACATTGTGCATTGTACGCTTCGTACAAGTATGCGACGTCGTTTTGTCGACGCGACGTCGCGTCGCAACGCAAATACCTTGCCAATACAAACGAAATAAAGGTTCTAATGTTATATCGGAGGAGAAAAGGGACGGAAGTAAACAAATGGGTCCAGAACCGATTTGTGGTATCCCGAAATGCCTCACAAAACTCACCCTAAAGACTCACCGTTTCTTTGAAACTTTACAGCTCTGGAAGAATACGCCAGGGTTGGAACATTCCAAGGCACTGCTAAAGGCCTACAAAAAAAGTACTACTCTGAGGCACTAAAGCTGAATCGGAATCTTCGCATTTTGATTAGGTTGCTTACGGGACACTGTCGTCTCAAACGCATATGCAACTCGGGAAGAGTGACACAAGGCACTAGCTCGTAGACGTAGCTCTATTCTAGGGAAGCAAGTATTGCACCCAGAAGAGATCAAATCTCTTGGTGCCAAAAAAATCTTAGAGTTCATAGAAACAACAGGACTTGGACCGGAGCTGTAAATAGTGGCGATTACAATAGATCAACCCTGGTCGCAGCGATACGAAGGCAGGCCTTGCCTGGAACAGCCGCTCTTGGAATAATAATAAATATATCGGAGCGTAACTTCTAGAATATGGGTCGAATGGAGTGCGGCCGCCTTATCTGTGGATCGTTGGATGAATTCAACAGATGGTGTTAAGGGCGCGATTAAATCACAAAACTTATCATCCAACACGTGGTCCATGTACAGATGTTATCTGCAGCATCACCCGGCTGAGTTTTTCTGATACCCTAGTGAAGTACGAAGCGCCTCAAAGGGCCTCTTTGACCTCTTCGGCTCTATGGTATTGGTAAGCGCGTTGGCTCAAGGAGTTATCGCGTTTGAATAACAAAAGTTTTCTGTGTTCCTGGGTCCTGGGTGTGTATTAAATATAATAATAATCAAATAAATAGTATAAAACAAAGTCACTTCCCGTATATGTATGCTTAAATCTTTGAAATTACGCAACGGATTTTGATATGGTTTTTTTTTAATAGATAGAACAATTCAAGAGGAAGGTTTATATGTATAATACATGCATAATAAAGCATAGCATCCGTGCAAAGTCGCTAGTATTTGTAGAATATGAAAGTATTAAATGTATGATCTCCGCTGTCTGGTACCCGTAACACAACGTTCTTCGAGAACTCGCCACGGGATCAGATTGACGTGGTGTAAAAGCTTCCATTAATTAAATTGACTAAGCTGGTCGAATGGCCAGGCTACAGAAGTAACGGGTTCGAATCCCGCCTCGTGTTTTTGTTTAATGAATATGGTCGTGTATAATAAATGTATTTGTACAAGGAAAAAATATAAATTGAATGTTCCATTTTTTTGACTAACAAGTAAGTGTATGGGACCATGTATACGTTTTTACAATAGGATCCCAGAAAACGTTCTAGAATCCTAGGCTATGCTCAGGTGAGAATAGTAACCGGCTGGAGCCTTCCTTCCTAAGCCTGACCTTACCAAGGTCAGGTTATAATATAAGGCCGGTCCGTGTTGGATGCGAGTGGCAAGGAAGCGGTTGTCTTAGCGTTCATTGAGGGAGGCCTATGTTCAGCAGTGAACGGATTTGCTGATGATGATGAACTAACAACGCAGTCACAGTTTCGAGTTCCACAATCATTTGTATTTAGTGTCTGCTTTGTAACATTCTTCCAGCCCAAAATAAGTACATAAAAATGAACAATGAATAAATTTTAAAAATCAGGGAAGGTTTGAAAATAGAATTTTGAATTTCCCTAGTTGATGGAGACAGAAGATAGCAATGACGCGAGTCGAGAAAAGACAAAGAAAGCTATTTCGTGGATTCTCCACGGAAAGTAAAATGCGGCTTTCGTTTTTTGGAGTGATAACTTTACGCGCTGAGTAGATACTAGATATTATTATATAATATACTTTTTGGTAGGGGTGATCTTATAGGTTCGCGTCTCCGACATGCTAATATGACATTGTGACGTCACTTTTTTTTCGAATGGACCTATGCTGGTGACCTTATGGCCTTTACGCTTAATCGGAAGAGTAGATAAGCAGATGGCTCATCTATGAAATTTTATGAGGAAGGGGGAGGTTTCCCCCGCCAGCTGCGAAGTCGAGAACGACCGCCACGTCGTCGAAGGTTGGAATTATGACGTCACTATGAAAATTCGTTTTTTATTATTTTAAAATTCGAAGTTATAAGTTTATATTTTAATCGACTGCCATTTTTAATAGTATTTTATCTGAAGAGCGGTAACCTATACACCAGTCATTCAGTCACGAAAGGAGCTGTGTGCAGTGTAACCGACTCACGCTGACTCTGTTTAAATCGTCTGCAACAGATGATGATACAATTGTATATGTCGCAGTCATCTGGTTGAATCAGTCATTTGATTGTATCACTAGCGCGTTAATCAAATGACGACATTTAATTGAATGACTAGGCCGAACGTTGGTTGAACAAGCGTCGCTCATCGTTCAACTAGATGGCGAATTGTAACATAGCCTTTTGAACAGAGCGGACGTAAAATCAGTCAGGTGATTGGAATTTAGTTCATTTTTTTTACCACCGCGGCGTTAGTTGTCACCAAAACAAATATGGCGTAAAACAGCTCGCGCTGATAACACTGCCTTGATATTTTTTTGACTTAATTTACATTAAAGTGACTTATTTGTAATAAAATAGTGTGACAACATGGATTTACCTATTAATAAGCCGCCGGCTACTTTTAAAGAAAAATTTGAGATGAAACTAACTGAATACGAACAACATAATCAAGGTCAGTTGAATGTTATGGCTCAGTTTATGTGTGAGAATTTGGGCTTTGTAAGTTACTACTTGCCGCGAACACAATTACAATTTATTGTGATTTTATTTTCATGCCCTCATTATTTTTATGTAAAGGAAAACTTATGGTCGCCCTAAACTAACATTACAAAGTCGGCTATATCCCTTTTTAACGACAATGCTAAATGACGTTCAGTCAAGGCGTTAAACGTCACATTCAACAACTTGACGAGTTGTCCTTTAGTCATTCAATTAAAAGTCGTCATTTAATTAACGCGCTAGTGATACAATCAAATGACTGATTTAACCAGATGACTGCGACATATACACCAAATAAATAAGACAACACCGACAGGATGCGCTAAGCCACGCCGCAGGCTGCATGTATAACCAGCCTGCTTCTTTGTCCCGTGAACTAGCTTTGCTTCGGAGCGCCGGCATTAACATCTCATGTGTCAGGATAGACGCATTTCCAGGTAAACTAGTTTATGTTCTTGGTGACGACGTACAGGTGGCACGTGGCACGTATGCCTACTTAACAAACATAAATGAAGTAAGCAAGTTGAAGTCAGTCTAGCCTGATGGTAAGCTGTTCGCCCGTCATCATATCTTTACGCCCAGTTTCCGAAAGGTTGATCAACGCAAAAATTAGCAAATCAACTGTCAAGTCTTTTGATGTGTCAAATGAGTTGCTAGAAGCATGGTTAAATTACTTTAAATTAGATCAGCCTGTCAGTTGACATAGCCACTACAATGAAGAGTTGTCTAGAAGAAGAATTTGACACTAGAATCGGATGTTAACCTCCATTAACAGCCATGTTAGTTGACATACACTGTGACCAACGTTTCAGAAATCGGGGGCTAACATCTTATATCTCAGCATATTCGAATGGGTCTAGATTACCCAGGTAGGCTTCTACAACCCTATATGGGACTCTTGGGAGATGCACTACCCCATTAAACCATCAGCGAGCGCCTTTCGTCTTTCGATGGTATTTTATTTCTATGGTGTGGATGGTAATTTAACCATTACTTAATTAGAGCTTGTGTGTTGACATAGCCACTACAATGAAAAGCTGTCAAATTTGACTCTAGAATCGTATGTTAACCGCCATTAACAATCATGTAAGTTGACACACTTTGACCAACGTTTTACAAACCGGGCGTTAGTCTTAACTGTATAACAACCTGTATCGTATCTTAATATCAGTAACTGCAATACATAATCTATTCCCCTTTTCGAAATAGCTGTCATAGGTAAGTTTTCAAATCAAGATGGTAGATAGTAGATACCGTGAAGTCGGGAGAGCTAAAGATATCCCACGTGGGATACCGTTGTATTTGTTAGCATATTCTTGTCCCTTAGTAGTTTGTGCTTGTTTATGAGTTATGACATATTTGTTTTATCTGTGTCTATCGCACAAATAACCGCTGTATGAATGGTTATTCCCGTAAAGGAAGTATTTGAAAAATTCCGTTCTCTTCCGTATAATTTATTTACAAAAAGTTATTACATATTATATTGTAGAATAATATTTAATATATTACAAAAATATGTACCTTCAAGCCTAAACTGAAAAGTTATCTTATTATTTCCACAATGAGTATTTTCATTCGGTAGAAATATGTTATTTTTAAATCAGACTGGGTACCTAAAGTAAATAATCAAAAAAAGGGAAACGAATAATAATTATAATGTAGAAAAATGCTAATTTCAATTAAAATAGATATTTTGTCTTTTTCTAGATCTAAATATAGCTTTGAATTACAAAAAAAGGATTAACAGTCAAAGTATCTTTGCCGTCGGAAACAAAATTAAGAAAAACAAGACAGTCTGTGGCATACTCACACTCATGTGCAGCGCTAAATTAAGACCAACTCACATCACACAGCTTTAACAAGCTAAACTAAAAATAAATCCGGCAATGACGAAACACAACCTATTTACGGCGTACGCACAGAAAATCACGTCGTACTCTTTTATCCGTACATATTAACAACGCATAAAACAAACACTGGCCAAATACCCCGAATCAAGATTAAAAACGAATTTTTTAAACGCGGAATATTCATGCGTGCACACGAGGCGAATTCAAAAATGGAACTGGTTTCATACGAACTTTTGTTCTTACTCATGATTGGTCAATGTGTTTCAGTCAGATTGAATGGACCAATGGGATCGTGTAGGGCATTTCATCGGACCCGCCTCTTATTGGTTGCTGTGTAAGCTCGCCATTTTCCGGATTATGAAACAATTGGCGTTATTAAAGTAGGCGTATTCTAGTTTAACGAAACGAATTTCCGAAAACAAGATATTTCCGTTCCTAACAGAAACTAGACAACAGCTGATGCGATTAAATCAGCTTGTAAATAAATATTAGGTTGGGATTTATCTGTAGTATTTTTGTTTATTATTGTATTGAATGCGTTCGGTGCGAGAGACAAGGGAGTGTTTGTCTTTGCGTTCACTGAAGGAGACCTATATCCAGCAATGGACGGATTGTGGCTAATTGTGATGATGACGATGAGCTCTTGATCAATGTAAATTTATAATTAGAACTTTAAGAGACATGGGTACTTTTTGCGTATGAAAGAGTATGTGTGCTGCACAAAATACCAAAACATCAGTTCAATAAATGATATTTAATGTATGGGAAGACGATCTCCGTTCAGCAGCCAGCTCGTGTTGGACGCTAGTGGCAAGGATTCGGTCGTCTTGGTCCTTGGAGTTCATAGAAAGAGGAATTTGTTGATAAATACTTTTTATAAATCTAGGCTCTTTGCTCATCTAATTGAAATTAGATAAGATGCCTGTGATCTTTAAAAATATTTATATAAAATTGCCAAGAGGCAAGAAAAGAGTTATCATTATATAGAAAAACTAAAAATTACATTAATATTACATTCTTCTTCTTCTTCTTTTGTTTTTGGCAAACCTCCAAGTTAATTATGAGTATATTAATAATAATCAAGATGGCGATATACCAATATGTCAAAAAACATTTAAATATTAATTGAACCAAATTTTAACCAAACGAAATTATAAATTAATCATCATCATACAATGATAAAAGATCATCATCACAAATAATCATCATAGACCTTCACAATAATCATCATAACCACAAAATTCCCACAAGTGATTGACAAAAAGTACCAGGCATTCATAAACAGAAGACATTAAGACATTACACATGTTCAAACATCCCGCCCTTCAGTTTGTTCATTTTGATCCTATTCTTTACGTCTAAACTCTTTTCGCTATAAGACAAGGGATTCTGGTCTTTACACCACGGTAACAAGGCTGCAACGCTTACAATGGCTGAATATAATTACTATATACACGTATTTGCTTCCATTGTTAAATGGACATAGATGTAAAAGAGGAAGAAAATGAAAAAAAAATTGAATTAATAATAAAAATTTTGCTATTGGGTACAAAAATTGGTTATAACTTATAAGCCTATTCTCACACCTACTGAATATACAATATATTAAATTTTATCAAAATCGGCTAGGCCGTTTTTGAGGAGTGCAAGCACTAAAACTGGGACACGAGAATTTCATATAAGATATTATTATGTAATAATAATAATAATAATACATGTACAGTAAAATATTATAGCGAATCTGTGTTGCTTAGGTACAGTACCAAAATCATACGTCTTTTTTCTACGGATTATAATGTTTAGCACTATTTTTTTTTTTAATTATCAAAATGAATTTTTCATTCAAATTCAAAATTATCATAACGTAATTGTTAAAATTAAACAAAATTATCATAATATTATAAATGTTCAGCAGTGGACGGATAAAGGATGATGATGATAATAATATATTATACAACATAACTTGATGAACATTCAAATCGACAAGGGTCAAAGTGTATGGCAACTTACCTGGTTGTTAATGGCGGTTAACATACGATTCAAGAGACAAATTTGACAGCTTTTCATTGTAGTGCCTATGTCAACTGACAGGCCAATCAAATTAAGTAATTTAACCTTGCTTCTAGCAACTCATTTAGAGATTTGAGTTTTGACAGTTGATTTGTTAATTTTTGCGTAGATCAGCCTTTCGGAAACCGGACTGTCTTCTGTTTTGACTGTCTTCTTTGAAGACAGTCTTAGAAAAGTACAGTTCAAAATTCGATTGTGATTATTTTTATAATTTCTTTTGTATCTATGTGTTATGTTACATCGACGTTCGTCATTGTACTTATGAGGTGCTTTGGCCAGAATTCGGCATTCTATTTAGGGATCCGTTACGCTAAAACTTAATTGTTTAAGTAGCTGTTTACCGCAGCTTCGCTTGCTTTAACTGGGACTTACAACGGCACTGAGCGTTATAATATAGCCTATAGCCTTCCTCGATAAACGGACTATCTAACACTGAAATAATCCCACCTCCCCCGTCAGAGGGGGAGGGGAGGGCCGGCCCTCCGACTAATAGTTTAACTTCATCCGCTAATGACTCGTCGACCGTATTGGATTTGACTAGCCAAACACCTACTCTCCAGAGTAGCGCGCGCGATATACCGCGCCCCCTACGGGGCACGGAGGGGGGCGCCCCCCTTTCGAATTTTACTAGGTGAGCCATCTGCTCACCTAGTGAGCTACCGATTGAGCTTAAAGGCCATCAGGCCTAAAAGTCTAGACCTTTCGAAAAAAAAAAAAAAAAAAACTGAAAGAATGTTTCAAATCTGAGGAATAGTTTTTGAGATTAGTGCGTTCAAACTAACTCTTCAGCTTAATATTAGTATTTAATACCTATGGAGGATATGTATGGTTAACCTTAATAGTTCTTATGCAAGGCAGGTGAGTTAGTTCACCCGATTTAAGTGTTATACGTTGAATGTACCGTCGGTCCTTAATGGAAATTCATGTTTTAGCCACTATAATGAAAACTTATATTTACACTTTATACTCTACTATATTCTAAAAAGGAAAGTATCAACCCTTTATGTTGGTGCTGGGCACGGATCTCCTCGAAATCAGGCGAGGAGGGTAATGGGCCAATAGTTCACCGCGCTGGTCCAGTGCGGGTTGGTGAACTCCACATACCTTCAAAGACTTTCAATCTCATCAGGCATGCAGGTTTCCTCACGATGTTTTCCTTCACCGGTGAGCGAGCGATAGTCTCGTGTTTGGGGTACACTTAGAAATTTAGAATAACCCATTTCAAGGAACACACGGGGGGGTCAGGATCGAACCCGGAACCTCTCGCATAAGAGACCGAGTCCATACCACTGGACCATCGTCGCTCATCTATTCTCTATCTACTATACTATATCTATATACAATTGACAAATAAATAGTGGAAAAAGTGTAAAAAGAAGTTTTCATACTGGCGATAAGTGTAAAGTGGTCACAGATATCAATATACACTCCCAGAGAGCTTGTCTATGCTTTCCTTTTTTTTCGAAAGGTCTAGACTTTTAGGTCTGATGGCCTTTAAACTCAATCGGTAGATAGGTGAGCAGATGGCTCACCTAGTAAAATTCGAAATCTTGCCTATAGATGCATTTTTCCCAATTTGTACAGACCCCTTAATTTAAAAGCACTCGAGTTTTAAGCAGTCAAGTTGCTAACAATAAGTATAATAGAATCTAAATAAGATAAAGGAATGAATAGGTTTTTTGTGGCAGATTGAGAGGTCGCTTCTGTAGTACCTGGTTTTGAAATCTGATACTTTGTAATTCGCATGCCGACGTAATTTGTTTCAAGGAAAAAAAAAATGCGCAATATCCGTAGAATTGTGTAAAAAAGTGTGTTTTTTATAAATGTCCCAAAAAAGACAAACGGAAAGTGAATTTTTATTCTGCTTATATAAATTGTTGTGCTCCAAAATAAAAATAAAATGGTTTCAACTAATTTATCAAATTTCTCAATTATTGACTGTCAAATAACACAATGTTTTGTTAACATATTTTTTTTTAATCTTCTTTCTGTTGCATTTGTAAATTAAAGAAATAAATGCTAATTTCAAAGGAGTTATGTCTATAATCTGCTTATATGCACTTGTATCGTTAATTTAAATTTTACAGACTAGATTTTATTTTAATTTTTCTTTAGGTATTTCCTTTTTTTTTTGTCTATTAAATGAATAAGCCCGTTCCGCGTATAAATATTACACACACTTTGGTTTTATATTATTCATATATAGAGCTGTTGCCCGCAGCCTCGTCGCGTTAACTTAGTTTTTCAGCCATATCTGTATTTATTATGTTTATTTTAGTAATCAAAGTTACTCCTTATAACATTATCTAGCAGTCCCGTCAAAATCGAGCCAGCCGTTTTAGAGATTAGCCGTAACAAACGGGCAAGCGTAATATTTTAAAATTTGTTTTTTCCACATTCGAAATAGATTGCTTTAAAAATCTGATTTGGATTCTCCAACGTCGTCAAATCTTCAAAGACTTTCATCTCACCAGGCATACAGTTTCCTCACGATATTTTCACCGGTGAGCGAGCGATGGTCTCGTGTTTGTGGTGCACTTAGAAATTACTAGCTGTCCCGACAGACTTCGTTCTGCCAATATTAAAATTGCAATTACAAAATAGGGGTTGATCGTAGAAGGGTGAAAATTTGGGGTTGTATGTATTTTTGTATGCTGTACCATAAAAAATAAAAACAAAAAATTTCATCCAAAAATTAAAAAAAAAAACTTTAGGGGTGGACTACCCCTAACATTTAGGGGGATGAAAAATAGATGTTGGCCGATTCTCATAGATACCGGATAAGCATAAAAAATTTCATCAAAATTGGTCAAGCCGTTTCGGAGGAGTACGGTAACTAACATTGTGACAGGGAAACTTTATATATTAGATAAACCCCATTTCAAGAACAGGGTGTCAGGATCGAACCTGGACCCTCAAGACCTCATACCCACAGGACCATCATCGCTACCTTCATAATACTTAGAATGACAAATTACAATTCTGACCGTATAAACCAACCCCCAATTACATAAAATGATCTCTCTTGTGTTGTGCAAGGCTGACAATAGGATTAATCACATAATAGTTAGCGTAAGGGTCCCGATAAAACCGGTCAAGTGCGAGCGGCACACGAAGGGTTCCGTAAAATATCGCCACTGGTATGTGTCACATGGGTCTAAAATCTGACGGAGGGGTGACAGTGACAGATTTTTTTCTCAATTTTCTTACGCCCGGTTTCCGAAAGGCTGAAATGCAAAAATTAACAAATCAACTGTCAAATGAGTTGATTGGAGCAAGCCATATTTTTTTAGTAGTGAGAACTTCTAATTTTATCCAACTAATCCAACGCTCATCAAATCATTTATTTCAGATTTTTTACATCAATATTGGTGAAAGAAATCGAGGAGATGAAAATCTCGTTAAAATATTCCACTCCAGGTAAAACCGACGTAAGTGCAAAAAATGCTTTTACTGTCAAATATGATCTCTCACTCTATACTAAAATTTTAATGTGGAAGTAGGGATGTTTGTTACGCTCTCACGCGAAAACTACTCAACCGATCATCATGAAACTTTGCACACATATTCTCGGAGGTACTAGAAGTAACATAGGATACATTAAAAACATCCTTACTAATATTATAAATGTGATAGTAGGGATGTTTGTTAAGCTCTCACGCGAAAACTACTCAACCGATCATCATGAAACTTTGTACACATATTCTCGGAGGTACTAGAAGTAACATAGGATACATTAAAAAAAAGTTTTTTTTGTTACTACTAGCATTATAAGCGTGAATGTCGTTAGAAAATATGGATCTATGTTTGTTACTTTTTTACGAAAAAACTACTGAATGGATTTTGATGAGACTTTACAATTATATAGCTTACACAACAGAATACATAGGCTATAATTTATCCTCGTACTCCCAGGGGAATGGGAAGTACGCGGGTGAAACCACGGGGCGCTGCTAGTAAACTGTAAGTAATTAGGTACCATCAATGTGTATGGACTAAAAGTGTGTGGAAAGAACTAAAAGAATGTGGAAGGACAGTTCTTATGAGCGCTTTGAGGACAAACTCTGCGATGTAAACGTCCGCTTGGAGGTGTGACGAGAGGGACACCGCGATGTCCCCAGCATATGAGCCTACGAGAGCGAGCGAGTGCGAACTGGGGACATGTCCCCAATAAAGTCCGCACAAAAAATCCTTAACAATTGTACTTCTATGTACGTCTGAATTCTTTGGTATGGAGCTGGAAGTCTAAGTTGACGCGGGTGAAGTAGCGCGCAGCAGTTAGTTCTAAAACAAAGTAAGTATTTCCATATAAAACTTGTCATAAACAAGTCATATTAATTATTAAATTAATAACACATACTTTATACTGGCCGATACGACTGCCAATAGGGTTGGCACTCTTCACTTAAAAAAAATGTAAGTTAATATTATAATAAAACAAAATTACCGATTTTATTGCGGTTTATTAAGTATTTTACGAGCCGCGGTTTAATATACTATATTATATTAAAATCCGTAAATTTGTTTCATTATAATGAGTGAAATTCTTGTAAGCATAGGAGATTTGATGGCTTTAAAATTGTAAAAATCTTGAACCAAATTAAATTTTGACTCTTTTTAATGAGGCAAACACAATCCAACTCTTCAGCCTTTATTTAATACATGTAAATATGTCTTTATTCTCATTTATAAGCCTGTGATCACATTTTTGATAAAATTATCGCTCATAAAATATGTATAATACCGCAAAGTATTTTAAATAATGAATATTTATGATACAGTGACAATAATAAATTAAAAGTGTACCTAATTTTTACATCCTTTTTTTTAAATTTTGATATTATGATGCAATACCAGTTGTTCATATTTTGTTTTCTTCTTTATATATATTCGGTTTTTACAAAATATGCCCGGTTGTGACAGCCCTACGAGTAGGGTTGTGAACTATAACTTTATCATTTAGTGGGCTCTTCGATACCATCTAATCATATTAAATTGAATATGCTACAGCGTTCACTAATAGTTTATGAAATGAAGTGTAAACAGAAATATTTAAAACTGCTGATCTCTCTGAACTGAACTGAGAGATAATATATTATTACTAAAGCGTAAGTGTGGCTGAAAGTAAGTACTGGAAAAGCTGTGTACAACATATTCTGATATGCTGCTTTGCAGTCAAATTGGGTCAGCACGTCCGGGGTAGCTCTCTCGCTCTCATCGGCGTGAAAAACACAGTTTTAGTTCCAGCATTTTTTTCATTATTGATAAATTTGCATTTCCGTCTGGAACTAATTAAGATTATTTTGGCTGTGGCAACGGGCAGCCCTACATTTAGGGTTGGGGTAGACGCGCTAATGCCATGGAGCTCTAGTTGCTATGACGTAACTGGTGTCAGATTACCATTGATAACATTAGTTTTGGTACTTTAGCCGGATAAAATATTTAAATTATCGTAATATCTTATATTTTTGTCTGATATGATAAATGATTTTATAGATTTTATAAGGCCATTTATTTTTGACATACTCAAAGTTTTCTATACTTTATATATTGCATGCAGAACTGAATTGTCAGAATTCTGAACTATTAACTTGTAGTCAGTACGGCTTGTTACATATTTAATGTGGAACTTAGGTACGTCCATTCTGTTAATATCATTTGAATAATATGCTTTTATATGAATTATTCTAGCTGGCAGCCCTACGAGTAGGGTTGGAAGCGCTGTAAATGTATCGATAAAACGTTACCATGGCGTAGCTGGCGCCATGTTGCCATGTGGTGTGCTTCCCTCTCAGCTTTAGTGTGTTTAGTTTGTTGTGCTTAGATTAAAATTTTATATAAATTAGAGCTCAGGGTTGGGACACGTTCTAGACAGAAAATGACGTCGATTTTGTTATTTTTTGATGACGCAGGGGTAAGCAATATGCAAAGCACGTATCTAGGTTAGGCCTGACATGGTCTCCTCATCATCGCTTTCCCACTCGTCTACCTTCTGTTACATTACTGCCTTCAGAAGGAGACCACTTCCCACTTTTTACTCTACGTCTTTGCCCCCGCCCCGCCCTCTAACTACGGTCATACACGTACCTGGCATAATTAAAAAATGGCGTCTATTATATTGTGTCAGTGGGTAACCCGTTCCTTTAGGGTTGCGGCTATAACTCTACGGCTAAAGTCACCGTGACGAGTCATCAGTATCGGATTACGTTGTGATGGAGTCCATCGCCCATCCTCTCAGTAACGGTGCTACCATTATTACATTATTTCGATTATTGCGGTGCGTACCCTACTTCTAGGGTTGGGAATCGAGACCATATAACTCTCCAAATAGCACATAAACGACGAAAAATAAATATCGATGATGATGGTTTTTTATTGACTCTTACTAATTATTAGGCTTTGTTTTTCTTAATATCATTTGAAAATACTTATATACAATATTGTGGCAGTGGTAACCCTGCGTATAAGGTACTGACTGCTTAAAAATGTGCTTATTTCTAGTATCTTCGTTTAGAATTTCGATGATTTTATAGAAGCGAAGGTTGATATTATAGAAGGGAAGTTAGTGGCGTCCCTAGCCTAGTAGGGTTGATACTTTCTAAGCTTTTATACACTTATTTTTTCAACAGTGTTGCTTCGACAGCGATACTTGCAGGGTTGATACAACTTTAGCTAGTTCTTCGTTACGGTGATAACATTATAAGCACCCTCAACTTAAACCCTGCCTCTAGAGTCGCGAATTGAGGGCACTTAACACTTACCAGTTTCACTAGATACAGATTAGATTGCCAAAAATCAAAAAGGGTTATTTTGTATAAGTGTTAAAATTCTCTCTTAGTTCTAAATATAGTTTTAAACTTATTTTGTTAAAATTCGATTACGCTTTTATAATATTCTGCCAGCAAGAGCCTTTTTGTTTAATCTCGCATGTAGGATATTTATATTGATCACTTATGATCGTCTTAACGGCTAAGTTTATAATGAGGGTTCGCAACGCGCCCATGTCAGAGAAGTTACCTACAAGAAACTCTGCTGGGTTCCTATCATTCTTTTAACTGTGATCATTACTACACAAATTTATATAGAATGTACTACACGTCATTTATATAGAATGTTGCTCTTAGTTTGTCTGCGTGTTTCTAGTTTCTATGATTTGAATATGCTATATGTATTTTATTATATATGATGTTGCTCTTAGTGCCTCTTAGTTGTCTGCGAGTTTTTAGTTCATTAGTTTGAATGTGCTATATTTCGGTAGTGACAGCCCTAGCTGTAGGGCTGATACCGCTATAACTCTCCGGCTGTAACCGGTGACGAGTGAGCGGTGTCAGATTACATCGCGGTGGTCCCCGTCTCTTAGTTACGGTTCCCTGCCCTTTGTGATAAAAATTATTTCGTTTTATTGAAAGTTGATAGAGTTTATAAAAAGAAAAAAAATACTAGCGGTCGTAGATCCGAAAATCGAATCCCTTGAGTTTGAGTCACGGGGTCAAACAATCTTATCATCATCATCATGAGGAATAGGTAAGATGATCTATTCCTCATCATCAGCTGGATATCTCCATGCATGGCAACGCCTCCGATCATCCTCAGATCTTCACAATCTCCGTGCAGTGACAGGTCCACGTCCAGCAGTGAATAGAGGCTGATGATGATTATGCACAAAAGTAAAGGCCTGGTTCTGGTTAATGGCCGACCAACACTTCGTCTACCTACCCGAGGCCTCGACTCTTTAACCTTATTGGCCCATCGACCATCCGTTCTGAGTGTGGTCTTCGTTTTGAATCGTATCTGCCAAAGAAACACCCAGCTTAGCACCCCATAACATTTGTGCATGAAAAAATGTATTTACGAATACAGGAGCTAAATGTTATGGTTTATCGGTGGAGGGATGCGCTGTGCTGGGTCCATGCAGTCGGGAGCATAGACAATGTGTCTATGCTTGTTTCTCCTGTGAAAGAAGAGAAGGACAGAGTAGGCTGTGTAATACTGCCAGTAAGATGCCGCGACATCTCGTCTCCATATAGTCAACACTTGGATAAGTTACCTGGACTAGTTCTAGATAAACAAGCTTAGGGTGACATTGACCGCGTACTATCAGGTGGCGTCTGCTAGTGGACCTATCCCAGTAACATAAACTTGACTCACAGCCTAGGCCCCCTTTAACGTATCGGAGGCCCTGGGCACTAGGATAATGCCCCCTACATTAATAATGTATTCATCTGTGGGCTTCAATTTTGGACTAGAAAGAGTGACCATAGTAATAAGGACACAACTAAGTGTTTTAATCAGCATTCATTGTTTAACTTCCTAAAATTGTCTCTTGGTCATATTCTGAGAGAAATATTAGTGCCCTATGGATCGCGCGGCCCTAGGCAGTTGCCCAGTGTGCCCATTGGAAAAGACAGGCCTGCTCATAGCAGATCTAGATACCGAAAAACCCTATGCCTAATATTAAAAGTAGCCCCAAACTAAATCCTAAAATCTGTACAATGTAATTTTAGAAAACTTTTTACTACTCAAGCTTTATGCCTAATCGCATTTTTCTTAAAAATCATTTCGTTTTCTAATGTTCACGTCATTTTTAAGATTTCTTCGAGGCTAAATAAGATTTTTACATTTACTATAGGTATGCAAAATTGCGTAAGGTACATATATTTTGATCTTACCCTACTTTTGTGAGGTATTTCCATGACATAAAAGTATTTTTTTCTAATTTTGGCGAATGTCTTGGTATTTGTGTCGTGTGAATGTGTAAGACCACCCTAAAATTCTCACGCGCTCACTTTAACAAGATGGTGGAATTCCAAGAATCCCGGACCGGCTGTCAAAGTTGCGCGGGAAAACAATTAAAACGTATGTTTTATTGACAGCTCCACGCGGCCATCTTGTTTACTTTTTTCCGTCGATTTTATGTTTGAAAATAACTTTACGACATGTTCTCTTGTAACTTTATGTTATTACAATGTTTTTTATTATTATCGGTAAGTAATACTTTCTGATAAACGTTTAATTGAAAAATAAAACTCAAGGAACATTTAATAGGTTTTTTAATGTTGTATTTTAAGTTTCGAACACTTTTTTTTAATTAAAAAGTGAATCAATTACCTACTGATTGGGAATATCAGCGACCTATAGAATACGAATTCATAATATAACATTCAATAATAGAAGCTTGTTATCATTAGTCGTAATCATTTAATTATCATTACTTTTAATAAGGCTGAAAATGGAAAGACAATTGTCAGCCATATTAATTTAAATTTACCATTTCATTAAGTCAATACTGCCGATCAAATATCAATAAAACTATCATGTTTAAAATATTAAAATAACTAACAGAAAAAAAATATTATATCACAAACTTTGCGGCTTTATGCATTAATATCTTTTGCAACAACAAAAAATAGAGCAGATTCTAGTTTGTTTCTGTCTGTTTCTAGTCCATAAAGCCTAAATCTATTTTTCCGGGAGGCATCGCACGAGCGAGACAGCGAAGGCTTTCGAGGTGGGCGGAACCAGGCTTGGCCACACCCATCCATATATCATGCATCTGTGCAAATACTCAATAATTGGAATTTAATAAATGTACAATACTGACTTTTTGACATTAAAATAAACTCGTTGTGCTCAATTTTTTTAAACAAATGCAGTGATTTTATCATACCTAGGTATAGTACCTAATCTATAGCAGGCAGGTAGCTTCCCCAAACAAAATCGTGTTATTATGTAGTAAAATAGCAAGCAATATATAACATGTTCCACTGCTGGCACGGGTCTCCTCCTCGAAATCAGGCGAGGAGGGTTAGTGCATATAGTAAGAGGTAGTGCCATGCTGCTTTGTAGCCAAATTGAGCCGGCACGACCGGGGTGGTACCTCTCGCTCACATAATACTAGAGTAAAGTGGCAGCTATACTGTCGCGTTTCGTGCGGTTTGTGAGTTTCTGGTGGCCTATGGGGAGAATAGGAAAACGGAGGACAACGCATCGGCATAGCCTCTGGGGGCCTAGCCAAATTGCCATTAAGAAAGCGTTAGCGAAGTTCGAAATGATAAACTCTATGGGATTGACCACGTGATTAAGCGCGGCCTTATGTCAATCCCATAAATTTTATCATTTTCGAACTTCGCTAACGCTTTCTTAATGGCATTTTGGCTAGGACCCCGGGGCGGCGATTAGCTTAAATCCGGTCCCACTAATTGGGAAGCTTCCTTAGATTTGAGCTTAAATACTGTGTTTTTTAAAAGATTGCTCAATAATTTAAAAAAAAATCTCACCTGTAAACAATTTTTTCTTATTTGATTATTAAATTATTAGTTGAGAAATGAGACAGACAGACTCTTATAGGTCTAAATCATCTTTTAAAATAAGATATGGTTCTAAGTGCTATCTTCATTTCCCGAGATGAAGTTTTCTGCTTTCGGACTGCGCTTCGATGTCTCCCTGTGCTTTGACCACCCTTTTGACGTACTACGTGGAGGGTCAGATCTTTATCTGTCACAAACAGAGAAGTTTTCACTATATAGCCTGATTAGGTTGATACACGATTCTTTGACTAATACCGAGCGATTCGGTTCACTTTATTACCCCACTCCATTATTCATCACAAAATGTTTTACAACGTATTGGCGCGAAAATAAGAAACCGACGAAAAATCGTCACATTAGAAATGACATATTCCAAATTTAAATGTATAATTCTTTGTTTATTTTTAATTGTAACAGTATTTACGACCAGTCGATATAGGTATAAGGGTTTGTTTCACAATATCCTAATAAAGTTCCATTTAAACTATTTGCAACATATTTACCACATAACTACAACGTTTTTGTTTCACAATTGACATATAGCAATATTTGGCTAATAAAGTTCCCTGTAAACTATAGGTCGGATCAACTGGCCATTAGCAAATTTATCTGCCACATAAATAAGTTGACAGATATATACACGGTTGACAGCTTCACGACATTTGACAATTTGACGTTCCGGTAACAGTAATATACAAAATAATTTAAATTGTGTTTTGATCGTTTAATAATTAAGGGATAACATTATATACAAGGTCTATGTAAATAAAAGGTATAAAGATGGTATGATACATACAATTAAATTATAAAAACATATTTTCATGTATATTTACAACATGGAATTTTTTTCTAAAACATATTTATCGTAAAATGGAACGATGAAATGCGAGGTTGCCAAGCCTACTAACCAGTAAGTGCCAAATAGGGATCTGCCAAATAAATTTATAGGGAAGATGATGGTGAAACCCAATCAAGACTAACTAGAAGATTTATGTGTCAGTTAATTTATGTGTCATATAGCTATAGGGTACTTTACTAGTATATTGTGAAACAGACCCTAAGTATATTATTATATTATGGTGTTTGAGTGGTGTTTCAACATGATAATAATATCATTGAACTATCATTCCCTTTCTTCCCAAAGGGGCTATTATATGTGTCCAAAGCCTGTTCGATAGCCCTTCATGATGCTCACGGATTATATTTAATTGAAAGATTGTAATACATTTTTATATATCTTTTGTTGCTTATTTTCAGTGTCTAAAGTAGAGCAAAGATCAAAGTAGAGCAAAACAATTTATAAATACTTAAATATAAAGTGTTATTCGTTTTGTCGATGTTCTATAATAATTGTGTTTACCAAAAAAAATAATATTTAAAAACATATATACGGTCGAATTGAGAACCGTCTCCTTCTTTGAGGTCGTTTAAAAATAACAGATCAACCGGTCCAGTCAGCCTTGTATATTATATAATGCATATTGCATAGCTACTGTATTTTATAGACATTATATAAGTATCTCCGTAGTTCGTTGCAGCTGGGTTTATTCTGGCCACTGCGGTCTTTCCTCCTCCTCGATTCAATTCTTCGCGTACCTCATGGCAGTTGGAACTCTTGGGGCTTGAGCTTCCTATGTTATCAAAGGGTCATACCAGGTTGGATCCTGGCTATACAGGAGCACCTAATAAAGAGTGGTAAAACTAGTCCGTATATACTTATGGAAGTAAAAAATCGGTTGTCTGTAAAGTCGGTTTACTGATCGTTGAACGTGAAAACGTCATAAGAAAATACTGATGGGCTGATTGTACCTCTTTGTCGCTCGTTCCGCGCACTCGCTTGCACTTCAAGCCTTAAATGGAAAGCCTCAGAGCGAGGTAACGCATGAGTCATGTTTTTTCGTGCGTGCAGCTGGCTCCGTCGAATTATAAGACGTCACGTTTTAAAACGCGTCTTAAAATTCACCCGACTGGTCGATATATGGACCTAAAACCCTCGCTTTTCGCCCTGGTCGAATTATGATAATAATGACTGTGACTGAGTCAGCCTGGCACGGCGAGGTTTGCAGATTACCATATAGATAACATTCGGAGGGGTTCATACGAACATCTGCTCCACGCCAGCGGTCGCCAGCTTTGGTAATCCGAACATAAACGTCAGTCAGTTTTTTGATTTGTTTGTTACGCTTTCACGCCCAAACCACTGATTTCATCCCAGAAATTCACTCACCACCGGAACACTTTGTTATCAGCCTATGTTTGACCTCTGTGGCTCAGTGGTTAGCGCGTTGGCGCTCAAGCCGCAGGTAGCGGGTTCGAATCTCGCCAGGGAACACAAAAAAGTTTCTGTGTTCCTGGGTCATGGATGTGTATTATATAATAAAAATCTTAAATATAAGTATTAATATAAAAAGTATATTTATGTATGTACCTTATTCAAATGCAAATAAATAAATATTCTATTCTATTCTAATATGTGTTTCTGTTGTCTGGTACCAGTAACTCTCTCTTCGAGAACTTAGCACTTAGGGATCAGATTGACGTGGTGTAAAAGCGTCCATAGATATTATTATTATTCTCACAAATGGAAACTACGCTGGCGAAGACGCATTGCTGCAGTTCATAATAAATTTCCACGCTTACGCCCATTTCACATATTTATGATGAGATAGCATAATTTTTTATGGGAAGTAATTAAATGAACGGCATTATAAATTTTGGAGGGGCAAAAAAAAATCGGCATTTAAATAATTTGGTTGGCATACAAAGATTTTGTACGCAATAAAATAAATCTGGTAGCAATTCTTGTTCCGCAAATAATTTTGATAATGGTCAAAAATTAAATCATATATAAGCAGCTTACAATATTATGAGCTCGTATAATAAATATTCATCGGGCAAAATAATTACTTGAGCGGCACATTTCTTTGCATTACATTTTATGTCCTGTGTTCACACCGGTGTAGGTTTGCGCTATTTACCGCTAGATGGTGTTGTAAGTATGTTATTGAACAAAATTATAAAAATTGAAGAAGAAATTAATAATCTATATTATCATTCTTAATAAAAGACTAGTGAATTAATTCAGGTCATGACGTCGTCAAATCCTGTGTTCAGCAGTGGTCCGTCCACTAAAGGCTGATAATATGATGATGAAATTTTTTTCTTCAAGATTTTATTTTGTTTCAGTTTCGTAGATTTATGTAAGTAGATAGTAGATAGATTATGCAGGTATTAAAAATTGTAGGTGGTGTGTAAAATAAACAAGCAGTTCAAAAACTTGCAATATTCAATTCAATCATTACCTACAAAAATCAAATCAAATTAAAACATTCAATACAATGGATGAATGGATCCACAATTTAAAACTAATTTGTAACAAGACGTACAGCTCTACGGTTAACTGTCCGCGCGCGCTCAGGCTGTACGCTGTCGTTCGTAAATTCAAATCCTCTTCATACTATTATCTATGAATTTCTTCTTTTGTTTGTTTATACATTTTTAAATAATATTTTTTTGATATTACAATAATTATAAATACGATTTACAAACTAAAATTTTATATAAAAATTGAATAAGAAATTATATTATCATTCTTAATAAAGGACCAGGGAATTAATTCAAATCATGACGTCATCAAATCCTGTGGACTGGGCTATAACGCAGAATTTAATGAAAAAGAAAGTTGAAAAAGAAAATTATATTCATGCTACTTATATAAGCAGCACAAAATAATTTTTTTTGCTTACCCTCCGAGTGCTTACCAAAATTTTATTAAACAGGAGCAGCACATTGCCCCTCTTTTAATTAATATGCCTTTCAAAAATAATTACAGCCATATAAAATGACAAAAATTGCTGCTTGATTTTAAAATGTTTGCTGAACATAAGTTGCCGCTCAATTAGCTATTATTGCTACCAGATTATATTTTTCTGCTCACAAAAATACGAATATTATGCTAGTCGTTTAAATAACACCCATTTTTTATAGATAGCAGAGATTTTCTGACGACCTGGTACTTCTAGAAGAGAATCCAAGTGCAATAGAAGAAATGATGCAGAGTCTAGCAACTATTATAAATATAAGCAAACGAATAGCTCTAGGGTGGAAGAAATACTAGTCGATTAAAGAAATAATGAAAAGTAAGGAATATGGCAACCACATTAAAAGGAAAACATTTGATGTATGCATCCTGCCGGTCATTACGTACGGATGCGAAACTTGGTCATTAAATCAACATCACAGGGAAAAACTAGCAAGATGTCAACGGGCCATGGAGAGAAGCATGTTAGGTATAAAGAAAAGGGACAGAGTCAGAAACATAGACATTAGAACAAAAACAAAACTCACAGACATTCTTACTCGGATAGACCAGCAAAAATGGAGGTGGACAGGACACATGTTACGTCACTCGTTCAACAAGTGGAGTAAGCAGGTTACCGTTTGGCATCCAAGAGATGGCAAAAGAAACAGGGGTCGTCAAGTCAAGAGGTGGGAAGATGACTTGAAGCAGACAGCAGGTCCACTGTGGACGAGAGTAGCCAGAGATAGGGTTCACTGGAAGGAATTGGAGGAGGCCTATGCCAAAAGGCACACCGAACTTAGGGATGTCTTATAACTAAAGTTTGTATAAACCAGCTATAGTGTTAACTGTTGTTATAAGTTCTGGAATAAAAGGCTTTTATTATTATTATTAGCATAATTTACTCCCGTGTGCAAACAAAAGAGACGAAAGACTAACTAGGATGGACCACGTGATTAAGCGCGGCCTTATGTCAATTTTTCATCGATTTCATCGTGATTTATAATGACTTGTACATGCATTTACATGGATTCGGCATTCCCGTGACATTTGGGTACAAACAAATAGGTATTAGTTCAGCCACCAAGGGTTATGGGTTCGATTTCGTCGATGGGATACAATTAAAATGGGTTTTTGCTCCATAAAATATACTAAGCTAGTCGACTTCTCTGGCTTGAATATAAATGTCTGATATATGACAAAAACAGGTGCTCGTTGCTAACTTATTCACCTGTAACTCGAATTAATTAAGCAATACAGCAATAGTTAAAACTCGCAAGGCCATAATATGTAAATAAATTTCTTATAGTGACTATATTATTATTATTTTTTCTGTGATAGATACATCTTCGTATATATTATATGTAATTAGCTGTTGCCCGCAGCTTTGCCTGCGTTAACTTAAATGTACAATCAGAGCTGAAAATAGGGCGGTGCCATCCGTGCCCAGGCACAGGGCGTAGACTCTGGGGGGCGTAAGAATGGCCAGACCAGGCAGGACTATTATTTGTTTCGGTTTACTAAGGGCTTCGACCATTAAAAACATTAAAAAAATGTTTTTATTGATCGAACGCTAAGGGCACAGTTTTGTGTTTCATGTATTTATAATACAGATGGCGCTTTTTGTATTAGCTAGAGATGTTTTGATGTGTGTTTTCCAATTACACCAAATTGCACAAATACGCATTATGCCGCATAATGCGTAACGTTGATGTTCTAATTACAGTAGCGCTTCCCACAATGAAGCACTCAAAAAAAAAAACTTAATTTTTATAAAAAGTTCATTCAGACTGTGAAAAAATAATATAAGTAATCGGCTACTGGATGAAGGTATACGAGGACTATTTATTCAATTTAAAAAGAAAAGCACGTTGTTTCACTTTTTTTTTCAACGTTGAACACAGCGCACTCTGCTGGTGCACTTAAAAACTTTGACGTTCCAATCAAGCATTAGTACAATATTTGGACATTGTGCGGCACTGACTATGCTCTGTTATTGGAAAACACATTAAGTTAATAAATAATATTAATTACTTAAAAAGTTTCATAACTTTTTCAATAGACTACACAAAATATGTAAATTAAAATTAATGAAACAACCTTCTTTGCACGTTTTATCTGTGTGACGTGATTACGTGATTTTTGTTATACTTTATCTGTGGCACGTTAGGCCAAGCGAAGCGGAGAGAAGACTAAACACGGGATATTTTGTACTCTGTTAAAAATTTGAAGTAATACGTCATCTCACTCTCGGTCTCAGTCAGTCTTCATATATTAGTGATATCGCTTAATCGTTCATAAGCTAGGTCATTAATTTACTAAAATAATTAAACAGTAAGTAGAGTAAACTATTATTGTGCAAAGTTTGTAAATTTGACGCAGATGCGTTGTTTGTCCCGAGTGTGTATATACAAACGCATATTATAACCTATCTGTGATACCATAAATCTATGGACTTCTATGGAGTCGTAGCCTTCTAACAAACGCATATACAGTTCATGTGGAATTAAATCGCTAATTCGATTAAAGTAACAGTGAAAACGTCATCAGTGCGAACTACGAAAGCATCGGTCATAGTATATTTGCCGCGCTCACGGACAGTGTTTATTGACGCGTCTATTGCAATATTGCAGGCAAAATGCCGGCCGCGCGAGGCGTAAAAAGGTCGGCGTCGAAAGCTTCGACGTCCACGGCGGCAACGGAGCCGAAAAATAAGAAAAAACGCGGAGGTAAGTACTCGAAATGGTTATAATGGCTGTTGTTTTCTTTACATTTCTATTCGACGTCAATGACCTGTCAAATTATGATGGCGGGAAACAGAACGCACATATCGAAATGTTATTGCCGCCTTTTTTATTTCTCCACAATATGATTCATGCACTGAATGATGTTCTACTTTATGAGCTATTATGAGGTTCTGTGTTATTCTTTTTAATTTAATAATTTCTAGTTACGTAAGCGATATTTTTAAAAGGAATATTTGAGGTTATCGTTGGACCCCCGTAGGTAACGTTAGATTCTATTTAGATTATCATTAACGTGTGTTTATTCTTTGACCTTGTGTTATTAAATATGTCATTTTAAAAATGCGGTTAGTGATAGCGTAAATACGAGGATAAATCCTATATGACATTGTTTATTTAACTTGCTATAGCTATGGATTTCTGAATTGTAACAGTATTGTAGAATTCGGTAGTATTATTTGATAATGAATGCATAATTAGGTCATAGATGTGATAATATTTTTTTTTACTGCGATGGCAACATGCTTATCTTGAACTCGACCCAAGGTTACCATAATATATGCAAAACAATGCCATGTAAAAAAATTCTAAGGACATTATCTCTCGTATATCATTTTATATGTATCATAGATTTAATGAAATTTTGAAATATGACTGGTTAAATGATTAAATCTTTATTTATATAAGAAACATTGATGTTAATAAGTCTAAGGACTCGGGACATCATCAAAGAATAATGAGTTGAAAATGAACTTAACTAGATACATGCTGTGAAAATGGATAACAATTATTGTTTACTCGGCATATTAGATTTTTTTATACCATTCCTATGATGAAATCATAGGAATTAGTGTTATAATAATACAAAGGGTATTAATATATATTTATAAATAAAAAAAATTGAAATATATTATATGGAATCACTAATATACATAAAATAAAGATTATTTGGTTTTATTTCTGTATCATATTGGTAGAAATTAGCCCTTTAAATCGAATGGAATCTATTGTCACTTGAAATGAGTTCATACTATGTCTTTGATTAAAATAACAGACAAAATATACATTGAAATGTATTCTAAGCTGATGTAGTACATAATAATAGGTACAGCACTTTTGCTTCAGTCCATATAAAACACTTTATTTATAAAATATTTAAAAAGTATATGTATTGTGTTCACAGTGATTCAGTTGGACATTCCGAAAGCTCCCAAACGGAAAGGATGTATCTACACATGTGGGCAAGGAGACGTCGGGCAACTGGGTCTGGGAGAGGATGTCATGGAGACCACCAAGTGAGTAACATTCAAGAAAAAATCATATCTTCATCTTTATTATCAAATAAAGATGTCCTAGTCCAAATTGTACTCCGCACATCAGGTGTTTGTCAAAACAGATTGTGTAATATTGAATTGCAATTAAATAAATAATTTAAAAATTCTACCAAGGACCTAATATCAGTAGAATTATATGTATGATTGATATCAGCCATTTGAAGTTCAATATAAGGGGCCTATTTTTAATGTGAAGGTGAAATGTACCTGTGTGAAATGTAAATACTGTCTTATGAGCCATGCTTGTATTGGCATATATACAACTTATAACCTTGAGAAGGTCATCTCTCAGGGCATGTCGAGTTCACCTATAAAATGGTTTGTGAACATTCCAGATTCAAACAAGTAACAAAGCTGCCCAACAAGATGGTGGATGTGATAGCGGGCGGCATGCACACACTCGCGTTGGATAGTGATGGAAAGGTATGTTAAAACAAAGGATGTTTTTACAATTCATTATTCGTTTTCTAATATTATAAACGATCTGAACTCGGCAAATGTTGTCCTGCCCTCTCCTCACCCACAAACATTTAGCATTGTCATCTTTCTTATACAGTAAAACTGTCTTGCTTTCACTCCAAAACATAGCAAAGGTGTTTCTCGGGAAAAAATATCTTTAGATGCTACGTGGTGTACCACGTCCACGTCAATCTGGTGCCGTGGTATGTTCTCAAAGAGACTTACTGTTACGGGTACCAGACAACCGAAATATATATATATATTTAAAGTTTTCATTATATTAATACACATCCATGACCCAGGAACACAGAAACTTTTTTGTTCCCTGGCGAGATTCGAACCCGCTAGCTCCGAGCTTGAACGCCAACGCGCTAACCATTGAGCCACAGAGGTCGTCGATAGATGATGTTACCCATGCAGTACAGCATGTAACACAGCATATTCCTTCCACCGGATATATTTCCTTCAATAATCATTATAATATTCCAGATATGGTCGTGGGGTTGCAATGACGAGGGGGCACTGGGTCGTCCCACTGGTGATGACGAGGGCACCCCCGGGCTGGTGAGCCTGCCCGGGCCAGCTGTGGCCATGTCTGCCGGAGACTCACACTCCGCTGCCCTGTTAGAAGATGGACAAGTAATGATGCTTACATTTTAAACTGCTTAGGGCCTGTTTCACAATCACGAGTTAAGTGCCCAATAGGCTATCGGCAACATATTTGACAGATAGAGTATGGAGTATCTGTCAAATATGTTGCCGATAGCCTATTGGGTACTTAACTGGAGATTGTGAAACAGGCCCTTAGCATTAAGAATTTTCTTATATGATAATTGACGTAGAAATAAGTTGCAGTCTGTTCTATTCACTATATCACTCTTAAGATGTGTAAACATTGTATTTATAAAATACTAGCTGTTGTCCGCAGCTTCGCCTGCGTTAACTATGATTTACAACGGGATCTTAGTACGCGAAATAATATTTTTTACACCTTGTGTCTGAAAAACCAAAATATCTTACGGAACCCTATTTTTATCTATGTCTATGTTACTCGTGGATAATGTAGCTTCCGAATGGTGAAAGAATTTTTGAAATCGGTCCAGTACTTTTTGAGCCTATTCATTACAAACATACAAAAATAGGTACAAATCTTTCCTCTTTATAATATTAGTATAGTAAGTTGACAGACAGTTAGACAAAAACCCCTAAGTTTTATAAAATGTTCCTTGTATTTAATAATTAATTGATCAAAAGATTCATTGTACTAACATATTTAATTAATTTTTATTTTTTTCTATATCACACACCATAATTATGGTAGAATGTACTGGGGCATTAAGTTAACATACCACCATTGTACTACATTTTTGTGATTAAATAAATAAATTATTATTATTATCCCTGGCGAGATGCGCCAACGCGCTAACCACTGAGCCACAGAGGTCGTCAAATATTGATCATATCTTTAAATAATTATAAACTAATATAATTATTGGTGATGTTTTTATGACAGTTGTGTTACACGCTTGAATGATGTTATCAGGTGTGGGCGTGGGGCTCGTTCCGCGACTCGCACGGCTCCATGGGGCTGGTGGTGCGCGCGCGCGAGGGCAAGCCGTGCAAGGAGCCCGCGCGCCTGCCCGTGCCGCCCGCCGCCGCCATCGCCTCGGGCGGAGACCACCTCGTCGTGTTGGACGTGAGTACCACAGGGTCAAACCTCTCCTGAAACACAATACTAAGTATTATCCGGATCGTACAAGTGTGACATTGTGTAACAAGGGGTAGGAGAGGGTAGGCGATTGTGTTGCGTAAAAATTTAGTTTATTAATGCCAGCCATCAAAATTTATCCGTCCACTGCCGAACAAAGGCCCTCAATGAATGCCAAGATGACCGGATAAACTACATATAAATAAAAAAGTAATTTAAAACGAATTTTAGAGTTTCAACATATGTGACGTCACGGAGAGACGTAAAGAGGGGGAGGGAGAAGTCTCACAAATGTGACCAATGGTGACGAGGACAGGGGAGCGTTCAATATACTCTAAAATTCATGTGGCGTAATTTATGGATGGCCCCATATGGGTATCTACTTCAAAATCACATGTGAATACTGGTGCTGTCACTTTATTTAATCTGTTTTAAATTATGAAAATGTTTGTATGTCCGTAGACTGCAGGCAACGTATACACCATGGGGTGTGGGGAACAGGGGCAGCTGGGGCGGTTGGCACAGAGATCAGCTTCGAGAGATGCCAGACAAGGGTTCGGTATGTTATCTATTCATGTTTCAAAAAGTTCTTACAAGACACCAACGTAGCTTTAAATGCCGCCGAAACAAAAGTATTAAATATTAGCATATAAAATGGAGGTTTAAGATATGTCATATGTTATCCACTTACATGATACATAATATTAAATTTACAACAGTGTACAGTTAAATAATTAATTTAAAACTGAAACATAGTTCATAGTTAAAAAAAATATTCAGATATATAAGATGAATGATTCATGTAATTAACATAAATCTTAAAAAAATTATTGAATCAGGAATGTAATTTGCTGAAGTCTTAATATTTAGTAAGCTTATATTGAATGTGAACTCAGGTTAACTGCTAATGTTCGCCAATACTGATCACACACCACACCACTCGCTAGATTTACTATCCAAGTAACACTAAAAGTTACGTATACACAAAGTCAATCAGATTTGGCTTGTCCATGTTCAATTTTAAAAGTGTTGGAAAACAAAGAAGAACGCTGCTCTATATCAGATGAGCAAAGGATGCCCTTTCAAATAAATGGTAATCACCTAAAACAGTAATAATTCATATTTTATTTTTAATTTAATAGTACCTAAAGATGATGCTGTACTCGTTTATAATTAATTCTCGCCATCTGTCATTAGTAAAGTTGTGGTGTTGATATGCCGAAATTAATAATAAAAACTGTTGTTAACTCACCAGGAGCGCTGCTGGTCCCGTCCAAGGTGGTGGTGAAGGGCGGAGCCACGCGCGTGTGGGCGGGTTCGCACGCCACCTTTGCGCTGGCGGCCGGCCGCGTGCTCGCCTGGGGCCTCAACAACTACGGGCAGCTCGGTGAGACTTAAAACATCCTTCCTCATAAGTAATAGGCGATTAGTTCCGATTTTATCGAACAGTTTGCGATTCGTAAACGATTCGGTGCGACATATCCGAACTTATTTGGATATTGTCAGTATTACATTAGTAAATTAAAGTTAATCGTAAATAATACATCTGATTCGAGCGGCAGTTTAAGGACCGTAGTTTGGTAACTTTGGGATCATTGACTCTATGCATTTGCTACTGTTATTGTACTGTTAAAATAAAGCCATATTTTATTTGACAGGTGTAACGGGTGAAAAACGCAAGACCGCGCTGTACTCGCCGACAGAATGCGACGCGCTGCCGGGCGACCAGTGGCAGACGCTCTCCGCCGGCCAGCACCACACGCTCGCGCTCGACCGCGCCGGCCGCCTGCATGCGCTCGGCCGCTGCGAATACGGCAGGTGGGTGGGGCAGAGGGGAGACCGAGGACACGTTTGAGCTCGGCCACTGCGGGTACGGCAGAGGGGAGACCGGGGACACGTTTGCGCTCGGCCGCTGCGGGTACGGCAGAGGGGAGACCGGGGACACGTTTGCGCTCGGCCGCTGCGGGTACGGCAGGGGGGAGACCGGGGACACGTTTGCGCTCGGCCGCTGCGGGTACGGCAGAGGGGAGACCGGGGACACGTTTGCGCTCGGCCGCTGCGGGTACGGCATGTGAGTGCAGGGGAGACGGGGGACTCGACCGTGCCGTCAGGTGGGTTTATGGGGGAGAAGGGGCATAGGATCAATAACTGATGGCGTCCTCTGGAGCTAAAATAATCTACACCTTCGAAGAGGCCTACCGTTTCCTACCTGGAAACTTGCAAATCTAATGACTATCATTAGATCAGTACCCGAAATAACTTCGTAAAAGTACCATATCATGAACACCGAGATGCGTTTTTCAGGTTGGGTCTGGGCGACCGGGTTGGGGACGCGGAGACGCTGGAGGCCATCCCGAAGTTACAGAACAAGAAGTGCGTTAGCATCTCCACGGGCACCTGCAACTCCTTCGCTGTCACCGACGAAGGTAATATACACAGAGTATGGTCACGTAAAAATACTATTTTATATGTGTAATAAAGGTGTTTAGGTAGACGAAGTGTTGGTCGGCCATTGACTAGATGGAAAGAATATCTCCGGCAAGTCAAAAGTCGTTGGTGTCCATTATACAAGATGCAAAAGGCTTGCAAAGGAAAAATAACAGATGGCTTTGTATCGCTATCACCATTCAGTCATCTTATACATACACGAGTGATTTATTAGTTAGTTTGCGATTTGATTGGTACATAGATTTGAGAATATTATTTAGATAGTGCCTGGGCTTATTTTATACCCGTGGGTATTAAAAAACATACATCCATACAAACATTCATGTTTATAATATTGGCAGGATTTGCTTGTTGGTTAATGATGGTGTGGTGTTCCAGGTGAGGTGTTCGCGTGGGGTATGGGCAGCGAGGGGCAGCTGGGGACGGGCGGCGCCGCCGACCAGCTGGAGCCCGCGCCCGCGCTGCTGCCGCCCGCCGTGGCCGCCCTACGTGTCGCTGCCGGCGGACAGCACTCCGCGCTACTGGTGGTGCGTACGCTGAGGGCTAACGTCGCACGTGGTCGATGGACTAGCAGTCGGACAGGCGAAGGAATAGCCAATTAACATGAAAAAACACTGACTATAACTCGGCCAACAGACGATAGACACACAATTGATTCTATATACATACATCTAGAGCGACGATGGTCCAGTGCGTATGAGCTCGCCCTCTTGAGCGTCCAGATTCAATCCCGACCCCCTGAGGTGCCTTGAAGTGGGTTTTACACGAGACCATCGCTCGCTCATCGGTGAAGGAAAACATTGTTAGGAAACTTTCATGTCTGTCGCCTGATGAAATTAAAAAAGTCTTCGAAGGTGTGTGAAATTCACCAACCCATAATGGGCCAGTGCCTTGGTGAACTATGGCCCAATACTCATCCTCCCTCCTCGCCTGAATTCGAGGATACCCGTCCAGCAGTGGGACATACATATACGAGTTGATACTTTACTTTACCATACATCTATGACGATTTTCATAATAAATATAAATTTTGAACATTATTTGTCATGTCCATTACATAAATATATAAGATAGGCGTGTTAATACTAAACAATATCTTTTCGCAGGAGGATCCAAACGCCCAAAAAGAGGCGTCCCCTACACCGGAGGAAGAAAAGGAGGAGGAGAAAGTAGAGGAAGTCGCGGAAGAGAAAGAGGAGAAAGAGAAAGAGAAGCGACCGACCAAGAGACAAAAGAAGGAGCAAGACGGGGAGATCTCGTCCACGTCTAGCGCGCAGCCCGCCTCCGTCACAGATGACCAGCCGGAGGTCAGTTATGAACTTATATATAAATGAGAAAGGGGGGGTTACGTGAAGTGAATATGACGACATTTCGCCTAGCCGTGGCGTTATCAATAGGAGGCAATTCAGCTGGCAACAATTTATGTTCCTCTGGTTCCCCTCTTTAATGAACTTAATAGGAAAGAGAACTAACTGAACTGAGAGCCCATCCATTAATTACATGGGGCACATTTGTCAAAGTCGAAGCTAGATAGAAAACGTGATAAATCGACCCAGCAATATAATTATAATTTGGAAACGTGTTTCACATAAAATAACCTAATTTTCTTGAAATATTATATATTTTTTTACATAAAATATTATATATTTTTTTACGTAAAAAATTTTATTCCCATTTTTTTTCCCAAGTAAAAAGTTTTTTTTTCCTCTGTATAATTTTTTTTACTCGCGTTCAGGCGACAAAGCGAAAGGTGAATAAGAAGCGCGGCGCTCCGGTTAGACGTAACGCAAGTTTAGTAGATTTGCTACCGTATACGGGTGCGCGTATCCACTGAGTTTACACTTTTTTTGTATTTTATTTGTTTTTTTAACATTCCTGACGTTTCGAATACAGTAGAACCTCGATAACTTAAACCTTGTTAACTTCAAAAAATAATATGTTCCCTTCCCTTAACCTATCACTTATATGACCCTTGATAACTTAAAACCTCTATAACTTTAAATATTTGGACTTTAACTTATCGAGGTTCTACTTACTGTATTTCATGATGAATTATTAACTCTAATAACTGGTTGTTAATATGATCAGTTTCATTTTGGCACTTACATTCTGGATTTCCAAATAGCAAAGATATTAAATTAATATTATTACTTTCATTTGTCTACCATACCTGTATGTACAAGAATTAATTCATGAAAAATGTGATTTCTGTGTTAACAAATTTATAAGATAAACAATGCTTCTCATGCCTTTTGTCCGTCCCTTGCTTAACTTACTCTCACCATGGCAACTATGAGCATATCCTCCTAAAAAAACATATTTTTTTCTTTTTTTTTTCTAAAGTGAACTGAGCATTCTCTGGTGATAAACTTCAAACCTGTAACGTTGCAATTAAATATCACGTCAGAGTCACGTTACACTCTGTAATTGGAAAACACTAAATATTTGAAAAGTTGGGAATGTTTTATCTTACGAAGGTGACCATACTGTTTTTACTACAAGGATATAAAAATATACCTAAAAAAACTCAGTGGATATGTTTTGTCTGTACGTACAGTAATAATCAACTGAACCGCATATCACAGTATACTTTTAATATTTTTTTCTAATAAATCACTCAAATCATTGTATGATTGTTAAATACTTATTCATTGGTCGATTATTACTGTTATACATGCACACAAATAACCGAGGAGTATATACATTTTCTAATATTGAGTAGATATAATTATACAGGTTGTATTTTGAACGCTTTGAAAAACGAAGAGGTATGATAGTATAGGCGTAGCCTGACATGATAGAAGTGAAAAAAACGCAAAATATATATTTTTTTGTGTCTTTTTTAACTTTTTTTTTGTATACCTAATCCGGTTTGGTAAACATAATGATACAGATATATAATGAGAACGGTTTAAAACAATCGTTTTTTTAATAAAACTGAAATGTAACAGCTGACTCACAGCCGCGTCGCTCGAGGTGTACGAACTCCCGCACCGCGCGCGACTCGCGGTCAGCATGAGTTCATAGCGTGTATGCATACATCGCGGGCATGCAAAATATATAAGCGCTCAAATTTCCAAAAAAAGAACGTTTCTGAGATAAATGGTTGTATGCATTATATAGTATAATATATATATTACATTATTAGGCTTAAATCTTTCAAAGCGATCCAAATACACCCGGTATGTAACATATTTAGTTTGAGGTTTTGGGATAAACATACTTGCTCAAGTCTTATAATATTGTGGTGTATTAAGTATTTTATGTATGTGATTGTATTCTATAATTTACTAGTTGTGATATTTGATGTAGGTAGTTTTAATTTAGTATTTTGTAATGGATGCCATGATTATTGTAATATGATAACCCTTTGACCAAATTCATGTTTCCTCGAAATTATTCGAGGAAGTAAATTTTGACGAACCCCTCATTAATTTGCCTTTGATTGCAATGTGAGGAAAACACATTATAGTACAGAAATAATTACATAACATACAGTTCAGCGCACTTATGTGTCTTCCTCGAATAATTTCGAGTAAACACCAATAGATATTACATTATACGTATCGTATTCTATTGGTGTTTGTCGTTCAAATGTTTCAGCATTAGCAATACACGACATATATGACTTCCTCGACTTATTTCGAGGAGACGCTTTCAATAGTAGCGGTGTACTCTGCTACTGTTGAAGTCTGAATTGAATAGTTTTATTCTGTAGGATGTCGCATCCTACCTTGTCTCTGGGGTTCTATCACAATGTTTGTGGCGTTCATGTTTTCGGGTTTATATTCGATTGAGTATAGTTTAATCATGAAACGTTTACATTACAGAAAGTGAACGGCGACGAGAAAAAACAGACTGCCATGGAGGTTGACGAGACAGGTGAGTGGTTATTGGTTGCCAACCCGGCGGTGAATGGTTGATGGTTGCCAACCCAGTGGTTGATGGTTGCGAACCGGTGAGTGGTGGATGGTTGCCAGCCCGGTGAGTGGTTGATTGTTGCCAACCCGGTGAGTGGTTGATGCTTGCCAACTGGTGAGTGGTTGATGGTTGCCAACTGGTGAGTGGTTGATGCTTGCCAACTGGTGGGCGGATGATGGTTGCCAACCCAGTGAGTAGTTGATGGTTGCCAACGCGGTGGTGAGTGGTTGATGGCTGCCAACCCGGTGTGTCCCGGTGGTGAGTGGTCGAAGTGGATCGTAGGATCTGTGAGTATGTGACGGTAGTAAGACACTGTCTCCTGTGTCCAGTAGATATGGGCTCTAATGAAAACTACGCACCGCATATTGATGACGACAGCAATAATAAAACCATAACGTTACAGTTACAGAGAAACCAGAGGAAATCAAAGAGGACACACCAACAGAAAAACAGAACGACGAACAGGAGACGACGGAGCCGGAGTCGGATAAGGGGTCCAAGGACGACATGGACACGTCCAGCCAGGACACGGTGGAGAGCGAGAAAGACAAGGACGTGGAGATGAAGGGAGTCAACGGGACCGAGGAGACCAGCGAGACCAAACCCAAGGAGACCGACGAGACGATAGCCGGCGAGACCGCGCTGGTCTCCGCGTGATGACGGCAGACGGTACGTGACTGAATGCAATCATCCTGTATAGGACATAGATGTAATATAGATGCACAATACGGGGCGGCGTCTCGCGAGCCGGCTGCACTTGAGTGGTTACTTGGAGACATCATATACTAGGGACAAATGACAAGTGTGTTAAGTGATGCGCTCGTTGTGTGCAAAAAAAATTTTTTTTTTTAACAAAAATGTGAGTTAGGTCAGTTTGAGTTGTGTCTTTGTGCTTTTGAAACTTTAAGTATATTTAGTTATGTCAATAACTAATTTCATGTGTTCGGAAATACAAAAATAAATATCAAATCATACATTCGTATGTCAGAATTGGTCGTCGGTAAAACTGAATAGATGTATTATGTAATAGCATCGACCACACAACCTATAGACTCCTAATGTTTGATTTTCCGTATTAAATGCATTCTGGCAACTAGCTGAGGTGAGACGAAAGGGGTTGCAATGCTGTGATTAGCCAATTCAAGGTCATACATTACCAATCACGGAACGTTAAAAAGAAACGGATATATTTCGCAACGGGAAAGAATGAGACGACACGATAGTTTGAGTACATTGTTTACGGCTTACATCGGAACTACAAGTCAGATGTGTCGCCGGAACCCGTTCCCCTGTGATTAGGAGTCTATGGGTCATGTGGTCGATGTGTAATAGTAATTTTTAGTTTTGGCTAAATGTTATAAATATTTTTGATAGAGATTAAACTATTTTTATGAGTCGTTTGATTAAATGGGAACTATAATAATCTTCAAGTAAGCGTTCTCGTTGCGTCGAGATTGTGTGTCTATATGTAATATATCCGATACATTAAAACAAAGGGTGTGACAGTACATACGGAGATTTGTTTAAAAATCGCCCAAATAGTATTAGTCGACGGTGGACGGACGGGAAAACGAAATTTATTCATATATATACAAGAAAATCAGACCACGTTCGCACGAGCGCTTTTTAGCGAGCGTTAAAAAAAGCGTTGATTACATGAAAGCGTTTTTAAAACGCAGCGCTTTTTTATCGACTTGGATTTTCGACGTTAAGCAATTCGAGTTAGATCGAATTTAGCATGCGGGGCTCGTAATTTAACGCGACGCTTATAAAACGCTCGTGCGAACGGGTACTTACCTATTTGACCTAAATTTTGACTCAACATTACATCAGTAATATACATGTATACAATTTCATTTGCCAAGACTTCGTAAATTTAATATAATTTTAATAAATAAGGAAGGCTATTTTCTTGCATTATCTCTAAGAAAAGCTTGTTTTAAATATTCACTTTTGCTGTAAAGGTCAGACATATGAAAATATTAAAATTCCCAAAAATATTGTTTTCATACAAAAAGTCGCCACAAGCGCAGCACACAGCACAATTAAACTAAAAACACAAATATTAAGATTTAATAACTGAAATAATTTAAATGTTGCTGTATCAAAAAAAAATAATATTAAACAGTGAACTACAAAACCGAATTAGAAAAAATCTTAAAATCTTAATCTTAAGCTGCATTAAAAACATAATCAGACCTTCCATCGTTTCTGACTAGCCTTCGAAACAAATTCAGACAATTTTAGGTATTCTTCTTCTTCTTCTTTTAAGTAATAGCTGACTCTACGATTTGCCAAAATCAGGGTGATCGAAATTTTAGGTCAAATAAGATTTTTCTGACTGTCAAAGTGATTTGACTTAACAATTGACAAAAATTGTCTATTGACATGTAATTAATATTTTATTGATGTATTTTTTATTAAAATATAATTTTCGTTTTTCGCGTATCTGATGTCCGCGGGATATCGTATTTATTTTTGGTTCATACACGTCTATGGGGGATTGTATAGATAATATAAAAAAAGTGATATTGATAACAAGTAAGTTAACATTTAATGAGTTATTTAAATGTAACCACAGATTTATAAATGATGACAGATTGAGCATGCCGAACACGCGAGTGACGCCACCAAAGCGAATACAAATTCAAAAGCGAACACAATCTAATAGACGTTTAGAGTACGACGCTATATCAAGCACGCGAGAGCGCTTTTGAATTTGTATTCGCTTTGAAGCGTCACTCAGGTGTTCGGCATGGTCCATCTGTCTTCATTTATATACCCGTGAATGTAACGTTAATTTTAAAACGCATATTATGTGTTTTGTAACGAAATCGAAAATAAAGGATAGTGTGGTATTATGGAAACTTTTCACATTATAGACAACAAACAAACAAACAAAATAGCGTGGAGCACTGGCACAATCGAGTAATAGTCTATACACTACACGGTCAGCTGATGCGAACTATAGCCGCCATATTGGCCTCCGACCGTCACGCGACATGCAACACAGACGAAAAAGTGATCATCATCAAATTAGTACACAATTGTCAGATTATTTTTCTTAGTTTTGAATAAGTTTAGATTCCAATTCATACTAAAACAGTTACGTACTCGATTTGACGTCTAAATGACGCTCCTAATTTTTTTTATTTTTTCTATACAATCCCAAAAAACGAACGCGTAGTCACGTGGTCTTGAGACATCTATGCGATTTGATAGAATAGGAAATAAACTGTTTAATAGTGAAAACCAACACCTGATTTTAGATTTAAATAGAAAGGTTTTAATAAAAATATAGACCGATCGAATTCAGGGCTGCCAGATTGTATAATCGTATGAAAAAATTGTATAATATAGATATTTTATGTATCCAGTTCGTAAAGCAGATTGCCTCGTATAATTGGATACAAAAATAAATATTAGTTTAAAAAACTAAAAAAAAACACGCATTACAAGTCTCTCCGAGTTCGCGCACTAGCTCTATCTCTCTTACTCGCATGCAAAGGATGCGGAAAGGAATTAATTAATCCTGGCGAATTATAATTGGGATAATCGGATTTTGTAATCGAATTATTGCATTGTCATCGGTCTTTGACAGGTGTGCAAAGTTTGAATTAAATCTGATCGTCCAAAGTAGGACAAAATCGAGCTCAAAGGAGTCGGTTACAATACAGGTGAAGCTAATAAAAGCGTGTTGAAAATAATTTGAAAAAATAAAATAAAGACTCAAGATAGAAACTGCTTAAAAATCAAACTGTAATGGGATTGAAGGCGACATAACAATCTACGAAAGAAAATTATTAAGAAAATATAAAATAAATTGGCTCCACTGGCAGCCCACATCGATTTAGTTTTTATATTTTGTATGTAAAGTAATATATTATTGCGCGCTTGCCAGCTCTGTTACTACAACTTGACAGGCTACCGCGCGTCTAGATATTGAGATACACTTGGTTGATATCACTGAAGTTTATCTGATGTTAACTTATATCAGGTACACGTATAAAGTGGTTACCGTCACCCATCTCGAAATAGCCCAACGTTCGTCTCTTCAGACCATTCAACTCATTCTGTCCTGAGATGTAGATATCTCAGCGTTTGTAACTGTCTGTCCTGTCGTTGCTGGAACAATTTGCTGGCTCCTCCGGAAATCGGTAGCCTCTTTCGTCCTTTTATATCCTATGTGTTTTCATAGTCAGCTTTGGCATCTTTTGTAAAATAATAGATATACTTTAAAATACAGCAAATACAATAAAGTTATCTTAATTACTTAAGTGAAAGTGAGTCCTCGATGCGATGTTACTGTTAAGTTGTCCTTGTAAGCATTAAGGACAGAAAAAGAACACTCTGTATATTAAAGATGTTAATTTTCTTATTAAAGTCTTTTCGAGTATTATGCAAGCTATATTTAGTATTAACTCTTTGTCAGATTCCTATATTTTTCTGAAAATAACGCCAGCAATATAATATTACGGATCCATCAATAAATTCACCAAAATTAGCAAAAATCCTCTTTTATTGCGTACATAATACTCAATAAGTCCAATAATAGTAATATATTTGACGTAGCACAATTGACCATATTATTATTTTTCCATAATTCCTAGTGTAAGGTACGTTATCTCTGTGGTTGTGTTTCGGTACAGGGTGTTGTAAACTGTCGCATGTATCAAAATGTGTTTTATCCTAGCAATTTTTATTTATTAATTTTTAAAAAATTAATTCTTAAACAACAAGAGTTTTCTTTTTTTTTTGTGTTAATTTAAAAAATTACCTGTTAATTACAGATTTTTTTTATTATATCAGTTTTGTAACACCCTGTATATTAATTATGTCATTAAATATTTTAACTAAGACTTAAGTTTTTTCGTCGTATTGTATTCAATTTCGCATCTGGTTTCTCTGGGTTTCAAAATGTATCATCAAGAATCTTTGGTTTGTAATTCTTGGCCAGGTATTTCGATAGCATTTAGAATTAAGTCTACTTATAAAAAAATCTTCGAAAAAATTGAGAAATCTTAATTGTTACCGATGGGTATCAATAGCACAAAATTACTAATTTTTAAATAAAATATAGATTAAGGGCCTGTTTCACAATCTCCAGTTAAGTTCTCAATAGGCTATCGGCAACATATTTGACAGATACAGTATGGAGTATCTGTCAAATATGTTGCCGATAGCCTATTGGGAACTTAACTGGAGATTGTGAAACAGGCCCTAACTGTAAATAAAATTGCGCACATTCAAATCGCTAGTACTCGACGTGGCTACGCCGTACTGGGTTACGTTTGTAACATTTATTAGAATGGAGGTTGCTAGATTAGATCGATTATAAATAGATATAAGCGAAACGTCGCGTGGCAAAACGCCCCGTGTGTTTTGCCAATTGCCGGGCCAAACGCTCGAATCCAGAGTGAAAAAAAAGCTATATTTGATAAAATTTTGATTCAGGCAATGGTATAACCCACGGTGGCTTGCGTGCCTCGTACGTGAGTGAACGCGACGCTCTATTTCTTAATTGTTAAAATAAATGAGCTATAATGTATTGTGTTTTCCTAATAAAACTGTAGTGTAATGACGCATTTCATTTTTTATAACCCCCTTTTATTTATTATTTAGATTTCTATGATTCATATATACAGGGTGATTTTTTGAAGAACGGACATGATCAGGGACGTGATAGAACTTGGTTTCAACAACCAAAGAAAACTATATTCACCGAAAAAAAAAACATAATTAACAAAATATAGACACTTGCACTGTACTTTGCGCGCTAAATTTAGACAGACGTTAATGGTTGGTATAAAATAATCGAATGGGGCCTTAGGTATGGCTCGCGCTGGAACGTCGGCGTATTTGATGCATCGTATTTTATCTATATCATGATACTGTGTCTACTTTAATTCAACTGTGAAGGATATTGAAAAAATTAAGACCCCAGTTGTGATATATTTTTGGAATGAGGATCGTTAGCTCTATACGCTACTTGAATATGTCCGTTCTTCAAAAAATCACACTGTATAATATATGAGAACTATAAATAATAAGGTAATTTATGTTGGACGCTAATAGAAAAGCATTGTATCACAATAAGCAATGTATAATAATTTATTCCTCGGTGTAGCATCGTCTACTGGCGACACGCGTGTCGGTAGATCACTGCGCTATACCATTATTATTACCTTATTATTTACATTTCTATGAACGACGTTGGTTTAAAAGTGAATATGTATCAGTTGTCTGTTTGCCATAATACAACCTCTGTCTAATTTGGAATGAGATGCTGATATGATTATTATAGCTTTCCTGTTTCTGTTTTCTAACTTAATATGCTACTTATTGTAAGTGCCTAGTGGTTAGCGTCGCCCTTTAACTTTAGTAATGCCGTCGTATCCCTACAGACAGGACAGCACAGCTCATCTATACATACAGCACATATAAGGGGTCCGAATGTAATGTTGAACGAATGGCCGCAATTTAGATGACAGAAGTTTTGCCGGTAGAACACGCCTTCTTTAATAAGTACTCGTTTAAATCTTTACGCGGGAAGTATTGTGGCGCTGATTGGTCCGCTATAATAGCATCGGTACGCAGCCGACCCTAGCGCAGACAGCGGCAGAAACAAGAACTAAGATCTGGGTTTATTATTGTGTACGTTAATACTACGGAAAACCCATATCGTTCGGACTCGTTATATCTATACTTTGTGCTCATCCCGTACAAGGGTCTTTTAAACAAATACACACATTTTATTTTTAACATTTAATATTCAAGTTACAATTTTAATACTATTTCGATTACAAACACTACTACTACGGTAGAGCGACGAATACGAGACGAACAAAATAACGAATGATGTGAAGAAAGAAAGAAACATTTATTCACTAACAGGACGCAGAAAAAATTGAAAACAAAAATAACTGAAATATCTGAAAAAAAAAACTATAGCTTTTTCATCCTTTGTCCGTCCTTGCCACATTTGCGAGACTCCATCCTCTGTATGACGTCACAGTTTGCGATTTTCACAAATTGAAATTAATTCAATAGAATTATTTATTTTACTCTATCAAGTAAGATATTTGATAGCAATAGAAACATACTATAAAGAGGAATTTAAAATAAATAAAATATATAAATATAGTGCCAGATCAATAAAAAAAGGAAAGTTAGAGACTGTAAGGGTTAGTAATTATTATGGAGAAAGAACTAGACAATATATAGTACCAAAGCTATGTAATAAATATCAATTACTTAGAGAAGAAAAGAAAATAAAGTGTAAAAATAGATTGAAACAAAAATTAAAAGAAGAGTTTGGCTATACTAAATAATGTAAGTACATTGTGTGTGAGAATTACTTGGGTATTTACTGTTGATAACATTTCTGTAATTTTGGTTCTTGTAATATTATAGTTAAGAAGGGTAACTAATATGTATATTATATAAAGTTAAAGGGTAATTAATATGTATATTATATAAAGTTACAAAATAATTGTATTAGAGTATTACATACAAAATGTATTAGTTTGAGCGGAACGCCTACAAACTGCTTGAACAGTTTGGCGATTGATTGATATGAATAACAAATGTATGTATAAAGTGAAATAAAAAAAAAAAAAAAAAAAAAAAAAAAAAAAAAGTTCCCCCCCGATAGTCGTCCAGGACACAAAAAGCTGGACTATAGTCTCGAAGGCTATTTACGCGAAGCAGATTTTATACAAATCTGCACGTTCGTGCGCAGACGGCATAAGAGTCCAAGTGGCGGACTCTAATGACCACCGTAGGTTGACCGCTTTCTTAAGCGCCAACAAAATAGGATACCACACGTACGCGCTCGAAGATGAGCGCGTACTGCGTGTTGTCATCGGCGGTGTCCCCCGGGATATGGACCCGTCCGAAATCAAGGAGGACTTGATCCTCCAGGGATACCCTGTGGAGGAGGTACATAGGATGTACCACCCCCGCAACAAATTCAAGTACAAGATGGTACTTGTCATCCTGCCGCTAACACCGGCGGCGAAAGCAATATTTAATGTCCGGGCCGTGTGTAACATGACCGGGCTAAAGGTAGAGTCCCCCCGTAAAAGGGGCATCATAGGGCAATGTCATCGTTGCCAATTATATGGTCATTCGGCAAGAAATTGCCAGGCGCACCCCAGGTGCGTTAAGTGTCTCGGCGACCACGGGACCCCCGACTGTCCCCGCGATAGGGCCACAGCTACGGAACCACCTAGCTGTGTCATCTGCAGAGGCCAAGGGCACCCGGCTAACTACCGCAGCTGCCCGAAAGCCCCCGCGGTGGTAAGGAAAGGGAGGAGAGCCGGGAAAAAACCTGGTCCTGCTCCCAGATCCACCACCCGACCCAGGGAGGAGAAGTTTGTCCCCGCTCCGCCCCCTAAGACGAACGCGTGGCATGACAGAGCGGCTTCCCAGCCGTCTGCACCCGCAAAACCCGCTCCGGGCCTTCCAAGCCCCCCAGCGGCAGTAAGCAGGCAGCAAGCCACCCCTGCAAGTACGAAGGTACGAGCAGCCCCCAGCTGTCCCGCTTCCCCCACCGACGAATTCGGGATAAACCTAGCGTTTGTCTCTCAGGCTCTCTGCGGTATAGATCCAGAAGAGCTAGCCGTCCTGGCCCGCAAACTACGCGCCGCCACCACCCTACAGCAGACATGCCAGGCATATAGTGAACATGCCACCCTGGTCGCCAAGATTAGGTCCCCCCCCTCTCAAAGCCCTTAAATGGCTACCACGGCTAGGACAAAACCGCGTTCTCTCCGACTAGTGTCGTTCAACGCGAACGGCATTAGCGCGAATTTAGAGGAAATTCGCATTTTCGTAAAAAAATACGATGTTGACGTCCTCCTTGTGCAGGAAACGTTTTTAAAACCGTGTAACAGCAACCCGCGTATCCCTAATTATAACATCGTTAGGAATGATAGGTTGCGATCCCGACTCGGAGGTACACTAATTTATTACAAAAGAACACTCCATTGCATCCCATTAGACACACCGCCTCTAGCTTCACTGGAGGCGTCCGTCTGCCAGGTGAGCATGACCGGCCATCAGTCGATCATCATCGCCTCGGTATATCAATCGTGCAATAAAACATTACTCTTCAGCGATCTCAAATCGCTATTAGAACTAGGCAACGCCGTCTTTATAGCCGGCGACCTAAACAGTAAAAATCAGGCATGGGGCTGCAGAGAAAACAATAAAAATGGTATAATTCTCTGCCGCGCCGTCGATGGTCTAGCCTGTACAGTAGTCGCCCCAGATGAGCCAACACGCTACGACTTCGCAAACAGCGATAGGAGTAATGTGCGGCCATCCATATTAGACATATGTATAATACGCAATGTATCCCTTCTGGTGCATTCTATTCAAACAGTACTATTCAAACTTAACTCAGACCACAGACCAGTATTAATTCAATTAGGTAACCCCGAGAATAATACTAAAAATCTAAAGAAAAAGATCATCGACTTTAAATTATTAAACGAAAATTTAAATTCACTTCGCTCGAGTCAACTCGACAACATCCCGGACACTATAGATAGTCCCGAGGCGGCCATTGCGGCCAGTTCCGACCTTACCGACCATCTGGTAGCGACGATGGAAAAGTCATCTAGGGAGATCTCAACGTCCAGCGATGGACACTGGGAGCTCCCGGATGACATTAAAGCACTCATACGCGCCAAAAACACCGCAAGGCGCAGATACGCTCGCTACCCGGCGGACGAGTATCGTCGTGACCTCCGTAACCTCGAAAGAGACGTTAAAACACGCATCTTAGAGCACAAAGCCGAAAAGTGGGATCGCCTCCTTAGTGAAATCTCACCCTCCCATGTGGCCTACTGGCCACTCGCTCGTTCTTTTAAAAAGAAAACGGAGGCATCTATGCCGCCATTAAAAAGACCAAATCGCGCGCCTGCACTAGAGGACGCCGACAAGGCGGAACTATTAGCCGACACACTAGAGAGCCAGTGTACCCCCAACATCACTACCCCCTCACCCTCCATAGGCTCCCACGTAGAGGAGGTAATTAGGGTAGTAGAGTCGAAGACTTCTGCGCCGCCGGAGGGGGATCCTATCCCTCCGACGGATGTAGAAGAAGTCCAAGACATTATCAAACGACTTCACTCCAAGAAGGCCCCCGGGCCGGACGGGATTTCCAACAAAGTCATTAAAATACTCCCACCCGCTCTTGTTTACCTCCTGGTTAGCATTTTCAACGCCCTCCTAAAGGGCTGTAGGTTCCCAGACCAATGGAAAGAAGCTACGGTTATCGGCATACCTAAGCCCGGCAAACCGGGCACGGAACCGTCTAGCTATCGGCCCATCAGTCTACTAAGCTCGATTGGCAAAATCTACGAACGGGTTCTGCTTAAGCGGCTCAAAGCCGTTATAGGCGAAAAGAACCTGTTCATAGACGAGCAATTCGCCTTCCGCGAAAACCACTGCTGTCCAAGGCAAGTCCACCGTATGACCGAAGACATACTCAGAGGTTTCAATAAAAAGAACTCCCGCGATACGTGCGCTGTATTTTTCGATGTAGCTAAGGCCTTCGATAGGATATGGCACGAAGGCCTCGTGTACAAACTGTACAAGCTAGGAATACCAGATAGGCTAGTCATCATCATCCGCGACTATCTGTCAAACCGGTCATTTAGGTATAGGGTCGAAGGCACCCTCTCTTCCCTGAGACCTCTGAGGGCCGGAGTCCCCCAGGGCTCCGTGCTGTCCCCAACTCTATACAATCTGTACACATCAGATATCCCCAGACCTCCGGACGTCAAACTGGCTCTCTTCGCTGACGATACAGCTCTATACGTTACCCACCCTAATGCTAATAGAGCATCGCTATTTCTCCAACGTGCCGTCACCGAACTAGGCAACTGGTTCGCAAAATGGAGAATAGCTATTAACCCCGATAAAAGCGCGTCGATTCATTTCTCTCGTAAGAGAAAGACACGCTTACCTAAACGCAGACAAACATGGTTCACGATGAAACCAATCTTACTAAATAACGTCGTTATTCCCAGAGTTAGACAGGTCAAGTACCTGGGGGTCACCCTTGACAGGTCGATGTCGTTTAGACCACACATCGCCGCGATTTCTAAAAAAGCCCGTTTCGTCAGTAGTAGACTGTACTTCCTCATAAACAAAAAGAGCAAAATGCCCCTCAGGCACAAGCTCACCCTCTATAAATCATGTATCCGCCCCATCATGTCATACTCCTGTGTGGCATTCGCGCATGTGCCTCAGCATAGACTCAGAGGCCTCCAAACGATCCAAAATAAATTCTTACGTGTGGCAACCGGTTGCCCGTGGTACGTAAGGAACATCGACCTACACCGCGACCTCAGACTAGATTCGATTAGGGGCCATTTCAAAGCGATGTCAGAACGTCACTTTGAAAAGGCACTTCTCCACCCGAACCCACTCGTCGTGAGTGCGGCAAACTACACCCCCGATAGCTTAGCACCTAATAAGTCTAGGTTACCTAAGAATGTCATAACCGATCCTGTTGATAAAATCACAGAACTGTTAAAGCGCGACGCTGAAGCGCGACGTAAGCTACAACACACACTCAGACATAACACAGCCGGTGTTAGGCACACATTCACACCGCATGGGCCCCGGGGTCGTATGCGACGTCGAACCCTACACTCCGTTGACCAGTTGATCCGGATCAACCGCGACAGCATAGGCTCAGATCAGCTACGAGTCGACACCAATATAGACCGTGTAATCACCGATAGCACTCTGCTATCGGCAGCTTGCTCGGGTCCCGCGCTTGACCCGCCTCCCCCGCTACCGGGGGAGGGGAGGGCCGGCCCTCACGATAGGTTTCTAACGTCACCCGTTCCAAACCAGTCGACCGTAGCTGACCAAGTTAGGTACAAACCCGACGCCATGAACATGGCGGGGGGCAACCCCCCAAATTTTTAACGTCATAGGATGATCCAACCGGATCACCCCATTTCCGATGACGCATAACGGTCACTAGGACCATTAGCATAGATCCAACCGAAAAAAAAAAAAAAAAAAAAAAAAATCTATCAAGTTCAGTTATTATGACCCATCATGGCGTTTGACGTTACTAGACTAGTCGATTTTACTGCCAATACAAAGGCTTAGACAAAGTAATATCGAGTCGTAGCAGAAAGATAATGAAATTCGACATCGCCTCTAAGTTATCAATGACAATTTCATAGCCAATAAGATATTGACAGCGATCGATAACCGATAGACATTTTGTGATTTGCGATAACGTTTGACCACGTGATTTAGCGCGACTAATGTCAATCTCATACATTTTATTATTTGCGAACTTCGTTATCTTTTTAAATGTTACTTAGCCTAAGTCAGGTTATATATGAAAAATTACTATAATGTAATATTATTTGACATCAATTTAAAGTTATTTGTTTGTATTTTAGACAAATTCACACTCCTAAGCATGGCAGTGGTGACTGGCCAATAAGTTATCAGTATTCGCACTATAAGATTGTATAATATACTAATTATACAAAAAAAAAATATATATATACACCAGACCTTCTGTTTAATATTTACATTGCTACAACTATTTCTTGAAGTCGTGTCGTATCTTCCGTAAAGAAACGGCCTTAAGATATTTTTGTAAAAAAAAATAAAAGAGAAAAAAAGACAATTATTACGTTTATTCAAAATATTTTCTTCAAACTGCATTCTTATACACTGGTACAAACAATCATTTCGGCGTACACATTCCATTTATATAATTTAAACACTTAAAGTTTGCTCTGACAACAAAAATGAGAAATTTATTCAATAATGGCAAAACTGCCATAAGTAAAGTTTGGGCGATGAAAATGTCACTACATCCATAGCATACATCTATTACCATAGGATACGGTATATAAAACGACCTTCACCGAGATGCTTATTTGATGAAACGTGTTTTATATTTAATTTAATATGTCGATAAACATCTTGCATATGGGTTGCCTAAAAAAATCAGTCCTGCCTGCCTAGCATGCGCTCTCTTCATGAGAGAGAGACATAATGTCTACATCGAAGACATAATGTACTAATGTCTACGGACGCAACATAACATCGTAATTCTTTCGAATTTTGTCGTTTAAGTAAGAGAAATTTCTCGATGTCAATACATATGGACGAGAAGGGACGAGAAAAATTATAAACCCAAATATCTTACGTAACCCCTTTTTTTCAGAATATAATTTAGCCTATGTTATTCGTGGATAATGTAGCTTTCGAATGTCGAAAGAAATTTTGAAATCGGTACCGTACTTTTTGAGCCTATTCATTACAACCAAACAAAAAACAAAGTTTTCCTCTTTATAATATTAGTATAGATTTAGGATTCTATTATTACGCTACCCATTCAAATCACGGCAACACGATTTATTTTCTTGCGTATTATTTTGATTTTGCTATATCTCCAAAAGTATTCATTTAATTTGCATGATGTAAAGGGGAAGAATAATCTTCGTGAAGTGCTGAAGCTAATTAACTGATTTAAAATGATAAGGATTCATACAGTATTTGTGTAAATAACTTTCAAATTATCGCGTTATAATTGCTAATTTTTTAAAGTATTAAATGGATATAGTATGATATCCCTAATAGATAGACATATGCCATCGCGGAATTTTTTGTAGACCTATTTAAGATATACAATTCCATCATACATTATTTTGTTATATCTTAAAGAGTTTAGGCAGCGTTTTCGTTGAAAACTCCCAGGCGGGATTTTTTTTTCCGACACCTCCAACAATTATTGTTATATCTTAGCTAATGTATATAAAAACTTAATAAATTATATACATAAACCTTCCTCTTGAATTGTCCTATCTATTAAAAAAAACCAAATCAAAATCCGTTGCGTAGTTTTAAAGATTTAAGTAAAAATTTCGACGAGTTTCTCTTCGGAAGAGATATGTCTTTTTGTCGTGGCGCGCATCTTAGGCCGGCAGGATAATGATTAATTAATAATTTAAAAAAAAAATATTTTTTAACATTTCTCCGGTTTAATTATTTGACAAATTCCATGCCAATAGAAAGTATGAAGCCCATAGAATATGCTGACGTTAGGTTGCCTTTTATTTTCTGGTCACATCTCTCTGGTTGCCCGGTGTAAACAGGTAAATCGATACTAGAGCATTTTGCACCGGTCTGATTATAAATTGAAATTAAATGATATCAAAGATTATTTCATTATGAATATGGTGGTAAAAGGTTGTCTGCGAAAAATCAGTTCTGAATTCCGGTTGACGAATTTTGAAATTCATATCCTGGACTAAATTTTTTTAGGCAACCCATATGCAACATGTTTATTAACATATTAAATTGAATATAAAACAAGTTTCATCAAATAAGCATCTCGGTGAAGGTCGTTTTATATATAACCACATCTTAGACTATAATTATTTTAACATTAGAAAACTTAAATATACTTTCTTGTAAATGACATTGAAAAGCAAACCATATATTATAATGTAGCAACTGAATTATAAAATACTAAACGGTCAGATCATTCTTCGGCTGCCTCTGCATCATCACAGTCTGCAATGAAAAGAATAGATATAGCTAGAGGTATGCATTAAATCGTCTACAACTGATCTCGATTTGGAAAATATTGAGAAGAACAAGGATTTCCTACCTTTATTTCTTTAACGATTGGGTCTCCCCAGGCGGGTATGTGGGTCTCGCTGCGCCCGAAAGATGGTTAGTGGGCGCAGCTCTATCCACTAAAACCCGGCGTGTGCCACCACTGCCGCCTTTGGTGAGGTGCCTCGGATCTACAAGAAACAGGGCACCTCGACGGCTAGTCAGTCCCTCAGGGGACTGACGCCACCTCCACAGAGCGGTTGCCCGCACCACAGAACAACCCCTCCCAACATCAGACCTAGCAGAAATCATAGAAAGATGACCTTACCTTCAAATTGTGCACCATTGCTATTCTCCAGACGCATCTGCCTTAATCTGGCAGCTGCTTCCTCCGCAGATCCGTTCGCTTCCTCCGCATCTTCAAATTCCTCGTCTCCTGCAATTATTAAAATTTAAGTATGTAACAAATTTTGTTCCTACTAGAGAGAAAACATAATTGAGTTTACATAGGAACAGAGTAATCTTACAGCTCTTAATTTGTATACAATACTTAAAAGACAGCCACACCTTCATAAAAAACCTCTGTGGACTACTGATAAGTTAATATAAAGTTATTATGGTAGCTATGTTAAGAGATTTAGAACTTTTTAAATCCAATTAGCAGTTTTTTTTCCAAGGTTTAGACTCTTAGCTCGACAGCCTTTAAGCTAGGTAGGTGAGCAGATGGCACACCTATCGTATTAGCAGTTCCAAAAAAACCTCCAGACAATATTAATACAGTGCATGAACCTATGTACCGTCATCAAACTCTCATGAACATATGTACCGTCATCAAACTCAAGATCACAAACTTACATACCGTCATCAAACTCTAGATCACAAACCTACGTACCATCATCAAACTCTTCACCATCCATGTAATGGTCATCATCCACTTCATCAGCAGGGTCGGGATGTAATGCTTGCCCTTGACTCATGGCTGAATACATTGGACTCAGATCCGCATCATTTTGTGGTATAAATCTGAAAAGAACATCATAAACATTAGGTAAGTTGAACAAAGATACATTCAAATTTTTTTATGGAAGACAGACAGTTTATCCGGTAATAAATGATTAGCTACATCTATCGACACAATCAAACACTAAAGAAATAGCAATGCATAGCCAATCTTTCTCATATAAGTTAATATTTTTTTCTTAAAAGTCGATATGTTGTTATATTTTAGATTATAACAGTTAGAAAATGCGTAAATGAGGTTCTCTAAACCTATAAGTGCTTGTAATAGTCTCCTTATGTAACACTTATATATAAAGCTGAAGGTTTTATGTTTGAATCTCAGGAACTACTGTTTTAATTTGAAATATTATTTAAGTTTTAGATTCCATTCACCTATAGGCTATAGCCTATAGGTGAAAGGAATATTAGTACTAACTAGTATATCACCCCTCTAAGCTGCAGTTATAAATGTTAGTTCACACAGGCGAAGCTGCAGTCAATAGCTAGTGGCATTATAAAAATGTGACATACCTTAATTGTGTGATAGGATGGTCATCTGCATCAAACTCATCATCTTCATTCTGTTCGTCTTCACCTTGTTGTGGCAGCCCTGGTAACCTTAAAACAAATTAACACTCAACATAATATATAAACCTAAAGTTTCATTTTCACAATAATAAAATTTTCCAATAATCACAACCACAATTTCATCAGCATAACATTATTTGAAGAATAAGTACTAGTAAAATATCAAACAATAAATTATAACTGCTGGACAGGAGTTCCTCCACGAAATCAGGCAAGGAGGGTATTCGGCCAGAGTTCACCGACATGCTTCTACAGGTTGGTGAACTTTACACACCTGTTAGGACTTAATCTCATCAGGCATACATATTTTCTCACAATGTTTCCTTCACTGGTGACCAAGTGATGGTCTTGTATTTGAGGTGCACTTAGAAGTTTGGAAAAACCCATTTCAAGGGCCAGGAGTGAACCCGGACCCTCATTATTAATAATAAATATATATTTACTTTATGTGTCTGAATAAACATTCTTCGAATTTTTTGCGACAACCCTATGGTATTTGCGTTTATCGCAACTGATTAAAACCCAAGCGTTTGCCACTAGTCTAAAGAGGAAGAATGTCTGGCCAGCTCGTAATAATATAAAGAGCTCTCTGCTTTCCTTTCCAACTTCTATCTACATAAAATAAATCATAAGTTGCTTACATATTGAGATTGTAACGGAAAATAGGCTGTAATTATAAAACATTATATGCTAACTCACCTTAACTCATAGTTTAGTACCATATATAAGGCTGGTGATGGCTCCCTTTGGATAGCATGAAGGGAAATGCTTGGATATAGCAAAGATATAGTAGGGGATGGTCCGCCAGAGGCACCAGTACCACCACCCCAAATAACATTACTGTAAAACAAAAATAATAAATGATTTATGCCATGAATGGAAAAATATTTATTGCAAATTGATAATTATACTAAACATACTTTTCCGTGATGTATAGTGTTGCTGTGCCTAATTCCTGATCATTTACAAGTAATTTCGTGGCTGGGGTTTGCAAAAGTACACCCTCAATCGGTGCAGCGAATGTTGAAGATACTACAACCATTTTTGTTTAGAATATTGATAACAATAACAAAGGCGTAGTTGCTTTAGTTATGCGACTAAATACATATATTATTATTTATATCGAATTTATCTTCACAAGCTTAAGTTAAATGTATAAATAGCGGTACAAACAAAATAATTCAGTGAAACACGTTTTATGAGCAAATTGTAGAACATAAACTTCAAAAATTAAGTTGCCATTACTTAAAGCACGTTCCACCTAAGGAAAATTAAAACGTCTATAATTTTTGCAAAAAAAAAATATATATATATCGAATAACGTTACAATTTGCATACTTAAAATATATTGGGAAAAATCAAAAAAATACTTACTACTTAGCACAATATTTAAATTAATTGAGAAAATATGAAAATTTTATTCTATAAATTAGTTGGAAAAATTTAATCCAACTATACAGTTTTTTTTGCTTAAGTCAGATACTAACATTCCTAGCCTTTTTATTAGTTAATTATTTCAAAATATAAATATATAATTAATGTTGTAATTTAATATATTTCATGCTGTATGGATTGAAAATAGCATACTTATAACCTAGCTCCAAGGCCATTTAAAAAACTTTATAGGGCTGCTTATTTATAGGAAAATTCCCTAGCTGTGGGGAGTTTTATGACAGAAATGAATTAGTTTAACCATGAGTTTAACTAGTCTATAGAGAACATAATATTATATACGTATGTAAATATTATGATAACGTGATTATTGAATTAAATAATTATTAAAAAAATGTGTACATATTTATTTCATTTACTGATTTCCTGAAATTATATTAATAAAATTCAATACTGATTTTAGGGAATTCCACAGTATTAAGGTTGGTAATGATGAAATTTTCCGCAAAACAAGTTTTGAAATGTGACAAAATGACATATCTAAACAAAAGTAGATTTTGCAACTTGCACTTATAACTAAATTACATGTATTTTATCAATAAAAACTTGTTTTTTAATGAACTTAGGTTTTTACCGATTCAGTATGTCAAATGGTATATAAAATGTGAGATGTGCGTTTGTGCAATTATGGATATGGGATCGGGTGATTTTGTTTCAATTGAAACATCCGAAATTGCAACGGCAGTAGATACTGCTGACAAGGACGTAAGTTACATCTATAATATGAAATAACTTTGAATAGTTAAACTTTATATTTTAAGTTACTAATCGTTCTATAATCTCTTGTGAAAAAATAAATTTGCTTATTTTTTGACATGTTACTTTAAAATTCTACTATAATTTTAGCCTTTGGATGGACTGGGCATTATAAAGGAAGAATACTACAAGTTAGATGATATATGCTTTGTGCAGCCTTTTCAAGCTAAATTCACAGGTAAAGTGTATTCATACTTTATAAATAGCTATGTATTTAGTAACTAAGTTATGACTGTGTCTATGAATAACTTTTATTAAAGTTGGGCCTCCCATACAGTTATATAATATAAAATATAAATCATCATGCTACTCACAAAAATTATAATAATTATGAGCCTTCTATCAAATATTTCACAATTGCTTTCATTCTTTAGTTGTTTTTTTTTTTATTGATGGAATGAATTGCCAATTTTTTTGTATCAGAGGCCCCCTTTAACTGACTCTTTTCTGCCAAGTGATGTCCAAGTACCACCAACCACTGCCTTCATTTTGTTGATTCTGTGTATTACTTGATCACTAATTTAGAACACTTGTCTATTCCTCCAACCTTACAAATCATATAATAGGGATAAATATTTAAAATACAATTCACCAAAAAAAAATCAAATCTACATATTCCATTAAAAGTAGAACAGTATTTAATTCAAGACTAGTAAATAATTTTGAAATATCAAGTTGCACACAACAAAAATAAAAAAATACAACATTTATTTCATTTTAATAGTATTTTAATCAAATCTAAAATGCTGAATGGACACCAAGACGACCAATGCCTTGCCACTCGCATCCAACATGACTGGCCACTGCACATAGATTCTAATGGTGGCCCCATTATTGATTGTTGATTTAATTACTTTGTTGTTTTACAGGTAATGTTGAAGATGGATCGTCGAGCAACATGTTTGTGTTTATGGAGGATATTGCTGTGGAGAAGAGGATCGGAAAAAAGAATAAATATCATTTGAACATCAATCAATCAGATCCTATATGTCCACAGGTATGTATACAGTGGTAATGTTGCTGTTGTCAAAGAATTCAGACATATATAGAAAAACTGTTTTTAAGGATTTTTTGTGGTGATTTTATTGGGGGCATGTTCTCACCCGGCTTAGTTCGCGCTCGCTCACTCACGTAACCTCATATGCTGGGGACATCGCGGTGTCCTCGTCATACCGCCAAGGGGAAGTTTGCGTCGCAGAAAGTTTGTCCTCAAAACGCCCATAAGAACTGTTCCTCTATATATGTATGAATTTATCGCCGTCGTTGATAGGAACGCATGATTCTGTCAATATTTAAGTTAAGAATAGGCACTGGCAGGCTTACCACCTGATGTTAAGTGGTTGACTTCGTCTTAATAGGGATGTTGACACCTGTTACACAGTCACGTAAAGTTATGTTTTACATAATTATTAAAGACAGTATTTAAAAACCTAACTTTACGTAAGCACCTTTGACCAAGAGTACAACCCCGGTTTTGCTGAATTAATTTGACTGCAAAGCAGCCTCTTACAGGTTTTTTGATTGACTCTGATGAACATTTCACTGTTGATTATTTAATAGCAATATACATCTAAAACTAAAAGGTGGGAAGACGATCTCTGGATATTGGATGTGAGTGACAGGGGATCGGTCGTCTTGGCCACAGAGTATAGATATATAAGGAGTTCGAAAGATATGGGCTTTTCCGTAGTATTAACATACACAATAATAAACCCAGATCTTAGTTCTTTTTCCTGCCACTGTCTGCGCTAGCATACAGATGCTACTGTTGCGGACCAATCAGCGCCACACTATTTCCGGCCTAAAAATTTAAACGAGTACTTATTAAAGAAGGCGTGCTCTACCGGAAAAACTTCTGTCCTCTAAATTGAGACCATTCGTTCAACATTACGTTCGGAGTCCTTATATCTATACTCCGTGGTCTTGGCGTTCATTGAGGGAGGCCTATGTTCAACAGTGGACGGATAAAGGCTGATGATGATACATCTAATATATGAAAAACTTGTGTCACAGTTTTGATGTTTATACTCGTCCGGAAACAGCCTAACTGATTTTGATTAAATTTAATATGTATATTCAGTAGGTCTTACAATAAGTTTATAAATTTTTATACCTTTAAGTTAGTATGTTAAGTTAAGGGTGGACAAAGTTTTTCTTTTTTTATTATGTGGCCTTAAAATAATACATACAAACCTTAATTTGCACACTATTAATACTTTTGGCAGTACGAAGTCTGTCGGGGTAGATACTATACATATAGAATTCTGATAACTGATCTTTGTTGCAGCAAAATTGTAATAAAAGGTTCACTTCAATATCACGCCTGAAGTCGCATATACGCAAGACACACTGTGCAGAGCTTAAGTACATCTGTGACCACTGCGGTGCCAAGTTCAGCGCTAAGTACCTGCTCAGGAGACACCTGGATGTCCACGACAGACGCACCGTCCCATGTTCCATATGCAACAAGCATTTGAGTGCGAGAACCAAGTGAGTGCTGTTAAAACTTTCTTTATAAAAGAAACATATTAAACGGCCTGGTTTCCGAAAGGCTGATCAACGCAAAAATTAAAAAATCAACTTTCAAATCTCTAAAGTGTCAAATAAGTTGCTAGAAGCATGGTTAGTCAAAGTCAAAAATTTTATCCAAAATAGTACTATCGAAGTATCTTTTTTAACGTCAATTGAGTCTACCACCGGTTCCAAAGCAAGTCCACTGAGAAGAACCGGCGAAACAAACTCAGTGGAACTTAAAATACAATATTACAAAAAAAAAATACAAACAATACATACTACTATATAGTTTACATTTTTTTATAAAAATACATAATTACATACATTTATTACTATAACACATTTATTACAGTCTTAAATAGTATTTCAGTTAAATTATAAGAATGGTGGCTAAGTATATACTTTTGCCGCTGTCTTTGCTAACTATTTTATTTGTGAATTTTCATGTAATGAAATACATATATGAATCATTTACCTTCTTTTATCTATATCTATTGATATAGTCTATAATATATTACCCAACTAAGGCCAACAACATTATATACCCCCTTAAAAACTATGCTTCATGTTTAATGTTTCTAAAGTGATGTCTCCTTGCTAGCATGGCGGTGCATATGCGCACGCACACCAACATCCGCATGGACGCGTGCGCGACCTGCGAGAAGACGTTCTCGTGCAAGGCCACCCTCATCCGGCATATGAAGTACGTGCACGGCGGCGTGAAACGTGTCAGGAGGTGAGTAGACCAAGACATGTACCTTCATGATTAGGGTTGCCATCTCTTAAATTTGGAAAACAGGACAAGACGCGTGAAAACCCCGGATTTTGGAGTCCGAAAGCCGGACATATCAACAAGATCTTTTAAACATATTCAATGTAATAAAAAACTGTTGAAAATGGCATAAATCACCTTTTTTATTCATTCATTATTTTAACAAAACAGAATCATATTACAATTTGTTACAAATTGTTAATATAAATCAGCTTTTTAGATTCTTGATATTTTCTAATCCTTTATTTTTAAAACTCGGTCTACAAATGAAACCTTCCCCGGACGCTCCCAGGATGCCCTCTAAAGTAGGATAAATCCGGGGAAACCCGGACGGATGGCAACCCTATTCTAGCTTCTATTTATGTACCTAGCAGCCTTTTATCCGACGGTGGTGGCAGAGATCCGTCACAGGTACAAACGCGACGCCATGAAGCCGTGGAAGTCACTCCACGGCTGGCGGGGGGCAACCCCCCACTTACTACATCACTGGGTGATACCAACCGGCTCACCCCACTTCCGATGAAGCATTAGGGCCATTAGGGCCGTTAGCATAGATCCATCCGAAAAAAAAAACCTAGCAGCGTTGGATACGTTTTTGACGTGACAACGTCTAAAAATAAAGTATCAACCCTTACATGTCCCACTACTGGGCACGGGTCTCCTCCTCGAAATCGGGCGAGGAGGGTAATGGGCCATAGTTCACCGATGCGCTGGCCCAATGCGGGTTGGTGAACTTCACAAGACCTTCAAAGACCTTCAAGGCCCACACGGGGGATCAGGATCGAACCCGAAACCCCTCGCATAAGAGGCCGAGTCCATACCCACTGGACCATCGTCGCTGACCATATTACAACGTCTCGATATTACGGGCAGTGTGCACGAAAAAGATGACGTCATGTCGCGTTCCGCAAGCGAAAGCGTGGTACGAACGAGAGAGGCTTGATCGGCTCGGGCGATCGGCTCAGTTCGGTTCGTTCGTAATGTTTGACGTTATCACGTCAAACTACCGTCCGTAAGCCGACTTTTTTTTTCGAATGGACCTATGCGGTAGGCTTTTAAGCCTCAACTTATAATATGACTGTCTTGTTCTCCTTATATTATTATAGGAAAAAGAATTGAAAACGCTCCATACATATTACATATTATTATTACATTCAAAACAACACGTTTTTCGGAACTCTCAGCGCTCGAAACTTGAGATAAATTAATGTTCGACGACCCTTCCCGCTTGGTTAGCTCGTTGACGCTTAATTAAAGGGATTATTCCTAAAACGACGATGTTGAATACAACCTTTTTTAGAATTCCAACAGACAAGAGGGTTTAGTAAGTTGCCGGTAGATGTCGCTATTAATTTGATTGAACAGCGCCATCTATCGAGTTTCTTTGGAGGAGCGGTTTTGCAGATGGCGCTGGAATGAACGCAATTTTTAATCAGGATTCCGAATTATATTTTCGGTGCTTGTTGGTCCTTTGGGTTTCATTATGAGGAATGAGCGACGATGGCTCGTTGGTACGCGCTCGGCCTCTTCAGCGGAAGGGTCAGGGTTCGATCCTGACCCCCTGTGGTGCCTCGAAATGTTTTTTGTACATTTTTAAGTGCATCCTAAAAACCATCTCTCCCTCGTCGGTGAAGAAAAACATCGTGAGGAAAGGAACATACCTGATGAGATTAAAAGTCTTCGAAGGTGTGTGAAGTTCACCAGCCCGCATTGGGCCAGCGTCTCGGTGAACTACGGCCCGATACAATCCTCGCCTGATTTCGAGGAAGAGACCCGTGCCCAGCAGTGGCACACATAAATTTCTACTTCATGAGGAATAATATCAATTTGAACCTGGATGTGTTGAATACTATCACTTAGGTCTCTATCTCTCTTTCCCTCGACCTCCCTCTCTTTCTTTCAGTTTAGTCAGTTTAATCTTTACATAGTATAAAACAAAGTGGCTTCCCTCTGTATGTATGCTTAAATCTTTAAAAGTACGCAACGGATTTTGATGCGGTTTTTTTAATATAGGACAATTTTAGGACAATTCAAGAGGAAGGTTTATGTATGCATAATACATGCGCAATATATTATCCCGCTCAGATCGCGTTTTAAATCTTAGTTAGTTTAGTATCTTAGTTATCTTAGGTAACAGCTAGTATTATTAATATCATGCAAGTTGTTTATTATTTACTTGATAATACATTATCATAGACCAGTTCGCAAGTTTCGTTTTTGTGAATTCCAAGTCCGCTTCCCTCGACAATGTATTGAGCTTGCATCGAGAAAGTTGAATTCTCGATTAAAATAAAGTTTAAACAATTGACTACATAAAACAGGTCGTGTTTATGTGCAAGTGTCTCAATGACTTTGTAGATACACAAAATCGCTAAAAGAAAATATCTAATAAAACAACAGCTTTGCAGTCGCGTTTCGTCTGGTATATAAGCTTTCTGTGCCTATTGGTTGTTTGGGTGACAGAGAAAGAGTAACGCGAGCATAATATTCTGTTGTGTGAATGTCTATGTTCGGTAGTCCCCAAAAAGCTTCGACTGTTTGCTACTATGCTATAAAAAAGTCGCTAACTTCAAGCCTGTCTGATTGGATGCGTGTGTATTTTAACTATTCTACATTGGCTATCGCGAAGATGGTCCAGTGGTGGATGGACTCGGTCTCTTACGCGAGTGGTTCCGGGTTCGATCCTGACCCTCCCGTGTGCCTTGAAATGGGTTTTTCTAAATTTCTAATTGCACCCCAAACACGAGACCATCGCTTGCCCACCGGCGAAGGAAAACATCGTGAGGAAACCTGCATGCCTGATGAGATTGAAAGTCTTTGAAGGTATGTGAAGTTCACGACCCCCACCTGGGCCAGCACATTGGTGAACTATTGGCCCATTACCCTCCTCGCCTGATTTCGAGGAGGAGGCCCATGCCTAGCAGTGGGACATAAAGGGTTGATACTTTACTTTTTTACATTAGCTATCGTAAAAGTTGTCGCGAGAATAAACCAATTGCAACCCACTACAACTCCAGCTAATTTCAAAGCAAATTATAAAGTACGCTTCGAAATAGTTATTATTTTATGTAAATTCTCAACATGTATAGCATAATTTACCGCATGCATATTTTGATAATTGATTTAATAAGCACATACAATGCAAAGTTCGAATAGTGATCGTTAGAATTCCGAACATTATCATAGTTTCCGAACGTACAGCACCATTGCGTCAGAAAAGTTTAATATTTCATGGTAGTACTTTCTACTGTTAAACTAAAATTCTTCTATCTGTGGGTTATCTTTGAGGTTTTTTTCGCTCATACAGATGTTCACGCCAAAAAATTTGATTTGGAAATTTGATATTAAGATCTATAATATTATGTATATCAAAAAGAGGGTGGGGCCAACTACACTACCTTGCGGAACACCGTACGTCGTGTCTACTTGATCGCTATTTGTGTATTCAAGTTCTGCTTTCTGTTTTCTTTTCGACAGATATTATACAAATATTACAAGTTGATTTTCCACGTATTCCAATGTTATGAATTTGGGTAAGAAGAGAAACAGAGAAGGTGTCGAATGCATTTTTGAAATCGAAAAATACAGTTATAATTTTTAGCTTTATTTGCTCCTTTTTTCCCCTTTTAATAATATAATAAACTCATTATGGTTTGCTGATAGAGATCTCTTATAGAGATAAGCACACCATTTTAATACATCATGTAATATTATATTAGTTCTTATTAATTGTATGTGCGTAAAGAATAAATAAATAAATAAAAAATAATTTGTCTAAATGTCCTAGTCAACTTTCACTCGTGATTTAAAACTGAATGTTTGCCTTTTTTTTTCATTTTTATTTCGACATTATCTACGAGTTTCTTGTTCACGAGACAAAAAAAAAAAATTCAATTGAAACGAAGAAAAAACTACGGAACTAAACTATTCAACATTGACTTATTGTTGATGTAATGTCGCAAAGTTACAAGTATAACAAGATCATCGACCACATAACCCATAGACTACTAATAACAGGGGAACAGGTTCTGGCGACACATCTGACTTATAGTTCCGATGTAAGCCGTAAACAATGTACTCAAACTATCGTGTCGTCTCATTCTTTCCCGTAGCGAAATATATCCATTTCTTTTTAACGTTCCGTGATTGGTAATGTATGACATTGAATTGGCTAATCACAGCATTGCAACCCCTATCGTCTCACCACAGCTAGTTGCCAGAATACATTTAATACGAAAAATCTAACATTAGGAGTCTAGGTTGTGTGGTCGATGAACAAGATTCATCAGTAATTTGATTAGTTCTATCTTGGTGAGCCAGCTAGTTTAAGATTCACTTGTTTGCTCAAACCTGGATACAGACGCCAACATTCTGCTTGTAAAAGAACTTTGATGAGTAAATACTGGCATTAACTAATTACAGACTTGACATCTTATATCGTTCGCTCCAGCGACTAAAGTTGTAATAGCAAAGTAAGTTTTATTTCTAGGAAAAATAGAAGAAGGTTATTCTATTATCCTAATAATTTTTAGTTACTTTAAAAACGGGGTTTAAGTATGAAATTTCCGATTTGTACTGAAAAATATAAATTAGCTTTTTTTAAACCTTACTTAATATCAATGTGAAAGCGTGGATGTTTGTTACGCTTTCACCCAAGAACCACTTGACGAATCATCACGAAACTTTGTACACATATTCTGGGAGGTACTAGAAGTAACATAGGATACTTTTTATGAAAAAAAAGATATTTTTTTTGCGTACGCGGGCGAAGCGGTGCGTAATTCAATGCACGTTTCTTTCTACAGATCAATCAAATCATGAGGCACCCAATTTTCATATTTTATTAATTAGACTCAAATGAGTCAATATTGTTGGCAAGGTAACGTTAAACCTTTCCGCTAATTCCTGGGCAATTTGTTTCGGATCGGCTTCCACCATCTCTTTCAATTCATTGTTATTCACCTGTGTCTGGTCTACCGCGTGGTTCGTTCTTCAAATCAAAGTTTCCGCCACGAAAGCCTTTAAACCAAAATCGCACGGTGCGATGGCAGTCCCCTCTCCAAACGCAACATTGCGGGCACTTTCTGTCGCGTTCGTTCCGCGTCGGAACTCGTATTCAAAAATCACTCGAATTTTGAATACGACCTTTTTGTCTCAGCTGAATAAAAAAAAACAACTGAAACTCGATAATCGAATGTTTGAATTTATTTAAAGGAAGAACTACATGGTGACCATGTGAAAAAAGTTTCACTCAAAAATGGGCTTGTCTCAGGTAATGTTTATAGGTATAGGCAAAGAATTTAGACGTATATAGAAGCACAATTCTTAATGATTTTTTGTGCCGACTTTATTGGGGACTAGTCCCCAGTTCGCACTCGCTCGCTCTCGTAGGCTCATATGCTGGGGGCATCGCGGTGTCCCTCTCGTCACGCCAAGCGGACGTTTGCATCGCAGAGTTTGTCCTCAAAGCGCTCATAAGAACTGTCCCTCTACGTACGTCTGACTCCTTTGGTATAGGTGACACTGACTATTTGCTATCGTGTGGCTTTTTTGTCATTTTGCCTATTCAACTAACAAAATATATATTACGCAATGTGACGTAATACAAGGCCCATCTTGGCCATTCGTCCGCGGTGAAATAATCTGACAGATCGTCTGATGATGAAATTCCGCATATCATAATGAAACAAAGTTACGGTTTTTACCACGTGCTTTTTAATGCACAGTAGGGCAAACGAGTAGTCGAAGTCTTATTAAATTTCTTGCACACCCGATGTTTCTGATACTCTATAATATCATGACGTCGTTTTATCGGTAACGTAAAAAATATCATAAACTTTTATTATAATGAGTGAAATTTGTTCAAAGATTTGAAAACGGTGATATCTAAATAGTACAGACCAAGCTGAGAAAAGATTGATTAATATATAGGCGCTATTGCCTATGGACGCCTGCAACACAGAACTGCGTATTAATCTTGTTTATTTTTTTTTACATTTCGTAAGTGCATTAGGACGATATTATTATGCCGGTGACAAGAAATAGTCAAGCATATTTGCCACACGAAATTATCAAGCATATTTACACAGGGTATGTAGATCTTTTATACATTATCAGAAAGGTGATTTTCACTGTGACGTTAGTGGTGGGGGAGGGAAATGTCATATGCCTTGCTTATCTTTGCTTTAAAGGCTGTATGGTTTGCGGAATAATTGTTAAAATACAAGCTATCATGGATTTCATCCAAATAAATTTAAACTTTTATTTTATGACGTAAAACTGAATGAACGCAATGCATGTATCCACGCAGATTTGCCGCACAAAGGGCATACTTTTCACCGCTAAGGTAGTGCCATGTTGCTTTGCAGTCAAATTGGGCCGACATAACCGGGGTGAAACCTCCCGCTCACATGAAATCGGCGCAAAGTGACAGATTTACTGTCGCGTTTCTTGCGGCTTGTGAGTTTCCGTTGGACCATTGGGGGATTTGTGGATGTTAATGGACGACGATAGTCGCAAGGCTTAGACTGTTCCTCTAAGCCTTTAGTCCTATGCTATAAAAAAAAACTTTTGTTCTCAAATCATTAACCTACTTTTATATAAAATGATTACAAAGTGTATGTGAAGCTCGCGATTCTAGCGTGGATCTAATAGATACAGACCACTGTTATAAACGCCAATAAAATCTGGTAACAGTCACTTGCCCAACATTGTCCGGTTGAGTTAGTTGATTCTTGAACGTTATTACTCATTACGTATTTATTACTCACCGCTTATCGCATGTAGAAATTGAATGCGCGCGTATCCGTCGCACAGCATGTATCGTACGTCGAAACATAAAGGTAAAATGTTTTTGTTTTTAATATAACTGGCCAGTAATGAAGACGTAGCATCTATAATCTGTACAGACTTTAAGTTGAATGAGAATGGATGTGTTGTTCGATTTTTAAATATTATTTTTATTAGTTGCGACGTAATTTTGTTTTTTTTTTTTAACAAATAGAGGCCCATACGTTGGTAAATCATTAGATACGTCAAATTGAACGCTATCGAAAGATTACGGCGTTTTGATTGTTGCGTAATCACGCCCACCAATAATAATACAATTATTCATAATTTTAATATTTACAATGTTTTTCCGCGTTTCTAAACGCAAATGACGTGCGTGCCGCAATGTTTTTTCGAACATATTCAAACGTAGTATCGTCGCACCAGTAAATAGGATAGTTGCATCTTATTTATTTATCAAGGAAGATATCGAAACACCTATATTATTATGTTTCCCCACCGAGTGGCGGCCATATTGCTGCGCCAGTCGCTTACAGCCGTCAGTTTCGCGCGAGCTATCGCATGAGACGCGTGTATTTACATCCACTTACATAGTATACGCAGTAATTGACGAATTTTTTAACTAAATTAAAATAAATAAATATTATCAAAATGGTCCGAAGCAAAGACGGCGACGGAATTGAGAGCAATAAAATAATACTCGAAGTTGAGAAGAGGCCGTGTCTTTACGACTCGAATAATATATATTACGGCGATAGAGCTGAAAAAATGAGGTGTTGGGAAGAGGTGTACGAGTGTGTGGTGCCAGGTTGGTCGTCTCTTGGGGTGCCGGAGAAGCTGGTGGCCGGTGAGTGGTCTTTGTACTGTGGTACATTTGCGGATTTTTGCCGGAGCGTGGATGTTTGCGGGCGAGCGCGTGCGGCGTTAACAACCGGTCCGCAATTGTCGCGTACACTTGCGTGCTCTTTGTCCGTTTATGCTTTCGAAACGTTACCGAACGTTCGCCTCGCTATTTGCCTTAAAATGTCGCCGCCATTTTATATTTTTTTAATCTATTTCCAATTGTGATAATTGTGTAATTATATTTTATAATAATTTATAGTTTGTATTTTAATTTTGTTTTAAATCGTTGAGAAACGTGTTATCTAATGTTTTTTGTACCGTCGCGCGTCATTGTGCAGTACTTAACAGTTGTTATATTAATTATATTAGTTTGGACAATTCGTAATAACACATTAGAATATTAAAATAAAAGCGAAATAATTATACATAAACTATTTTTAAAATTTTCATAATATTTTTTTCCATATTTTTTGTTAATTTTGCTAATAGGAAAATCGACAAAATAAATTAACGTCTATGCAGTTTTAGTATTTGCCTGCAGCGACTACGTCGCGTGGTATTATTATTATTTTTTCTATTACAGTAACACTCGAAATATTTTCAAAAACTTATATGTACTAGTTGAAATATAGTCTTTACGCTTATAATCACCAATTTAGATAGACGAGATATTCAAGGCCATACTGTCTTTGCGAATTTACGTTTTTGTTTTTCAATACAGTTTATTATGGCGGACAGAACTGTGAGCGTTAACAAAGGTGAGTAATAAATATAAGACAACATATTAAAGCTTTAATTGCGTTGTATGATATATATTTTAAGATAATTAATATTGAAATGTTTAAAATATCATTGCGTTCTACCTATACTATCTTTGGTTTCAAACAGGCTTGCGTCAATACTGAATACCTAATAAAAATATGTCTAGTAATTGAATAAAGAATTGCGTAGTTCGAATTTTAAATTAAATTAAATTTTGCGGTTTTCTAATTTCTATATTTGAATTATCATGCGGAATATAGGTTACAATATTATATGGAAAAATATAAGTAATTTGCAAACGCAACCAGCTCAACGTGTCAGCGTTCGAAAAACAACTTACGACTTAACAGTGTATATTGTATAAGCACCATGTACATTGCGGTTCCCGTACGAGTTCACTTTATGAAGTGTATAATAGAAGAGTATTGTATATTAAATGTTCTATTTTTTTTAATACAAGTATTCGATGGTAGAGACGGTGCGGCGTTCGTGACTCGAGAGGCCGTAGCCCGCAAGATAGTTTCGCATGTATTTATCTAGTAACTACATGCTTAATACATTGCTTGCTTCAATACGCACGTCCAATTAAATGTGTATTAAAAACCGTAATGTATAGACGATATAATATCATGTTTTAGTAAACTCGTTTCGCGTCCTGTTTCAAAGTGTTTTTGTATATGAAAAATGTGTTTAATAAATAATTTAGCGTTTGCTTTCTTTTTTTAAAATGAATGAATATGGGTGCGGTTTATTATCGTACTCACTAAAACCTAATCACTGGCTACACGCTAAACACGTTTCACAAAATGGCTGCAAGTCATTGTTCTCTATTTGAAATTTTAAAATTGGAATATGAGAATATTTTTTTACGCGATCATGTTTGATAATAATATTGATGTGGAATGAGACTCGACAAATTCTATGACGTCATTTTTTTTTTAATTCTAAAACGCTCGATGCGTAATAGAAAGGTTTTTTATGGTGAATAAAACAGTGACCCAATTTGAAACCGCCTTCAATACGAATCATGCACTATATTGTCATTTGCCAAGCTATCTGCTTTCTTACGTAATGCCTCACGATATTATATTCGTATAGGTGTGTTATTTGTACTTAAACGTTCTCATTATGTTATAGGGACTCATTTGTTTTCTAACGTTTATGGGAATTTCAGAATTTCACCCTTTACCTACTTATATATATTTTTTTAATTCTATGAGATACCTATGACAACGGCATTTCATAACATTACTATTTACAATCTAGCCTAGATACAAGCACAAGTAATTTTAATTTAACCTCTCTCTCTATTTAAGAGATTTGCTCTTATCGGTGGAGTAATCGCCACTCACTTTTCTTCCCTGCCACCACCTTCACCTCCTGTTGGGCTATTCTGTGAGGTTGTTTTCGAATCTCGAAAGCGGTACCGCGACTCTCTATCCATATCAATAAAGATCATTTTCGAAGTGACGTAATGTGAGCTCTATCACTCAGGTGAAGCTCGATATTGAAATAGTTTCTTACAGAATAGCCCTACAGATACGACATAACCTGTACCTTCTCCTTTATTTGTTGCATATACCATCCTCCACGGTCTACCTCTTCCTCTTTTTCCATCAATCTTTCCCTCTATGATATTTTTTATAAACAAGTCCTGTCAATTTAAACCTAAAATGCTAATATTAGAGTAATACTAAGAATGTGTCCTCTGGCACTTATCTTATTGTCTCTGTTTAAGGCATCGACCACACAACCTATAGACTCCTAATGTTTGATCTTTCGTATTAAATGCATTCTGGCAACTAGCTGAGGAGAGACGAAAGGGGTTGCAATGCTGTGATTAGCTAATTCAATGTCATACATTACCAATCACGGAACGGTAAAAAGAAACGGATATATTTCGCAACGGGAAAGAATGAGAAGACACGATAGTTTGAGTACATTGTTCACGGCTTACATCGGAACTATAAGTCAGATGTGTCGCCAGAACCCTTTCCCCTGTTATTAGGAGTCTGTGGGTTATGTGGTCGATGGTTTAAGGGGAAGACACTCTGTTATTGTGTTCTGTAGCACTACTACACTGCACTATGCAACAGTCACTTTTATTACACTAACTCAAAAGGTTTGGTCCTTTTCAGACTTATTTATAATGAAACGATTTTTATAGATTTTATCGCGGTTTTTTTAAGTTTTTTATATAGTTGTTGATGCTTAATAGGTATTTTAAAAAAAATAGGGAAATAATGTCTAGAGACGCTTTTAAAATTCAAATTTTTTTTTTCTAAGTTGATGACATAGCGAACCTTCTGCCTACGCCTACTAAGCTAGATTTTTTTCATTGACGTTTTATAACCAGCCAATAACAGAAGAACAACAAAAGAAGTAATAAGAAGTTTTTTTTATTTGCAATTTCAATATGTAATGCTTTACGTACTATGTTGAAGTTTTAAACAAAGATTTATAGTTAATAAAAAAAAAACTATAAAAAGCACGTTTTTACCTTTTATTTAAATTGAAAAATGAAACAATCCGAATCAGTGTATTGTCATCGGCCCTCGATAGATCTACAGTTTGACCGAAATCTGACCGTTTAAAGAGTCAAAATGGCGCCCAAAGGAGTCGGTTACAAACATACATACAGGTGAAGATAATAAAACGCGTGTAAAACGATTGACAATCTATTTTTGAGTGTTGCAAGTATGTGCTAGACCAGAGTTTCCCAAACTCTTTTGCTCTATGTACCCCTTTTCAAACTTTTGCTGCATCAGGTGGACCCCTTGCTGAGTTTTTTTTGCTCGTTTAAAGATATTGTTGATGTTGAATGGCTCATTGGACACCCCTGGCTTACGATTGTGGACCACCATTTCTTGTCACGCTCATCCTCCTCATGGACTCCCTCCGAGTCTTCCACTTTGGGAATTAGACAGTCACAATATAGACAGTCGCAAAGATGTCATCGAGATAGTGAGTAATTCATAACCAACTCCATTAATGCTCAAATTTTGAGTGAACATTAATTCATGTTGGAAGTCTTTGAAGGTGTGTGAAGTTCACTAACCCAGGCCACCATTAAATCAGGCCAGCGCATCGGTGAACATGGTACAACCTTAACCTTATTTCGGGAAAGGCGCTTGTAGACTCCCCACCATAGTTTAGGTGTCGTGGTGGTGGGGCTTAGTAACCCAGGGTGACGCCAACACCTTGGGAGAGCAGGGGACAAGGGGTGAGGACGGGTACCTCAGCTCATTGTACTGTCGCAATGTTTGGAGGGGTTCTGTGGTGCGAGGCAATTTCTCTATGGAGGTGGCGTCAGTCCCCTGAGGGACTGACTAACCGTCGAGGTGCCTTGTTGCTAGCAGATCGGGGTAACCAAAGGCGGCATTGGTGGCACTCGCCGGGTTTTAGTGGTTAAAGCTGCGTCCACTTACCATCTTTAGACTATTGATGTGTAAGCTATATTATTGTATAGTTTCATCAAAATCCATTCAGTAGTTTTTGCCTGAAAGATAAAAGAAACGAATAGAATAGAATACTTATTGTGTGGGAATGACACTAGTTTACGACACGTAACTTGACTAATGGAATATTATAACAATAATATTCGTTTTAAACGAAGTACAGACGTTTTTAGACGTTTTTTTTACAACTGACATACTTTATGTTTCTGAATGAACGTTAACACTAAGGCTAACGCCTGTTTTTGGCAAATGTATAGACTCGGAGCGTTTGCCACTTGTCTAGGGGGGCTGGCCTTCTATTATTCGGGCGTTAATTGATACTGTTAGCACATTGAAGTTTTGCTGATATATCTGATGGTATGACCATGTCAGAATTAATTTAAACAATAGCGTAAATCGAGCATGATTTCTGCCATAACAACACAGTGATTTTGTCACTGACGTAATAGTAACACAACCAACCAGTGATTTGTAAGTACGTCCCATCAGCCAATCGTCTATCAGTCCAAACAAAGCGCCGCAGCACAAATTTGGCGGAATTTGTTTTCATACAAAACCAATAACATTACCGCTCTGTAGTGCTATTCTGTAAATTTTGATATCGAGCTTCACCTGAGTGATAGAGCTCACTTTACGCTTACTTCGAAAGTGAACTTTATTAATATAGATAGATAAGTCGAGTTTAAAAAAATACAAATTCGTCATATCACCGCGGATACCGCTTTCGAGATTCGAATACGACCTTGCAGAAAAGCCCTACTGTTCTGGCTATACTATGCTTGATTTTGAAACTTTATAAACATGTGGTGGATTCTTAGTCTGGCAACCCCAATTTGACCACTACACATTGGTAGCAGTAGAAATAATGTAAGTCTTATAATATCCGCTAAAATTACCGCAACGCACACAGTACGCACTGCGGACACACGCAAAAAAATATTTTTGTTTTCATGTCACTTCGGAATCCTAGAGCGACATTTTTAAGGGTCCCATAATTATACAGTACGATACGTGATATCGCTTCAGATCGATAGGTCTTTCTCAATGGGCACTGTGCAGGTGCCCAGGGCCCCGCGATCAATGGAGCTCCGTTTTTACTACTAGATATGATTAAGTAATAATGAACAATATATATATTTTTTTGTTGCTAAGTAAAAACCTTAAATAGGCAAATCTTCTCTAGTCCAAAATTCAGGCTTAAAGATTTAAAAATCGATGGTTTTATCAGGGTCTCATTATTAGTGCTCAGGGCCAGGCAGTTACACTTGTGCATTTTACGTAACTTTTGATCGGTTTTGTATGTAAAAAAATTGTTTTCGTTATATTTTAAGACATTTTGGAAGAATCATAGTAGGTTAATTCATAAAAAAATACTTTGTATAATTATAATTAGGAATTATTAAAGGAACGAAGTTCCCTATTACATAAATATTAATTTCATGTTCTATTTTAGGTATAAAGAACATAATTATTCGGATGTACATTTTTTTAAATGATTTTTGTAGTAAAAAAAATCAAAGTTATCTTTGTACCTTTATTTTGTTAACAACGAATTAAAAAAATATGATAACACTGTATCTAGACATCATACATAGACTATACATAAAAATCTTACGCTTTTTTTTTACGTTACAGACGATTTATGTCGTTAACACGCCTACGTTTTGACCAGGGATGTTATGGATATGAAATTACGGATACGGATTGGATACGGATATAGAAATGATTATTATACCGGATACGGTTACGGATATTAAATTATTTCGGATTATCAGATAGATTCGGATAATTTCGGTTACGGATATTAGATTTTTAAGGAATTTCAGAAGTAAAATATGTATAAATAGCTAATAAAATGGTTTTATTTGGTAGGAACAAGTCAGTCAGATAAATGTTAAACGTTTTTTCAACTAAAACTGCCCGGCCGATCAAACAACCTGTCATAACGTGTAGCAATGAGAGTCCGCCCCTATCCGATATTATCCGAATCTTTTATTTCGGATTCGGTTACGGTTACGGATATTATTTTATATCGGATATCCGATAGTTTCGGTTACGGTTACGGAGCTCCCTAACATCCCTGGTTTTGACGTCCTACGTAGGCACGCGACGGTGACACGCGAATTCCATGCAATGCGATGCGGTGCGCCGCTCGGCTGCACCCCACGTGTGTTTGGTCACGTAGGAGTTAGGACACTTCGATAGGTTTTGACAGTTAGTTGTTTTCACGCATTGCCTGCGCCGCGTGGCGTTCGCGTCTAGATCGCTCACGTAGGACTTCGCCTTATAAAAAATATGTGTGCAATATATATACACACCGACATTTGCTCTCTCGCTCTGACTCACTAATTACAGGTGATTATATGGGACAAAGAAGAGAGACCGATAATATAAAATAGTATGTATATTTCTGTCTCATTTTTCGCCGGCTTCATCCTACACATTTTTGTATTTGGGTCTTACCTGTCGTTTTTTCCGTTGCATCCGGTTTGAAATCACAACGATTCTAAAGAATTTTCACTTCAAAGATCTTTTTCCGTTTTATTCTACAAGGCCTTATAATCCAAGAACAAAGTAAATCATCGTTATTTCCGTGTTACGGTTCACGACTGATCGTTTAGCATACGGGCTTTATTTGCGATGCGATAAATCGTCACGATTTCTATAAGACAAATCGTACCGTATAAATAGGCCTTAAACGACACGTGCAATCGGAATATTTTTTACTAGAAGCATTTTTGCAGCCTACAATCGCTTCGACCTTGAAGGATATAGATTTTTCGGACCTAAACTTACCAGCTTACAACCGTAAGCGATTAAAACATAATACTTTTTTCGTTCAGCTTCGAACACTTTTCAACTGCCCTCGGATTGATAATGATTATTTTATGGTCTTTATTAATCAGGGACGATGTAGCATTCTAATGGTGAAAGAATTTTTGAAATTGCTCCACTAGTTTTTGAGTTTACTCCTACACTATTATCAGCCTTCATTCGTCCACTGCTGAACATAGGCCTCCCTCAATGAACGCCAAGACGATCCCTTGCCACTCGTATCAAGCACGGACCGGCCACTGCAAGGAGATCGTCTTTCCACATGGCCGATCAACACTTCGTTTATCTACACCATACTTACAAAAAAAAAAATATTTATATTTTTTGGTCGTCTTGGTGTACATTGGGGGAGGTCTGTGAGCGACGATGGTCCAGTGGTGGATGGACTCAGCCTCTTATGCGAGAGGTTCCGGGTTCGGTCCTGACCCCCCGTGTGTGCCTTGAAATGGGTTTTTCTGATTTCTAAGTGCACCCCAAACACGAGACCATCGCTCGCTCACCGGTGAAGGAAAACATCGTGAGGAAACCTGCATGCCTGATGAGATTGAATGTCTTTGAAGGTATGTGAAGTTCACCAACCCGCACTGGGCCAGCTCGGTGAGCTATTGGCCCATTACCCTCCTAGCCTGATTTCGAGGAGGAGACCCGTGCCCAGCAGTGGGACATAAAGGGTTGATACTTTTTTATACTTTTATGTTCAGCAGTGGACGGATCAAAGATGATAATGATGATGAATTCAAGTATTCGATCTTTTGTTCTTATTGTTTGTAGGCATGTTGATTGAAATTTCGTCTTGTGACTGTCTAGTGTAAAATGTCATCTCTTAGAACTACCCGAAGGGTAAAAAAAAATTGGTTGCCTGTAAAGTCGGTATACGGGCGAAAGTTTTACGTGACAACGACTTTGAATGGTAAAATAATTTTAATGTGAATATTCATTCGTATAGTAGGAAGAAGGATGAAATAATAGTAACAAAGGGACGCGTGCCTCTCACTCGCTCTCATTGTGAGCGCATAACGTGAGCGGAGCGTAACGCAGTTTCTTGAAGTGTCACCCGGCAAACCAATTTATAAGACGTTGTCACGTCAACAAGATCATACTAAGACCTCGCTGTCTATGTTTCTGTATATCACCTAGTAGTATCTCAAGAATCGCGGAAGACAGTTGAAAAAATGGCGTGTTTCTGTTGCTGCTGCAACAAATAAAAAAATATACAATATAATTTACAACATACGTGATTGTTTGCCTAATTTGCTCGATATCAATAACGGAAACATACCTAGACACTCACAAAATACTAAGTTGTTTAGGTAAGTATTTACTTTAAGAATAAACATAAGAAAAATAAAATTTGTGAGTATCTCGAGCAAAATGGCAGTCAAGTTTAGTTTAGTTATTCATATTAATATGCATGTTTTTCCTACCTGTGAGAATGCATAATTTATCTATGTTTATCTTATACTGTTTTTTTTTATATATTTTTTTATGTTATAAATTGATCTATTTTTTTAATTCATATGGATTGTAAATTTAACTTTGACATCTTTTTAATTGTTATTTTTATCTTCTGCTTCCAATTGCATGATGTAATAGCCTATAAGTAAAAGTGCAATTAGCTGTACCTACACAATGAATGTTAGCTACTAATTAATAATTATTGTAACTTTTGCTGGCTGTTCATACCAAATAAATAAATAAACATAAAAATTTAAATTAAATATTATCTATCAAACAAGGAACGTGTTTCGTGCCGCCTTTTGTCCGATATTAAAAACGTTACCAGATTGACGCTTGAAATATTCGCAAAGCAGTTTACCTTGTAGTTTTCCGTATAGTACAGAACTCTTCGTGCGTAAGTCCTACTCGCACTTGGCCGGTTTCTATTATATTTTTACGCATCGGGAACGCAAGACATTTAAATGTAGATAAAAGTCCATATACATAATTAATTTGTAATTCACTATTCGATTTTAATTCGAAATTAAATACACACAATTTTTTTGAAGCATAAAAAAAACCGAAAAACACGCTTTTGCTTTTGCAAATTCGAAAATGAACACCAAAATTCAAAAATGGAATAATCTTATCGAATTAGTGTACTGTCGGTCCTCGATAGATCTGCAAAGGTTGAACGAAATCTGGCCGTTTAAAGTGGGTCAAAATCGCGCCCAAAGCAGTCTGTTAGAAACATACAGCTGAATAGTGAAGCTAATTTAAAAGCGTGTAAAAATTAAAAAACGAATTACGAACGCCATTACAAATTCTTTATATCGAAAATCAGATATGGACTCATGAGTCAACCGCAAACAGCCGCGTACGACAAACCTTAACAAACATCATAATCACTACATATTATAAAACAAAGTCGCTTTTTGTGTCCCTATATCCCTTTGTACGCTTAAATCTTTAAAACTACGCAACGGATTTCGATGCGGTTTTTTATAATAGATAGGACAATTCAAGAGGAAGGTTTATGTATATAATTTATTAAGTTTTTATATACATTGGCTAAGATATAACAATAATTGTTGGAGGTGTCGGGAAAAAATAGGCCGCCTGGGAGTTTTCAACGAAAACGTTGCCTAAACCCTTTGAGATGTAACAAAATAATGTATGGTGGAATTGTGTATCTTAAATAGGTCTACAAAAAAGTCCGCGATGGCATATGTCTATCTCTTAGGGATATTATAGTATATGCATTTAATACTTTAAAAAATGGGCAATTTTTAACGCGATAATTTAAAAGTTATTTACACAAACACAGAATGAATCCTTATCATTTTAAATCAGTTAATTGGCTTAAGCACTCCATGAAGATTATTTTTCCCCTTTACATCGTGCAAATTAAATTAATACTTTAGGAGATATGGCAATATCAAAATAATACGCAAGAAAATAAATCGTGTTGCCGTGATTCGAACGGGACCAAACGGGAAGCGTTCAAGATTACGTATATCCATTTTAATACAAAGACTTAGTCATTATTAAAATAGAAAATGATCATCATCAGACATGATAAATCCGTAAATCTAAGTTCACGCGGGCGAAGCTGCGGGTAACAGCTAGTAATTATTATAAACGTTAATGGTATTTATTTATTAATAAAACTATAGTTTTCTAATGAAAATATAATATTAATTTGTTAATGGCTATTCTATTGTTTTTTTTATTTTTATTTATGGATTAGGAATGGAAAGGATAAGGAATGGACTTTAGAACGTTTGCATTGGACGCAGACGCCATTACGCGAGAAGGCGTGCATGTTTACGTATTATGTTATCTGTGCTCTGACAAGGGATTTTCGAATGTTGTTTGTTTCGCGCCTAAGGCGACATGTCTACGTATATAATTTTCTTATTGTTACGCTTATGTTATGATTAATTCTTTGATTGTTTGAATAATATTGTATAATGTTGAATTTATTTAACATTTAATGTACACATGAAATTAACCTGTCGGTCTAGTGATTTGCCCATAGAAATCTAAATAATAATGTAAGAGAAGTGCAAAGTGCGCGTGAACTTGTCGCCACACTGGTGACGCGGATAGCACCAACGCGCGTTCTTAAGCCGGAACCGCACGTTTGCCGAGGTTGGCAAGCCTTCACAAGTTCAAACGTGCGGATACAGAGTTTGTCTTGGCTTGCGCAGGTTTGCAAGGGTTTGTGGCCGATCCGACGAGTGTCGGTATTGTGCACAAGCCAAAGGGAACCAAAGAGAATTTGCCGCAAGCGCTTGCGAGGCGTCCGCATGCTTGTGACTTGTGGAGGCTTGGAGCTTACGGCAAGCCACAAACGTGTGGATCCTATATAAGAAGTGAACGTAAATTAATTGAATGTACGTTTTTCCCGCCGTGTGAAGATGCGTAAAGTGTTGATCGTCGCGTAATCAAATTTAATCTGACAGTTGACTGACCGACCTTGACATAAAAGGTCGACTAGGGTTGCCACTTGCCAACCGTACTCTGAAATAGAGAGTGAGCTGTTTCTCACCTAATTTTATGATGCTTCGTCAGTCAGGAGAGTATCCATTGGTTTTGGTTTGACAGACAGACAGTGATGCTATAAGATGCAAGTTCCGTACTGTCATTTCGAGGAAGAAGGAACGAAACTCTAAAATCCCATAGCTAAAAGAACTAATCTTAATGTTGTCCTTGTGTGAGTTTCAAGTATTTAAAATTTTGTGATATGTTTTTACTGATTCAGAGGGATGAAAAATAGATGAATAAAAAAATAGCTAAAATAAATAGCTGTCTGACTCTCAAACCTACCTGATAAGCACATATTTTATCAAAATCGGTTCAGCCATTTCGGAGGAGTTCAATAACGTACACTGTGACACGAGAATTTTATATAATATAAGATGTCACTCGCAAATAACTTGGCTTTATATTAGTGAAAGAATTTTCTAGAAGATCCATAAATTATCCCCCATAGGCTCACAAACTTGACTTTCGAATATTATAGATAATAATATGACCGGTGAAGGAAAACATCGTGAGCAAACCTTGCATGCCTGATGAGATTGACAGTCTTTGAAGGTATGTAAAGTTCACCAACCCGCATTAGACCAGCGCATCGGTGAACTATGGCATTACCCTCCTCGCCTGATTTCAAGGAGGAGACCCGTGCCCAGCAGTGGGACATAAAGGGTTGATACTTTAGATAATATTATATATTATCATAAGCTCTCTCAAAATAGCAAATCAAAACCAAAATTATGTGTAAACATAATTTTATACAAACTGGCACATAATTAAAATTTCAAAAAAAAAATACTAGAGGAAAAAATATCGCCTTTGATCATAACGATTTTATACAAATAAAAATATTTATAAAGTAATAACGGATGCAAATAAATGTTTCCATTTCGAGTTTTTTTTTTTCTCATTTTTAATAGTGAGAGGTAAAATATTGAGTATTTTGTTTTCCTCACTCCGTATTTAGACCTTGAGTCGAAATATCGTGTGTGATGGGTAAGCTTATTTTTAACATTATATATATTTATTTAATAATTTATAATCTGTCAAATGCGTGTTATTTTAAACATTTGCCCGTACCATGTATAGAGTATTATATAGATTTTTTATCAAAGTAAGGGCCTGTTTCACAATCTCCAGTTAAGTTCCCAATAGGCTATCGGCAACATATTTGACAGATAGAGTATGGAGTATCTGTCAAATATGTTGCCGATAGCCTATTGGGAACTTATCTGGAGATTGTGAAACAGGCCCTTATAGTAAAATATTATGTACATGTTGATTTTCAATTGAGTGCTTTGGCATTGTGTGCGATTTTATAAATACAATACAAATTCGCCATAGTGTTATGTAAAAAAACTTATTTTATAGGATACGAAGCGTTCTTTTTTGCTATGAATTAAAAAAAACTACAAAGCTTTTGATGTTCTTCTAGCCACGGTGGTCCTAACCCATCGACCACACAACCTATAGACTCCTGTTTGATTTTTCGTATTAAATGCATTCTGGCAACTAGCTGAGGTGAGACGAAAGGGGTTGCAATGCTGTGATTAGCTAATTCAATGTCATACATTACCAATCACGGAACGTTAGAAAGAAACGGATATATTTCGCAACGGGAAAGAATGAGACGACACGATAGTTTGAGTACATTGTTTACGGCTTACATCGGAACTATAAGTCAGATGTGTCGCCAGAACCCGTTCCCCTGTTATCAGGAGATGGGTTATGTGGTCGATGTCCTAACCTGATCTAATGTTAATATCTCAGTGTCTCTTGAAATGGGTTTTCTAAGCACACTCTAAACACGAGACAATCGTTGGCACACCGGTGAAGGAAAACACGGTGAGGAAACCTCCATGCCATATATGTGACCATATATTGACACTTTTGATGAAGTTCTTCTTGGCAGAAACCAAGAGAAAAACCGTGAGAAGAAAGACTTTTCATTCATATTAAGTTGCGTAATATTTATATTAAGACAGTCATATTAAGTTGCGTAATATTTAATTTCGTTAAATGTTTGGTTTAAAATTAGCTTTTTTCCCCAACGATATTGAGTTTTACTGGTAATTACACTGGTTAACAAATTTTAAGGTTTTGTTAATCCATGAAATGAGTTGTGCTAATTGCGAAAGAATACCTCTAAACATACATTTTGATGTAAGTTTTAAGGTCGAGTTAGCTCGCGTTTTTTGTGGAATCAAATAAAAAGCTTTTGACTTAAGATAACATTTATATTCATAAATCACATATTATTAAATTTAAAAATGAGTTAATATATTGCTTTTCCGTTTATAAATAATATCTACAGCCTCTCTCTTCAACGTCCAGCAGTAGTCTGCTAACATAGCAGGACTCCATTTGCCCTGGTATCGCTGTTCCATGTCTAAAATATATCCTGGTGAAAACGTTCACCATGTTCGTCGCTAACATCTCCCATATTTTCAGGACAAAAATCCAAATGTGAGTCGAGAGTATGTATTTTGAGGGACATTTTGCAACCGAGAGCGTACAATGCTTGGATCATATTCTTAACCAGGTTTTCATAGTCTTCAAGTTCGTAAGCACGACAGATTCTAGGACTGAAGTTTTCGCTCGTATTTTTTGTAGTGAATTTACCACACACGTAACAAAAATTGTTAGGATTGCTTTCACAGGAACGAGGCATATCAAAAATATAAATTCACAAAGTTTTAGTTCAAACTTCAAAATAAAAACTAAAAACAAAATTTGTTTGATACACTTAAGACGTTGCTGTATGTTACACTTTACAGTGCTATTACTATCTCATACACTAATTGTATTTTCACGGTGTTTGATAGCGAATGCCACTTATCTTAACGTTCTTTATGATGTATTAAATCTAGTAAAGTAAAACCGTGCTATAATAACGAACAAGTCGAAACTTGCGAGAGTGCGGCGAACGCAATACAAGATTAAACTTGCATAGCTCGATAACTCGAGCTAAGATACTTGTAATATTATAATTTATTATTAGTATTTACCAAGTACTGCCTATTTT